>JAKSZT010054138.1:1121628-1146545 GCA_026826555.1 Tolypeutes matacus
GTGGATAATCACACAATAAATGAGGGAATCTGAATTCCTAGCCTGGAGAGCTCTGCCACAGTCTCCAAGGGAGCAGCAATAGTCCTCTGAGTGTAGGGACAGTGCCTGTCAAAATAAGATGACCCACTGATGCGTTTTTTTTATCGATGACTACCCTTGTGAGTCTTTGCTCTTGTAAATGAGACTTAGCCTGCAGTTGTGGGGTGCCTAAGGGTTGCCACCTGAGAGCCTCCTTGTTGCTCAAATGTGGCCTCTCTCTAAGCCAAACTCAGCATATGTTTGCATTACCTTCCCCTCAACGTGGGACATGACTCCCGGGGTGAGCCTCCCTGGCAATGAGGGATTAATACCAAGTACCAACTGGCAACACAACTGGAAAAAGACCTTGAATAAAAGGGGGAAATGGTAAAGACAAATGAGTTCAAGTGGCTAAGAGACTTTAAAGGGAGCCGGGAGGTCATCCCAGAGGTAACTCTTACGCACATCTCAGTTGGAGCTCATAGAACATCTAAGTGCCTATCACCCCACACAGAGGGGTTCCTGAGAGCTCTGGAGACACCCAGGTCCTATATAAGGGGGGATAGCCCCAGAGACTGATGCCTTATCAGTGGGCTCTATTTTGGAATCTGTGCTCCTGAGAGAGGAGCTTATTTGAGAGGACTCAAATAAGTCCTCTCTGCACATGGGTCACCAGTCCCTTCTATTCAAACCTATATGTTATGCTGGAGTTTTTAGGTATACTTCCAGAGACTGGAGCCTCTGGCCTACCTATGTGCCAGGTGTGCATGAAATCTCGGTGGAGCTGCAACTCCTACCCTACAGCTCAATGGACGCATCCAAGTCACCTGGCAAGGAGACAATGATGGGCAATGGCCATCCCAGGGAATGGAGAGGGCCTGCATCTGCAGGCATGCATCATCCCACCCACCATATCCATGGGATATAAGCCCTCTCTCACTTGGAGTTGGAGTGGACATCACCATCCCAGTCCCCTCAGGATTGGGGGAAGAACTATGGACTAGAGTGGACTTGATGGTATTCTCTTGTTCACATATGGTGATTCTAGCAATGGAAGAAATTATAACAATGAGGTGGAGCCAGTGGCCACTTGACACTTTTGGGGTAGGGAGGGGATGAGCAGTTGAAATACAGGGGCTTCTTTGGGAGTTAGAGGTTGTCCTGAGTACCGTTGTGGCAATGCATGTAGGCCATTTTAAATCAGCACACACCACTCAGAACTGAGTGGGAGAGAGTGTGGTCTATGGTTGGTGGCAAGGCTCCAGGATGTGTAAGTTCATTGAGGGTGGTGGGCCGCACTTGTGGGAGATGTTTGTGTGGGATGTGGTGGGAGGTGTGGGAGGTGGGCAACATGTAAATCCCAGTGGCTTCCGTGTAATATTTTGGGTAATCTAAGCACCTCTTAAAATATATGTATATATATATATATATAAATAACATTTTTGTAAGCAAATACACATATATGCATATATATTTATATATCATTTTGCAAATGTTTGTATGTATTGTGAGAATTTTGATTTTTACCCACAATAAAAATAAATAAAAAATTAAAATAAAAAAAACCCCACATTTGAGGGAAGCGGATGTGGCTCAAGCGATTGAGCTCCTGCCTACCACATGGGAGGTTCCTGGTTCTGTTCCCAGTGTCTACTAAAGAAGACAGTAAGCTGGCACGACAAGCAAGCATGGAAAGCTAACATAACAAGATACAAGAAGAAAACCATAACGAGAGACACAACAAAGCAGGGAGCAGAGGTTCTCAGTGCCTTCTAAAGAAACAAAGAAGATGAACAGACACAGCAAGTGCAAACAATGAGGGGGTGGGGAGAAATAAATCTTAAAAAAAAAACACATTAGAGGCATAAAACTTCAGATTCGAAATCATAGAAAAAAGAATGAATGATGCAGAAGACAGAATAGCTGAAATGGATGAGAGAGAACAGAGAAAGGGAAGAACGTAATATTTGAGCAGGGGCTCAAGGATTTGAATAATAACATGAAGCACAACAACATATGTGTCATGGGAGTTCCAGAAGAAGAGAAGGGAAAAGGAATTTACATGTCCAAGAATCACAGAGTACCTCTATCAGAATAAATGGGTTAAATGCCCCAATCAAAAGATATAGGCTGACAGAATGGATACAAAAACAAACATGAGCCATCCACATGCTGCCTACAAGAGACTCACCTTTGACCCAGGGATACAAAGCGGCTGAAAGTGAGAGGTTGGAAAAAGATACTTCAAGCAAATAGTAACCAAAAAAGAGCAGTGGTAACTATACTAATATTCAGATCATAATGGAATGAACCTGGAAATCAATAATAGACAGGAAAGGGGAAAATTCGCAAATGTGTGGAGGCTGAACAACACACTCCTAAACAATCAGTGGGTCAAAGATGAAATTGTAAGAGAAATAGTAAGTATATTTTCAGATTAATGAAAACGAGAACACAATTTATCAAAACATGGGATACAGCAAAGGCAGTGCTGACAGAGAAATTTAAAGCTCTAAGTGCCTATATTAAAAAAGAAGAAAGAGCTAAAATTAAAGACCTAGCTGAACACCTGGAGGAACTAGAAAAAGAACAGCAAACCAAATCCCAAAGCAAGTAGAAGGAAAGAAATAATAAAGATTAAATGTTATTGAGAACAACCACCCACCAAAAAACAATAGAGAAAATCAACAAAACCAAAAGCTGCTTCTTTGAGATCAATAAAATTGGCAAACCCTTAGCTAGATTAACAAAGAAAAAAAGAGAGAAGATGCAAATAAATACAGTCAGAAATGAAAGGGGGGGAGTTACAACTGACCACACAGAAATAAAAAGAATCATAAAAGATTATTATTAGAAACTGTATACCAACAAACTAGACAACCTAGACGAAATAGAAAAATTCCTAGAAACTCGCAAGCAACATACATTGACTCTACAAGAAATACAAGAACTCAACAAACCAATCACATTTAAAGAGATTAAAACAATCATCAAAAATCTCCCAACAGGGAGAGTGGCGGTGGGGGGCCGGCAGAGCACCCGAGTCCATGTGCGTGCCGGCACAGCCGGGTGCTGCACGGGGTCGCAATGGCAGAGCTGCAGCAGCTCCACGTGCAGGAGGCGGTGGACACCATGGTGAAGAGTCTGGAGAGGGAGAACATCCGGAAGATGCAGGGAATCATGTTCCAGTACAGCGCCAGCTGTTGTGAGGACAGCCAGGTGTCCATGCAGCAGATACATCAGTGCATTGAGTGCTGCCATGCGCCTCTGGCTCAAGCCCAGGCCTTGGTGACCAGCGAGTTGGAGAAGTTCCAGGACTGCCTGGCCCTATGTACCATACATTGCAATGACAAAGCCAAAGACTTTATAGATGCAGGGAATAAGGAGCTTCAGGTGAAGTGGCAGCTGGAGAGCTGTGTGACCAAGTGTGTGGATGACCACATGCACCTCATCCCATCCATGACCAAGAAGATGAAGGAGTCTCTCTCATCCATGGAGAAATAAGCATCTTTGCCAGTGCCATCAGGGATAAGGGCAGGAATCTTGAAAAGAGGACTGGGAATTTTGGTCTTTTAAGTAAAGTTTATGAATGAAGAAGTTAAGGACGGATGGCAGCAAGGTTAAGGAATAAGGCACCTGCCTGTAGACACTCATTCCTTTATATACTTCAGTCCATAAAAAGTGAATTGGAAAAACTGGTGCTAAAATTTGGGTCAGAGATAGCACAGGAGAGTTTTTTAAATCCTAAATTTCATGTGGCAAGTGCTTGTCTTGGCAGTGGGACACTCCCTTTCTTTATCAAGCCAGAGCCCTCCAACATACCAGATTCTCCATGATATAGAGGTACTAATAGGCTGGCAGTATCCTCTAGCTTGCCTGTTTGAGAAGGGGTATTTCTTATTTGTTACCAACCTCCTGTTTACCAGAAGTATCATCACAACATTTTCCATAAGGTGGAAAACAAAATCCACGAGGTCACTAATTTAAAAGGGTAAAAAATATTTCTGGGTCGTTAACTTACTTGATTTTGTTTTATATACAAGGGCCTGAAATTGATTAAGATGTGGAGTTGTGAGAAAGGGTGCTTAGAATGAGAACTTTGAAGGGCTTCTTGTAGACACTCTTACCTGACAAGATATAGTTGTGTTTTTCTTGAAATTCCCACACATTATATCTTTCAGCCTGGGAGTCCATGCAAAAACATGCAAAGTGAAGTTACGCCAGGTGTGGGAAGCAGAGCTTCTCTCTCATTGTCATAATGGCCCCTGAAAGCGAAAGGAAAATTTTGCAGTGACCCTGAAGGGAAAGGGTGTTTTGAGAGTGTTATATACCAATATCTGGGAATAAATGGTGAAAGAGGAACCATTAGCTGTTTAAGAGTTGTCTATTACTGGATTTGGAGAGACCTGGTTTTTCATAGAACAGAATGGAGTGAAAGCCTAAACCCAGCATTGCTTGCTTAGCCCCCTAAAATAATAGAGGCTTCTTGAGACAATCCCCTGGCAACAGTAAAGTCGAGGGAGAAGTAAGCCACTCAGGGGTTTGGGTGTGCTATGACTCTCTTAGGGCAAAGGAGGGGCAGCCCCCATTACCAAATACCACATTAAGCCTGGGGCCTCTACAACATGCCATGCTCCTGCCCCAGCATTAGCACCTTATCATTTTGATAAGGACCTTGTCTTTCTACCAACTTACTACTTGAAGTGATAATAATAGCTTGTCTGTTTGCTGTTTTGAGACCATGATATATTTTCCTGGTAATTTGGTTGAAAAAATAAACAAGGTTGGATATTTAAAAAAAAAAAAAATCTCCCAACAGGGAAGCAAATGTGGCTCAAGCATTTGGGCGCCCGCCTACCACATTGGAGGTCCCGGGTTCAGTTCTCGGTGCCTCCTAAAGAAGACGAGCAAGACGGTGAGCTGATGCAGCAAGCTGATGCAACAAGATGATGCAACAAGGAGACACAAAGAGGAAACACAATGAGAGACACAACAAAGCAGGGAAACAGAGGTGGCTCAAGCGATTAAGTGCCTCTCTCCCACATGGGAGGTCCTGGTGCCTCCTAAGGAGAAGACAAGCAGACATAGAGAGCACACAATGAAGGGACACAGAGCACAAAGAATGAGGGGGGGAGAGAAAGAAAGAAATAAAATAAATCTTAAAAAAAAAAATCTCATAACAAAGAAAAGTCCAGAACCAGGTGGCTTCACAGGTGAATTCTTCCAAGCATTCCAAGAAGAATTAACACCAGTCCTGTTTAAACTCTTCCAAAAAATTGAAGAGGAGGGAAAATTACCCAACACATTTTATGAAGCTAACATCACCCTAATACCAAAGCCAGATAAAAATACTACAAGAAAAGAAAACTACAGATCAATCTCTCTAATGAACAGAGATGCAAAAATTCTCAACAATATACTTGAAAATAGAATCCAACAGCATATCAAAAGAATTATACACCGTGCCAAGTGGGATTAATTCCTGGTATGCAAGGTTGGTTCAACATAAGAAAATCAATTCACTTAATAAACCACATTAACAAATTGAAGGGAAAATAACACATGATCTTCTCAATTGATGCAGAAAAGGCATGTGATAAAATCTAGCATCCTTTCTTGATAAAAACACTTCAAAAGATAGGAATAGAAGGAAAATTCCTGCATATGATAAAGGGCATATACGAAAAACCCACAGCCAACATCGTACTCAATGGGGAAAGGCTGAAAACTTTCCCTGTAAGATCGGGAACAAGACAAGGATGCCCACTATCACCACTGTTATTCAATATTGTGCTAGAAGTTTTAATAGAGCAATTAGACAAGAAAAAGAAATAAAAGGCATCCAAATAGGAAAATAGGAAATAAAACTCTTACTCTTCATGGATGATGTGGTCTTATATTTAGAAAATTCTGAAATGTCTAAAGCAAAGCTACTTGAGCAAATAAATGAGTTCAGCAAAGTGGCAGGATACAAGATCAACATGCAAAAATCAGTAATGTTTCTCTACACTAGTATTGAACAATCTGAAGAAGTCAGGAAAAAATTCCATTTAAAATAGCAACAAAAACACCTTCCCAAGGTGACTGTGAAGTAGATTTCAGTTTTTAAAACTACCCTGATATGTCCCACATGTTAGGTAGAGGCAGCAATAATGTGCCCTTGAGTAACTAATTATCACAAATTAAAAGTTTCCAGGAACTGTAGGAGGGCAGATGGATGAAGATTGGCCCACTGTACAGTCTAGAGCAGGCAGTCATAAACAATTGCGATACTGTGTTCTGAGTGATGTGATAGATGCAGATGTAGAAATATTCCAGCTATCTCTAGGCCTGGAAATCCTCCACCCTTGGGTTCTGGTGGACTTTGGCTGATGCAGAGGTGACAAGGCCCTCTCTACTTACATATGACAGACTTCTGTTGGGTGAACCGATTTCCCAAGTACAGTTGTACCAGACTGGCTGCATAAGAATCACTGAGAGATGTTTAAAGATTTTATTGTCCCAAGCCCAGGAGGTTCTGATTCAGTTGGCTTTTGGTGGGACAGAGGAATCTACTTAAAGGCCTCTGGGTGATTTCTGTAATGCACAGTTAGGTTGAGGAACTAGTCTAGAATCCATACACTTACAGCCTCTTACTAAACCTTTTTTTGTTCTCATCTTGCTAAGTGAAAATGCCCAATACAGGAAATGATTTTTATGTAATTATCCACAAACTAGGGTGGAAGGCTAGAGAGGAGACATGCTCGGGCATCCCAGAGGGAAGCACCTGTGCTTCTGTTTAAATGGCTTATTTGGGAATGTGTATTCTGTAGCACAGCAAAGCAACTGTGGCACCCATCCCTCACCAACCAGACAGACCCTGAAGAGCCCTTTACAGAGTGCTCCCTCCAGTCATCATCAACTACTTGGTGCAGGCACAGGAAAATGAAAATTTTGTCATGGCCATGGCCTTGAGAAGAAGCCATTTCTCCTCTCTACAACTCTGTTCTCATCTGTAACTTAAGTGGGAGATGGGAAAAGATTTTTAACTGGATGACCACTCTAGTGAACATTCTTGTTTAGAGAGACTGCCCACCATCTAACTTCTTTTCTGTGGAGACCAAGCCAAATCAGTCCTCATGGGTTGCCAAATCATCCTGCGTCAAAAAAGCACAACAGCAGAGTGGGTGTAGCTCTGGTTGAGCGCCCAATATGCACGTATGAGGTCCCAGGCTCAATCCCCTGGTACCTCCAAAAAAAATAAAAAGCACAACATAGAGTAACTCATACTTTAAAATGGTGAGAACAGCTTGGTAATGGATGGTGGTGGTGATGGCAGTACAATACTGTGAATGTAATTAATTTTACTAAATTGTACACTTGGAAGTGGTTAAAATGGACATTTTGTATTGTATCATACCACAATTAAAAGTATTTTTAAAACATCACTGAAATGGGAAAAAAAAATAGCAACAAAAAGACTCAAATACCTAGGAATCAATTAAACAAAAGAGGTACAGGACTTATATTCAGAAAGCTACAAAACAACACTAAAAGAAATCAAGAATACCTAATCAAATGAAAAGACATTCCTGTTCATGAACTGGAAAACTAAATATTGTGAAGATGTCAATCCTACCCAAACTGATTTATAGATTGAGTGAAATACCAAACAAAATTCCAATGGCTTATTTTACTGATATAGAAAAGGCAATTACCACATTTATTTAGAGGTGAAAGTGCACCCAATTATCCAAAAGCATACTAAGAAAAGAAGAGGGAAGTGGGAAGACTCTTATTGCCTGACCTTGAAGCATATTACAAAGCTACGGTAGTCAAAACAGCATGGTATCGACATAAAGATAGACACATTGATCCGTGTAATAGAATTGAGAGTCCAGAAAGAGACACTCACCTCTATGGCCAACTGGTTTTTTGACAAATCTACCAAGTCCACATTACAGGGACAAAACAGTCTCTTTAACAAATGGTGCTGGAAGAACTGGATATACAAGACCAAAAGAATGAAAAAGGACCACTATCTCACTCCTTACACAAGAATCAATTCAATATTTACCTAGCTGCCCAGGGATATGCCCAACCACTGCCGGCAACCCGGTGAGAGGGAGCATTCTCTGAGAGGGGGATGGTTCTGACAGAAGGTGGAGAGGGGTTTCCTTTCTGTCGATTTGGCTGCCTGGACCCCCTCATAGCTTTGGGGAGCAGATAAGCTAGCTTGAAGCAGCGCCAGGCTGAGGGGAGAGGAGAATCTACTGAGGAAGCCTGATTTACCCAGCAGCCTGGTGACACTGAGGCTTGGCTCCAGAAGGGGCAGAGTCAGCCATTTTTATCATTCTGCACTGACTAGCATCAGAGTTTCAGCTCCCCTGGGGAGGCCAGGAAGTGGGAAGTGCTTGATTAGTGTCCACAATGAAGGGGGTGGCCTACAAGAGGACATATTTTGGGTCCCTTATTTTGCCAAAAAATAAAAGACAGTCACTTTAAAAAATAAAAAATGAATTTTTCTTTTTAATTTAGTTTTATAGCTAAAATCTGCCTCAAAACCTGCAGATAGAACCTTGCAGGGCAATTGATTGATAAATACAAGCAGACTGAGAGGTTCCACAAGGGCCCAAGAAGGAACACTGTTCTTCCTTAGATTTATTTGACTGCTTGCTTGTGTGGTTGTTTGGTTTTTCTCTGTTTATTTGTTGTCTCTTGCTTTTCTTTCCTCTTTCCTCCCCCCTTTCTTTTTTCTTTCATTTTTTTTAAATTAGGTGCTGCTAGTTTGTCTCTTCTTTGCTGTGCTTCTTCTTCAGTGATTTCCCATTCTCTGTCTATATTGATTCTGTATCCCAAGCTATCTCTTTTCCTTCCTTCATCTTTCTGCCTTCTGCTTTCTGTTGTGGTTCTTATATACCATGTTTTTCATTGGCCCACAACTTAAGGGTGTCAATTTCTAGTCTATCCTGTTTTCTTCTTCTTTTAATTAATATTAACTTTTTCCTTTCAGCCCATTCTTTACTCTTTCTCTCCCTCCTCATCATTCTAGCCTTTTAAATCATTATATATATATTCTTCTATTTGATTTCCCAGTTCATTGTAGGTACTCCACTTTTTTTCCTATTACTCTACACTGCCTACATGAGCTAAATATTCATTTTATGAAGTCTTATATAGCCCCTCTTCTAACTTTTATCAATATTACTATTATCCTTCTTCCTTTCTCACATCTTTCAATTCCTCTGGCTCTAATCTTTTGCCTTCAAGGGAACATAGAAAGAAGCAAGGAAATAAAATAAGAAGAAAAAGTGTCAGAGAAAACTTAACACACACACAGAATCACCAGCTAAATAAAACTCTAGAGCAGAGAGAGAAGCTAATCAACTGAATAAATCCATCAAGATAAAATGATGACTAGAGGGCAACAAAAATTAGAAACCAAATTGAGAAACAGGAAGACATGGACCAGTCCAATGAACAAACTAAAAACCTGGAAGAGATGCAAAACGCCGAACAACTAATCAAAGCTTTCCAAACAAATATCATGGACCAACTTAGTGAAGTGAAGGAAGAGATTAAGGTTATTTAAGAAGACACTGGGAGAACATACTGAAGAAATTGTAAACATACATAAAAAGATAACGGATATGATGGTGATAAATGACACAATGCAAGAAATCAAAAAGACACTGGATTCATATAACAGCAGATTTGAACAGGCAGAAGAAAGAATTAGTGATGTGGAAGACAATACATCTGAAATCAAACAGATAGACAAAAAGATAGAAAAAATCCAGCAGGGACTCAGGGATTTAACCGACAACACAAAATGCACAAATATATGCATTATGGGCATCCCAGAAGGAGAAGAGAAGGGAAAGGGAACAGAAGGAGTGTTGAAGGAAATAATGGCTGAAAACTTCCCAACCCTATTGAGAAAGATGGATGTGCAGATCCAGGAAGCACAGCACACCCCAAACAGTATAAATCCCAACAGGCCAACTCCAAGACATATACTTGTCAAAATGTCCAATGTTCAAGACAAAGAGAAAATACTCAAGGCAGCAAGAGAAAAGAGAACCATCACATACAAAGGAAGCACAATAAGATTAAGTGTTGATTTCTCATCTGAAACCATGGAGGCAAGAAGACAGTAGTAAGACATAGTCAAAGTACTAAAAGAAAGAAGAACTTCCAGCCACGAATTCTCTATCCAGCAAAACTGCCATTCAAAAATGATGGAGATTCCCCTCCCTGTTCACACTTGGATCTTCCAGGCCGCCAAGATGACATATTTTTAAAACTTTAGGGGGCGGATGTGGCTCAAATGGTTGGGCATCTGACTGCCATATGGAGGGACCTGGGTTCGATCCCCGGGACCTCCCGGTAAAAAAAAAAACAAAAAAAACAAAACAAAAAAAAAAACTTTATGAATTGCTGGATTCTAGCAGTCTTACAAGAATAAAAGTTCCTCTTCAGGACACTGTAACAGAATCCAATCTTGACAACATGACATCCACAATGTCCAATATAAAATCAAAAATTACCAAACTTCCAAAGAAAAAGGAAAATATCACGTATATTGAAAGAAAGCAGTTAATAGAAACTGGCCAGGAGATGAAACAAATATTGGATTTAAAATACAAAGACATGTCAGCAGTTAATATGAAACTCTTGATGGAAAACCTGGATTTAATGGTTGAAGAAATAAGAGAAACTCTTAAAAGTGACTTGAAGGAAATTCTAGGAGTAAAAAGTATAATACCTGAAATGAAAAATTCAAGTAATTCCAGTAACAGGAAAGAGTGGTAACAAATAAAAGATTTAGCCTTACAAATTACAGCATTAGTAGAGAAAATAGAAACAAAAAACTTTAAAATGGCTGAGGAAAACTTAAGCAGTGTAGATGACAGATACAGAAGTTGCAACATCCAAATAGATGTTACAGAACAGGGGAACAGAGAGAGTGGGGGGGATGAACTAGCCAAAGAAATGAGAAAGAAGAAAAACCTTCAAGATTTCAAGAATAAAGAAATTCCAAAAGCTTCCATAGAAAAAGTGTCGATAGATGAAGGAGCAATACTAACATTGGCAGCAGACTTTTCATCAGCAACCTTGGATATTAGGAAGCAGTGGAGCAATATCTTCAACATTCTGAGGGAAAATTATTTTGAACCAAAATTTCTATGCCAAGTTAAATTAGCATGTAAATGTGATGGTGAAATACAAACATTTTCAGACCTGCAAAGCCTCAGAAAATTTATTGCCCACAAATCTTTTATGAAAGAATTACTGAAAGATGTACTCTCCCTAGATAAAAAAATAAACCAAGGAGGAAGAAGATATGGGATTCAAGAAAAAGTGGGTAAAACTCCAATAGACTCAAAGCATGGAGGTGGGAGAACAACCAATGATGGTTTGAGCTTTCTGTTTATTAAAGAGGTAAAGGTTGCTGAGCCAGAGGAGATGACAAATTTAGAGGCTCAGGGGGAAGAGTCTTCAGAGTGGAAGGAGAAAGAAGCCCCTGAGTTGGAGGAAAAAGAGTCCTCAGAACTGGAAGAGGAGGGAGAGGAGGCCTCAGGGCTAGAGGAGGAGGAAGAGGAAGTTTCAGGACTGGAGGAGGAGGGAGAGTAGGCCTCGGGACTAGAGGAGGAAGGAGAAGAGGCCATAGGGCTAGAGGAAGAAGGAGAGGTTTCAGGGCCAGAGGAGGAGGAGAGAGGGGGAAGCCTCAGGGCTGGAGGAAGAGGGAGAGGAGGCCTCAGGTTTACATGAAGAACAAGACTCAAACTTTCAGGGCCATACTGTAGTATATAAAAAGCATGAAGTTGAGGGAATAACCAGGGATGACTCTGAGATTTTCATCAAAGAAGTAGAAAATACTAAACCAGTGGAAGAAGACTCAGCATGGGAAGTGGAAGAGGACTTAACATGGGAAGAAAGAAAGACCTCTGAAGGAAAAATGGTAAAGACTACCTTCAAGACTGAGAAAGAAGAGGCCTCACGTGGACTTAGAGAAATTCCCTTTAATTATTGTGTTTGGGATTCTGATAAGAAAAAGTTGGTAAAACACCAAATGGTAGACAAAACCCAGAAGGAAGAGAAAATAGCTACGCTCCAAAGTCAGGAAATCAGGACACCCTCTCCAACTTTACATTTGTCATCTTACTCAGAATCACTGGAGATAAATTATAGTAAGCAGAAAAAGAATTTGTGTACAAATTTGAATACTCCAACAGAAAAACAAACATCCAAAGGAGCAGATTTAAGACAGGAAACAGAAGAAAATTTTAGAAAACATGTAAATAATATCATCAGAGAGAAACAAGAGATTGAGAAGGTTAAAAATTGTCAGTCAAAAGTCTTGGAAAATAAAAACTTAATAGATGCATTGCAAAGCACAATGGACATACTTAAAGAAAAAGCCAACAATCTAGAAGATCAAATTGAAATGCAAATGGCCAAGCAGATAATAAATAAAGAAAGGTTAAGAAGCATAGAGGATAGAAGCAGAAGATCCAACATTTGCTTGATAGGAATTCCAGAAAAGTATAATAAAATGAAAGAAGGGGAGGAAATACTTGAAGAAATAATTGAAGAAAACTTTCCTGAGCTAAAGCAAGAATTGAGCCTTGAGATTATCAGTGCTTACCGAGTACCCAGTAAGATTGATGAAATGAGACTCACTCCTAGACACATCTTGGTGAAATTTTGGAATGTCAGGGATAAAGAGAAAATTCTAAAGGCTTCCAGAGCAAGAAAAGAGACAACCTACAAAGGAACAAGAATCAGATTGACAGTAGATTTTTCACTGGACACACTAGAAGCTAAAAGTAAATGGAGCAATATCATGAATGTTTTACAAGAAAACTATTTTGAACCTAGAATCCTATATACCCAGCCAAACTGGCATTCAATTTTGAGGGTAGAAGGAAGATATTTTTGGATATTGAAGAATTCAAGAAATTTGTTTCTTGCATACCGTCTTTGAAAGAATTACTGGCAGATGTACTGTAGCAATCCAAGGTGACTGTAAACACATTACGTACACTATTCTTTCCTCCCAATATTGACATCCAACCAAAATCAACAAGGAAAACTGGAATAAGACCAACCTCTACTAAGGAAGTGTAGATGGACAGCTAACAAACAGCATACTTGGGGTTGAGAGGAGAGGAAGGTTATAGGTATTAAATGTTGGTAAAGTTAGTTATGAAGAAATGTAAGGATAACCACCATAGGTTGTATAGGAGTAGATTTTTTATATCCACAGAGATGGAGGGGGATATCTGTAAATGTAACTATAGGTAAAGGTGGAGGGAAAATAGAAAAATGGAAAAAGATGGCAAGATAAGTTTAAAAGAAGCAAATATAAAAAGCTGAAATCTTATCAAGAGAAGACTTTCATAAATTTTATCATCATGATGTGACTCTTGGATATTTGTTTTTTCTTTGAATATGCTTAATTTGCTTATTGCTTATAAAATTTTCTATTTTACATCTTCTTAAAAAAATGATGGAGAGTTCAAAATATTCACAGATAAACAGAAATTGAGAGTATGCCAATAAGAAACCTGCACTTCAAGAAATACTAAAGAAAGTTCTACAAGTTGAAAGGAAAAAACAAGGGAGAGAGAGTTGGAGGAGAGTATAAAAACAACTAAAAAGACTAAAACAGAAATAAAACATATGACATACATTAACCCAAAGAAAACATGGCTGAAATAAGAAATTCATTGTGAGTAATAACACTGAATGTTAATGGATTAAATTCACCACTCAAGAGACACAGATTGGCAGAATGGATAAGGAAATATGATTCATTTATATGCTGTCTACAAGAAACCCACCTTCGACCGAGGGATTCAAGGAGGCTGAAAGTGAATGGCTGGAAAACAATTTTACAAGCTAACAATAGCCAAAAAAGGGCAGGAGTAGCTATTCTAATAACAGACAAAATAGACTTTAAATGCAAAACTATTGTAAGAAACAAAGATGGACACTATATATTAGTAAGAGGGGTAATCTCTCAAGAAGAGAGAGCAATCATAAACATTTATGCACCTAATTGGGGTGCCTCAAAATACATGAGGCAAACTCTGGAAAAACTAAGTGGAGAAATAAATGCCTCTACAAATATAGTGGGGGATTTTAATACACCATTATCATCATTAGACAGAACATCTAGACAGAGAATCAATAAAGAAACAAAGACTCTGAACAATATTAGAGGACCTGGACTTAATAGACATATACAGAACACTACGCCCAAATACAGAAGGATTTACATTCTTCTCGAATGCACATGGATCATACTCCAAGACAGACCACATGCTAGGCCACAGAACAACTCTCAATGAATTCAGAAAGATTGAGATTATACAAAGTAATTTCTCTGACCACAATGGAATGAAATTGGAAATCACTAAGGGCCAGAGAATCAGATTAGGCACAAAGATATGGAAGTTAAACAACATACTCTTAGACAAACAGTGGGTCAAGGAGGAAATCTCAAAAGAAATCAGTAAACACCTTGAAACGAATGAAAATGACAACACAACATATCAAAACCTATGGGATGCAGCAAAAGCTGCCCTGAGAGGGAAGTTCATAGCCATAAATACATATATTTAAAAAGAAGAAAGAGCTAAAATTAAAGACCTAAATGCACACTTGGAGGAATTGGAAAAACAGAAACAGACTAAATCTAAAGGAAGTAGAAAGAAGGAAATAAAAAAGATTAGAGCAGAACTAAATGAAATAGAGAATAATAAAGCACTAGAAAAAATAAACAAAACCAAAAGCTGGTTCTTTGAGAAGATCAATAAAATTGACAAACCCTTAGCCAGACTAACAAAGAAAAAGAGAGAACAGATGTAAATACACAAAATAAGGAATGAGCAAGGGGATATCACTACTGATCCCACAGAAATAAAGAGTATCATAAGAGGATACTTTGAAAAATTATATGCCAACAAGAATGATAATTTAGAGGAAATAGACAAGTTTCTAGAAATTCACAAACAGCTTACATTGATGAAAGAAGGAATTGATGAACTCAACAGTCCAATTACAAGTAAAGAGATAGGCTCAGTCATCAAAATCCTTACAACTAAGAAGAGCCCAGGACCAGATGGCTTCACAGCTGAATTCTATCAAACATTCCAGAAAGAGCTAACACCAATTCTGCTTAAGCTCTTCCAAAAAATAGAAGTAGAAGGAATATTGCCTAACTCATTCTATGATGCCAACATTACCCTAATACCAAAACCAAACAAAGATACCACAAGAAAGGAAAATTACAGACCAATTTCTCTAATGAACTTAGATGCTAAAATCCTCAATAAAATACTTGCCAATCCCATTCAACAACATATCAAAAGGATTATACACCATGACCAAGTAGGTTTCATCCTGGGTATGCAAGGATGGTTCAATATAAGAAAATCAATCAATGTAATACACCACATAAACAGATTGAAAGAAAAAATCACATGATCATCTCTATAGATGCAGAAAAAGCATTCGACAAAATACAGCACACTTTCCTGATAAAAACACTGCAAAAGGTAGGAATAGAAGGAAACTTTCTGAACATGATAAAGGGTATATATGAAAAACCCAAAGCTAACATCATCTTCATTGGTGAAATCCTAAAAGCCTTCCCTCTTAGATCGGGAACAAGACAAGGATGCCCACTATCACCACTCCTATTTAACATTGTCTTAGAAGTACTTGCTCGAGCACTGAGGCAAGAAAATGATATAAAAGGCATCCAGATTGGAAAAGAAGAAGTAAAAATTTCATTATTTCAGATGACATGATCTTATACATAGAAAACCCTGAGAAATCTACAACAAAGCTTCTAGAACTTATAAAGGAGTTCAGTAATGTCACAGGCTATAAGATCAATGCTCAAAAATCAGTAGCATTTCTGTACAACAATAGCCAGCAAACTGAGGAGGAAATCAAGAAAAAAATACCATTTACAATAGTAACTAAAAGAATCAAATACCTAGGAATAAATTTAACTAAAGATGTAAAGGACTTATATACAGAAAACTACACAACACTGTTAAAGGAAATCAAAGAAGACTTAAATAAATGGAAGAATATTCCCTGTTCATGGGTAGGAAGACTAAACATCATCAAGATGTCTATCCTACCCAAACTAATCTACAGATTTAATGCAATTCCAATAAAAATCAACACTGTATTTTTTAAGGAACTGGAAAAACTAACTACAAACTATATTTGGAAAGGTAAGAGGCCCCAAATTGCTAAAGACATACTGAAAAAGAAAAATGAAGTTAAAGGTATCACATTACCTGACTTTAAAACATACTACAAAGCTACAGTGCTCAAAACTGCATGGTATTGGCACTAGGATAGACATATTGACCAATGGAACTGAATTAAGAGTTCTGATATAGATCCTCGTATATACAGTCATCTGATATTCGACAAGCCCACCAAGCACACTCAGTTGGGAGAGAATGGCCTCTTTAACAAGTGGTGCTTGGAGAACTGGATATCCATATCCAAAAGAATGAGAGAAGAATACCATCTCACACTGTATTAGTCAGCCAAAGGGGTGCTAATGTGAAATACCAAAAATGGGTTGGTCTTTATAAGGGTATTTATTTTGGGTAGAAGTCCACAGATACAAGGCCATAAAGCGTTAAGTTTCTTCTCTCACCAAAGTTCATTGCCACGTATTGGAGCAAGACAGCTGCTGGCATTTGCCAGGGTTCAGGCTTCTAGGTTCCTCTCTTCCCGGGGCTGCATTTCTCTCCGGGTTTAGCTCCTGTTTCTTCCACAAGGTCAGCTGTAGATGATCAGGCGAACGGCTCGCTTCTCTTCTCCTGGGGCCTTCTTTCCAACATCAAAACTGCTTCTCAAAAGACTGCTTCAACTGTCCTTGGCCTTGCCTTTTATATTCGATTCCCCACCCACCAAGGGGTGGGGCTCAACGCCCTAATCCTAACCTAATCATGCCCAGATTAACAGATCGGTTTACAAGCATGATTCAATTATATTTTTGGAATTCATAATTACATCAAACTGCCACATTCCACCCTCTGAATTCCAAAAATACATTACAATATTTTAAAAAACTTAAATCAGTAACAATCCAAGTACAAAATCATATCAAAATCATTTTAAAGAAATACAGTTTGTCTTCAGGCAAAGTCCCATCTGCTATAGACCTCTGAATCTTACAAAACCATTTAACTGCTTCCAATACACAAATGGAAAGACAAAAGATAAACATTTTCAATATCATAAGGAGAAATTGGGATGTTAAACATGAGTCATGGATCCTCTACAGTTCAGTAAACTTGCAGGGCATCCTCCATTCGATTTCAAAGTCTGAGAGTCATTTTTAAGAAGATGTTTTCTTTTCCTTGGGGCCACATGGGAACCCACCCTTCCCACAGGCTTGCCCAACGGCCATTTTCTTGATTCCATCCCCATCAAGCATCTGGGTGTCGACCAAGCTCCAGACCTCACCCTCCAAGAGTGTTGGGGTGATTGCCACACCTTACCCAATCTTTGGGTTAGAGACTTAGCCCCCCTAGCACAGTGAGGTGAAGACAACATTCCCCCTAACATTTGGCATACAGGCTCAACCCCCTCAGAGCAACGAGTTGACCACCTGGCCTTCCCTAACCTTTGGCATACAGGTTCAACCCTCTCAGAGCAATGGGTTGACCACCTGGCCTTCTCTAATCTATGGGGGACAGGTACACCCCTCTCAGACCAATGGGGTGTTGACCTTAACCGCCCTAATCTTTGAGGAATGTGCTCCACCCTCCCTGCACCCTGGGGTGGCAAAACTCTTCCTGAACATCGGGTGGGGACATCCACCCTCTTCAACTGCTGGGGAAAACTCACCCTCTCTGCACCATGCGGCATCAAAACTTGCTCAGAACATCAGGTATGAACATCCACCCTCTTCAACTGCAGGGGCAAACTCACCCTCTCTGTACACATGGGTGGGGCTCCTCTCTTGGCCCAAGGAGATGTCTTAAGTCCAGATCTCTGCTTCCACGGTTTTCTTCTTAAAGCTGATTCTCCTTCAGTCTCTTCTTTCCATGTCCTCTTTTGTTCAAGCTGACAGTGGTTTTGTTCATACAGCTCTCTCAAAAACTTTGTTGGTTTAGCATGCAGGAAGCAGGGGTCCAAGCCATCGGACAGTAAGACTTTCCACAAGTCTTTCCGAGATAACTGCATCTTCAATTCTGAGTTACGAGTTCCAAGTTTAGTAAAGTCTTCAAATAGGGCATTTTCATCTGGGAATTTGATTTCCACAAACTTGGAAGTTCCAGAATCAGTTTCTGTTTTCTTTGTGCCCAAAAGTTCAGTCCTTAGTGTATTTCTCTCATCTAGTATTTTGCTATAAGCTGCAAGGAGAAGCCAAGCCACGTTCCCCAAGTTTACCTTGGAAAGTTCTTTAGCTAAATGCTCTGGTTCGCCATTTTAAAATTCTGTCTTCCATATAACACCAGGAGTTAATCTTGTTAAGTTCTCTGCAACTTTAAAACATGGATCGCCCTTCCTCCAGTTTCCAATAAAAGATTCATCATTTACTTCTAAGGCATCATAGAAAGTCTCTTTAGCGTCCATATTGCTATCAACAGTTTCTTCAAAGCGATCTAGGCCTTTTCCATGAAGCATTTCACAGTTCTTCCAAAAAATACCCCTTACCCATTTATAAAACCGTTCCAACATTTTGGTAATTACACAAGCAGTACCCCATTCCTCGGTACCAAATTCTGTATTAGTCAGCCAAAGGGGTGCTAATGTGAAATACCAAAAATGGGTTGGTCTTTATAAAGGGTATTTATTTGGGGTAGAAGTCCACAGATACCAGGCCATAAAGCGTTAAGTTTCGTCTCTCACCAAAGTTCATTGCCACGTATTGGAGCAAGACAGCTACCAGCATTTGCCAGGGTTCAGGCTTCTGAGTTCCTCTCTTCCCGGGGCTGCGTTTCTCTCCGGGTTTGGCTCCTGTTTCTTCCACAAGGTCAGCTGCATTTGATCAGGCGAACAACTCACTTCTCTTCTCCTGGGGCCTTCTTTCCAACATCAAAACTGCTTCTCAAAAGACTGCTTCAACTGTCCTTGGCCTTGCCTTTTATATTCGATTCCCCACCCACCAAGGGGTGGGGCTCAACACCCTAATCCTAACCTAATCATGCCCAGATTAACAGATCAGTTTACAAGCATGATTCAATTATATTTTTGGAATTCGTAATTACATCAAACTGCCACACACACCTTATACAAAAATCAACTCAAGATGGATCAAAGATCTAAATATAAGAGCCAAAACCATAAAGACTTTGGAAGATAATGTAGGGAAGCATCTACAGGACCTTGTAATAGGAAATGGTTTCATGAACTTCACAGCCAAAGCACGAGCAGCAAGAGAAAAAAATAGATAAAGAGGATCTCCTCAAAATTAAAAACTTCTGGGAAGCAGCTGTGGCTCAATTGGTTGGGCTCCCGTTTACAATAAGGGAGGCCCCACGTTCGATTCCTGGGGCCTCCTGGTGAAGGCAAGCCAGCCTGCACAGCGTGTTGAGCTGACACAGCAAGATGACACAAAAAAGGGAGACAAGCAGACACAGAAAAATGCACAACAAATGGACACAGAGAGCACAAGCAGCAAGGGGGGGTGTAAATAAATAAAAATAAATCTTTTTAAAAAATTAAAAACGTCTGCTCCTCCAAGGACTTTATTAAGAAAATAAAAAGGCAGCCTACCCAATGGGAGAAAATATTTGGCAACCATATCTCTGATAGGAGCCTAATATCCTGCATATATAAAGGAATCCTACACTTCAAAAATAAAAAGACAAACAACCCATTTTAAAAATGGGCAAGTGACCTGAAAAGACAATTCTCCAAGGAAGAAATACAAATGGCTAAAAAGCACATGAAAAAATGCTCAACAATGCTAGCTATTAGGGAAATGCAAATTAAAACTACAGTGAGATACCATCTTACACCTATCAGAATGGCAGCTATTAAAAAAACAGCAGACTATAAGTGTTGGAGAGGATGTGGAGGTATAGGAACCCTCATACACTGCTGGCGGGATTGTGGAGTGGTCCAGCCACTGTGGAGGATGGTTTGGCGGTTCCTCAGAAAACTAACAATAGATCTTCCGTATGATCCAGCGATTCCACTGCTGGGTATATACCCAGAAGAATTGAAAGGAAAGACACAAACAGATATATGCACACCAATGTTCATGGTGGCATTGTTCCATTGTTCACAATTGCCAAAAGTTGGAATCAGCCCCGGTGCCCATCAACAGATGAATGGATAAACAAAATGTGGGGCATACATACAATGGAGTATTACTCAGTTGTAAGAAGGAATAAAGTGCTAACACATGGAATAACGTGGATGAATCTTGAAGACCTTATGTTTAGTGAAGCAAGCCAGGCATTGAAGGATGAACAGTAGATGACCTCACTGATTTGAATTGAGGAAAGTGAGCAGTCTCTGAGAACCATTGTCTGAAATATAGGTTAACAAGGGAGAGAGAGAAGAGAAAGTTGTGAGCCATCACCCATATGGACATAATCTATGGTAAAGTGATAGAGTATAGTTGCATATTGAAGGATAGAACAGGTGGGTAGTGACATTACTGGGTTTGTTGGTGCAGTGTTGACAGTGGGTAGATTAGGAAGGGCACATTAGAATACCCAGGGCATGTAACTATGAATCTTGTCATCCAATGAGTCAAGACAGGGGAGTGTCATGTGACCCAAGGGGATGGGGAGGAAGGAACAGAAAAGATCAAACAGGGGGTATTTAGTGGTCATGGGAAATGTTTTTCATTACCTTACAGTAATGGACACAGGACATGGTAAATATCATCAAAAATTATTAAACTGTACTGTCTAAATTGTAAACTATACTGTAAACCATTGACAATGTTTAGTAGCTATGTTTCACTATCTGTATAACAGTTATAAAAACACTACCATCGTCCAAAAAAAAAAAAAAAAGGTTTTAATATGGGGTGAGGAAAGGGGAAGGAGGTTGGGTATATGAGAGTCTCTAGTATTCTGTGTGTGACTTTGCAGTGACCTAAAACTTCTTTGAAAAATAAATGAAAATTTGAGAGACACTGGGGAATGAGAGGGGGAAGGTGCCACGGTACAGACTGAATACCCGAAAATGCAGTGATAAAAGGAAAAAAATAATTAAAAACAATTTTTTTTTGTTTTCTCCCTTTTTTTGAATATCCCAATCCATTGATTATATTTTATTTTTAGTTTTTTTTTTCTGAATTTCCATGTATTTTATCTCTTGCATTTAAGCTTATCATTATTATTTTATTTTCCTGTTAATTGTATTTGGTTATTATATGGGCTTCATCTTCAAGGAAGGTAGATCACAGAAGGGTTATAATGGGGGCTGCAGAGGATCATTGGTGGGGGGTGTCTGGGATGGGGAATTCATGGGAGGAAGTTCATCTGAATATATATGAAAGATATATAAAATTGTTCAAATGATCAAGGGATGGGGCATGGTCATGGTGGATAGACAATCACTCAATAAATGAGGGAATACTGAATTCCCAGCCTGGAGAGCTCTGCCACATTCTCCAAGGGAGCAGCAACAGTCCCCCGAGTGCAGGGGCTGTGTCTGGCAAAAGAGGATGGTCCACTGATGGGTTCTTGTTATTGATGACTAGCCTTATGAGTCTTTGCTCTTGTAATTGAAACTTAGCCTACTGTTATGGGGTGCCTAAGGGTTGCCACCTGAGAGCCTCCTTGTTGCTCAAATGTAGCCTCTCTCTAAGCCAAACTCAGCATATGAATGCATTACCTTCCCCCCAGCGTGGGACATGACTCCAGGGGATGAGCCTCCCTGGCAATGAGGGATTAATACCAAGTGCCAACTGGCAATATGACTGGGAAAAGACCTTGAATAAAAGGGGGAATCGGTAAAGAGAAATGAGTTCGTGTGGCTAAGAGACTTCAAAAAGAGTCAGGAGGTCATCCCAGAGGTAATGCTTACGCACACCTCAGTAGGATCTCATAGAACACCAAAGTGGATATCACCCCACACAGAGGGGCTCCTGAGGGCTCTGGAGACACCCAGGTCCTATATAAGTTGGGATAGCTCCAGAGATTGATGCCTTATCAGTGGGTTCTACTTTGGAATCTGTGCTCCTGAGAGTGGCAGAGTTGGACTCAAATAAGTCCTCCCTGCACATGGTCTATCAGTCCCTTCTATTCAATCCTATACGTGATGCTGGAGTTTGTAGGTGTACTTCCAGAGACTGGAGCCTCTGGCCTGCCCATGTGCCAGCTGTGCCTGGAATCTTGGTGGAGCTGCAACTCCTACTCTACATCTCAATGGACTCACCCAAGTCACCTGGTGAGGAGACGATGATGGACAATGGCCATCCCAGGGAATGGAGAGCGCCTGCAGCTGCAAGCAGGATAATCCCATCCACCATATCCATGGGATATAAGCCCACTCTAACTTGGAGGTGGAGTGGACCTCACCATCCCAAACTCCTCAGGATTGGGAGAAGAGCTATGGACTAGAGTGGACTTATTGGTATTCTGTTGAAGACATATTGTGATTCAAGCAATAGAAGAAATTATAACAGTGAGGTGGAGCCAGTGGCCACTAGATGCTTTCGGGGCAGGGAAGAGAAAAGCAGTTGTAATACAGGGTTTTTTTTTCAGGACTTGGGAATTATCCTGAGTGACATTACAATGACAGATACAGGCCATTTTACATTAGCATACACCATGCAGATCTGTGTGGGAGAGAGTGTGATCTACGATGTGAACTATGGTCCATGCTTAGTGGCAAAGCCCTAGGATGTGTATATCTATTGCAGGTGATATGCCACACTAATGAAAGATGTTTATGTGGGATGTTATGGGAGGTGTGGGAGGTGGGGAACATGGGAATCCCTGTAATTTTTGTGTAACATTTATGTAATCTAAGCATCTTTTAAAATATATTTTAAAAATAAAAATAAAAGAATTTTTTAAAAAAAGAATAATACGGGGAACAAATGAGGCTCAAGAGGTTGAGCACGTGCTTCCCACATGGGAAATCCCAGGTTTGGTTCTGGGCTCCTCCTTAAAAAAAAAAAAAAGCAAACAAACAAAAAAACCAACTCAGGGAGCCAATGTGTCTCAGTGGTGGAGTGCTGGCTTCCCACATATGAGGTCCCGGGGTCAATCTCCCGACCAAGTACCTCAAAAAAAAAAAAAAAAAAAAGAAGAATACAAACAATCTTATGCCCACAAATTTTATAACTTAGATGAAATTGACTGTAGCAGTTTGGTATTATTTATTAATTCCAAAAATAGATATTGGATTATGTTTGTAAATTGGTCTGTTCCTCTGGGTACATTCAAGTGTATTGGATTCAGAGGTTTCACTCTTACTTGATTAAATTATGATTAAGGCTTTGATTGGGCCATGTCAGTAGGACTTTGAGTCCCCACCCCCTTGATGAGTGAGGACTCACATAGGAAGTGACAAGGCAGAGGAGTTGGTTGGAGTTTTAATGCTGGAGACCCAGGAAGTAAATACACAGAGAAGCAGATACATGAGGAAAGAGAGAAGGCTCCATTAGAAATGGCAGAGGCCCCTGTAAGAGAGACGAGCCGTTCACCTGATAGTTTACAGCTAGCTTTGTGGAGAGAGTAGAGCAGCTGAGCCGGGAGAGAACAAGCCTGGGAGAGAGACGAGACTTTTCGCAGCCTACAGCTGATATTGGAAGAAGCTGGGACCACAGAGCCTTAAGAGGAAGAGGAAGCCTGAACCATTGCAGATGTCCGTAGCCATCTTGCTCCAACACATGGCAACAGACTTTGGTGAGGGAAGTAACTTATGCTTTATGGCCTGGTAACTGTAAGTTTCTACCCCAAATAAATACCCTTTATAAAAGCCAACCAATTTCTGTTATTTTGCATCAGCACCCCTTTGGCTGACTAATACATTGACCAATTCCTTGAAAGGAACAAACCACCAAAACTCACAAGGAAAGAAATTGAGAATCTGAATAGATCTATAGCTAGTAAAGAAATTGAATTGATAATTAGTAACTTATATATATATATTTAGTCAATTTATTTTTGACAAAAGAGAAAAACAAATTCCATGGAGAAAGGATAGTCTTTTCAATAAATGTTGCTGGAATAATTGGACATCCATATGAAAAAAATGTGCCTAGTCATAGATCTTACACCTCTCACAGAAACTGACTCAAAATAGATCACAGACCTAAATGTAAAATTCAAAACTATCAAACTTCTACAAGAAAACACACACAAGAAAATCTATATGACCTTGGGTTTGGCAATAAGTTTTTAGAGTCAACCCCAAAATCATGGTCAATGAAAGAAAACTTATAAGTTGAAATTTGTTAAAATTAAATATGTCTCTGTTAAAGACAGTGCTATGAGAATGAAAAGACAAGTCACAGACTGGGAGAAAATATTTGCAAAACACTCATTTGATAAGGGACTTGTATCCAAAATATTCAAAGAACTCCTAAAACTCAACAATAAGAAAACAAACAAACCAATTTAAAAATAGGAAGGGAAGCGGCTGTGGCTCAATCAGTAGGGCTCCCGTTTACCATATGGGAGGCCCCGGGTTCGGTTCCTGGGGCCTCCTGGTGAAGGCAAGCCCGCCCGCACGGCGTGGTTAGCTGACCCAGCGAGCACAAGCAGCAAGGGGGGGGGATAAATGAATAAATAAATAAAATCTTTAAAAAAAAAAAAATAGGTAAGAGATCTGAACAGATAGCTCACCAAAGTAGATATACAAATGGCAAATAAACATGTGAAAAGATGTTCAACATCCTTTTTTTTTTTTTTTTAAGATTTTATTTATTTATTCATTTATCCCCCCCT
>JAKSZT010054138.1:1146645-1174367 GCA_026826555.1 Tolypeutes matacus
GGGGGGGATAAATGAATAAATAAATAAAATCTTTAAAAAAAAAAAATAGGTAAGAGATCTGAACAGATAGCTCACCAAAGTAGATATACAAATGGCAAATAAACATGTGAAAAGATGTTCAACATCCTTTTTTTTTTTTTTTTAAGATTTTATTTATTTATTCATTTATCCCCCCCCTTGCTGCTTGTGCTCGCTGGGTCAGCTAACCACACCGTGCGGGCAGGCTTGCCTTCACCAGGAGGCCCCGGGAATTGAACCCGGGGCCTCCCTATGGTAAACGGGAGCCCTACTGATTGAGCCACAGCCGCTTCCCTCAACATCCTTTGTCATTAGGGAATTGCAAATTAAAATTATATGAAATATCACTACACAATTCTTTTTTTAAAAACAATTTATTGAAGTATATCATTCATACATGAACATACATAAAATATAAGTGTTCAGTAAACATCGTCTCACAAAACAAACATGCATAACATCATACAGGGCTCCCCCACATCACCTCCCCACAAACATCCTGCATTGTTGTGAAACATTTGTTAACAAATCATCAAAGAGCATTGTCAAATTATTACTACTAACTATAGTCTGAATCTTCCTCCCCTATACATTTTTTTAAGGATTTATTTACTTACTTACTTTTACCAATTTTTACCCCCTCCCCATCCCGTTTTTGCTGTTTCTGTGTCCATTCGCTGGGCAACTCCCTGTGCCCATATCCTGCTCTCTCTTCTCATCCTTCTCCTCCTGTATTCACTGGGATTTGATCCTCGGAATCTCCGATGTGGGAGAGAGGTGTCCTCCTGCCAGTGCCACCTTAGTTCCTGGTCTGGTTTTTCGGTGCATCTCGTCTTGGCTTTCCCTTGTGTCACTCTCCTGTTATGTCATCATCTTGCTGCATGGCTTGCGGGGTCTGGTGGTGCACCCATGCATGGGGCCTGGTACCTCACCCGCGCACAGGGCCTGATGGCTCACCCGCTCGCAGGGACTGGCGGCGTACCTGCTCATAGGGCCTGGTGGCCCATGCGCCTTCTATATTATTCTTTTTTAAATTTTTACCTGGAGGCCCCGGGGATCGAACCCAGGTCCCTCCATATGGGAGATGGATGCCCAACCACCTGAGCCACATCTGTCCCCTGCTATATCTCTTAAGGTTGACCAAAGATACCCAAAGTTATAGTCTTTTCCCATACAGGATGGTCATATATAATAAATCAGGCTTAGTTTATCACCAGCATTCTAAAATCCAGACCTAGGGAGAAAAACTAGGTCTGGGGACACATGCATGGTTTCTAATATAGCGAATGTTTAGCCTACCCTATCACAAAATCAGGACAGAGAGAATATTCGCATACGGTTCTTAGCATAGCTAAAACTAAAAAACTGACCATTCTGATGGCTAGTAAAGTTGGAGAGCAACAAATATATTCATTTATTGTTTTTGGGAATGCAAAAGTGTACAGCCACTTTAGAAGACAGTTTCACAGTTTCTTACAAAGCTAAACATAATCATACCATACAGCCCAACAATCATGCTCCTAGGTATTTACCCAACTGATTTGAAAAATTATGTCCACACATAAACCTACACGTGAGTGTTTATAATAGCTTTATTCATAATTGTCAAAAACCAGAAGCAACCAAAATGTTCTTCAATAAGGTAATGGATAAACAAACATCTATACAATGAAATATCATTCAGAGAGAAAAAGAAATGAGCTATCAAGCCACAAAAAGACATGGATGAACATTAAATGTATATTGTTAAGTGAAAGAAGTCTGAAAAAGCAGCATATTGTATGGTCCCAACAATATGACATTCTGGAAAAGGCAAAGTCATAGAGACAATAAAATGATCAGTGGTTACCAAGATTTGGGTGGAGGAGAGTGAGGATTGAATGAGTAAAGCACAAGGAATTTTCTAGGGCTGTGAAACTACTCTGATAATGTAAAGGCAGATACATAACACTATGCATTTGTTCAAACCCATTGAACTTTACAGCACAAAAAGTGAACCTTAATATATGCAATTTTTAAAATCATTTAGGAGATCAGGAGAATCCCAAGATGGAATGCTGAATGTGCCAAAACAAACAAACAGTTTCACAAATTTATGAAACAACATCACTGAAAGGAGTGGGGGGGGGAATGCTGACCTAAGTAACTTTGGAAATGAGTGACGTCTATAAAAATAAAAGCAAGAGAATTGTGGGAAGATGGTGGAGTAGGAAGTTCCAGAAATCAGTTCCTCCACTGGAACTATTAAACAGGCAGAAACTGTCTGAATCAACCTTTTTTTTTTTTTTTTAACTTGTAGGAAATACTTTTAGAGTTTCAAAAAAAAAAATCACAGCAACAAAAATGCAACCATCATGGGAAAAAATCAGAACTTATCTTTCAATATGTAACATTTTTTAAAATTACATATAAGAAGGAAATGTGTCTTACAAACTTTTCATTGCTTTAAGGCCTCCAAAGATTTTATTTATTTATTTTGGAAACTCTGGATCCAGTAGAACACTGTGCGGCATCCAGGGAACAGCAGGAGGAAGATGCCTATAAGTTGTGGTAAATACCACTGAAGTGCATTTTCCACACAGCGGCAACGGTTGCTCATCCCCCAACCTTGTGGCAGGCAGCAGTAAGGTATTGGCATAGCTTCCTAGCGCTAGAATGGGGCATTAAAAACTCAGTTCCCGAAGCCCTGGGAGTATATAGTAGGGTCAATGAACACTGTTGTGATTAGCTACTTCAGATCACTGGGGGCCTGGCTGTGAGGGGAGCCATTGTTCCATCCCATCCCTGACAAAATCAGTGGAGGAGACTTAAGATTATACACTTCCTCAGAGCTGTAGAAGAGAGTGGGAAGGCTGCATTTGGGGAGCAGGTGCCAAGACAAGAAAGTACAACTTTGGGGAGCCATGGAGGAAGCTAATGGCACACTTCCTGGCCCTCCCTCAATCCCTCCATGAGGAAAATTTGGAGCTGGCTGGTGCTTTCTTTGCGGATCCCTGGTCTTGTTTCTGCTGGGGAAAACTGAATTGGGAAACTCCTTTCCGGCTTGCCTCACGTCCCAGAATTTGCCCTGCAAGCAAAAGAAGCTTGAAACAGTGAAAACGGAGTAAAACAATTGAGTCAGACAGACTGGGGCAAATCCTTACCTGTTTTAAATCAAACTGAGGAAAACCCACGAGAGGGAGAAGTTATGTTTCCTGAGGAGTAGAGAGAGCAGTCAAATTCCTGTAAATAGGGGAACTCCTAAGGCCACTAGCAAGCCCAAGATAAGTTACAGGCCTAGAAAAGACAGGGAGGACTCTGTATTTTGCATTAGCCTGGAGTGGATCTTCCTGAGAGGAGGGCTGAATTCTGAAGGAGAGAACCCAGCCAATGCAAAGTTAATTTGCAAAGAATGTGAAAGGTGTTTTTTGCTTAGGTTTGCTTAGTTTTGTTAGTCCCTGATTCTCAAAACAAAATCTGTCATATCACTAGCAAGATACAAACTCAAGAAAAAGATTTCTCAGGCATTAAATCCTAGAGATAACATTTTAAAATATTAAAATGTACAGTGTGCAACAAGAATACAAGACAAAGAAATAGGAAATGATGTCCCACCCAAAGGAAGAGGATAAAAATCCAAGGTATCAATGAAGAAGGCCAGATTGTGGACATACCAGACAAAGACTTTAAAAGTGTCTTCAATATGCTTGGAGGATGAAGGAAAAGACAGAGAAAGAACTAAAGGATATCAGAAAAACAATGAATGAACAATATGAGAATCTTAGTAAAGAGATAGAGATTTTTAAAAGGAAGCAAACAGAACTACTGCAGTTGAAGAGCACAATAACAGAAATAAAAAATTCCCAAGAGGGTTTCAAGAGCAGATTGGGATTGAGAGAAGAAAGAATCAGTAAAATTGAAGACAAGATACTTGAAATGAGTCAGGCTGAGGAGCAGAAAGAAAAAATAATTATAAAAACTGAAAATAGCCTAAGAGACCTAGACCTGTGGGACTCCATTAAGGATACCAAAATATGTATTATGGGAGTCCCAAAAGGAGAAGGAAAGAAAGGAGCAGAAGGAATATTCAAAGAAATAATGAAGAAAACTCCCCAAGGTTAGCAAGAGATGTGACTATGCACATCCAAGAAGCCCAGAGAACACCAAACAGGATAAACATGAAGAAAAATGCACCGTTATATACTGAGCATAGTATAAAATGCACATCAGAAACCATGCTGACAAGAAGGACTTCCAGGAAGATGGTGTCAGTTTAGGTAGGCAGGGCTCAACACTCTCACAAAAACAACAGAGGAAAAGCAAAATCTGCCCAAGGGACCAGCTTTAGGGCTCTATAGACAGGACAATGCTGCAAACCCCCCAGGAAGGCAAGTGACAGAGAGGCGAAGAAGTTGAAATGAAAACCATGAGTTACTAACCCCCACGGCCGGAAATGCCAACCATCCCCCACTGACAAGGCAAAGTGCCTGGATAAAACCTGCGGCTCACTGCAGCCAACTGAGAGGGGAAGAGAAGTCTTCCTACCTGGGAAGAAGAAGGGTAAGGGGAGGGTGGAGAGTGGTTTCTCTTCAGTGAATTTGGCCAGCAGAGCCTGCTTTGAATCTCAGCTCTGGCCAGACCAGAATCACCAGCAAGAGGAGGTTGAGAGTCACCTGGGTGGGAAGATTCGCCAACAGGCGCCATCTGCTGGCCAACCTGGAAACTGCAAGAAGAAAACTGCTTTTAGGCATCTCTTGTCCCAAACTCCTGGGAGCGGATCTGTGCCCAATTAGTGAGGCCCTGGCCCTATTTTGATGTTCCAACCCAACTCCTGAACAGAGAGTGTCTACAATTGCAAGCAAGATAGTTCCATCCATCTGCCCCATGGGGTCTAAGGCCCCTCTCAAATAGAAACAGAGTGGGCAACACCATCCCCAAATCCTCCAGACTGGGAAATGGACAATGGACTAAAATAGACTTCTTATTATTCTATTATAGACTTATTATTATTCTAGCAATGGAAGAACTTTTATCATTGATATAAAGGCAGTGGACACGAGAGGTTCTGAGGGGAGGGAGAGGGAAGAATCGGTGTAACATGGGTCATTTTGGAGACATTGGAGTTGTCCTGTATGACATTGCAATGATGGATAGAGGCCATTATACATTTTGTCATAACTTACAAAATTGTGCAGGACAGAGTGTAAACTATAATGTAAACTATAGTCCATGGTTAGTAACAATGCTTCAATATGTGTTCATCAGCTGTAACAAATGTACCGCATTAATGAAGGATGTTATTAATGTGGGAAAGTGTGGGAGGGGAAGGGGTGGGGCATACAGAAATCCCCTATATTTTTATGTAATATTTATGTAATCTAAAGCTTCTTTAAAAATAAACATAAAAATTAATTTTAAAAATAAAATAATAAAAAAGCAAGCATCTTTTCATGTGCTTTTTAGTCATTTTTATTTCTTCTTTGGAGAGGTGTCTGTTCAAACCTCTTTCCCATTTTTTAAATGGGTTGTTTGTCTTTTTATTTTCAAGATGTGGGGTTTCTTTATATATGCTGGATATTAGGCCCCCATCAGATAGATGCTGTATTAGTCAGCCAAAGAGGTGCTAATGCAAAGGGGTGTTGTTAGCTTTCATAAAGGGTATTTATTTGGGGTAGAAGCTTACAGTTACCAGGCCATAAATCATAAGTTACTTCCCTCACCAAAGTCTGTTTCCACGTGTTGCAGCAAGATGGCTGCCGACATCTGCAAGGGTTCAGGCTTCCTGGGTTCCTCTCTTCCTGGGGCTTGTTTCTCCCTGGTTTCAGCTGCCCTGCTCTCTCCACAAGGCCAGCTGTAGACTATCAGGCAAATGGCTCGTCTCTCTTCCCGGGGCCTCTGCCATGTCTAATGGAGCCTTCTCTCCTTCCTCACATATCTGCTTCACTGTGTGTTTACTTCCCGGCCTCCAGAATCAAATCTCCAACTTTCTCTTCTGCCATGTCATTTTCTCTGTGAGTCCCTGGTGGGAACTTGATGACCCACTGAGGTGGCCCAGTCAAAGCCCTAATCACAACTTAATCAAGTAAAAGTGAAACCTCTGAATCCAATACAATCTAATATACCCAGAGGAACAGACCAATTTATAAACACAATCCAATATCTATTTTTGGAATTCATAAATAATACCAAACTGCTGCAATTGGTTACCAAATAAATTCTTCCATTGAGTAGGCTGCTTTTTCACTTTCTTGAAAAACTCCTTTGAAGCACAAAAGTTTTTAATTTTGAGGAGGTCCCATTTATCTATTTTTTCCTTTGTTGCTCATGCTTTGGGTGTAAAGTTTATGAAACCATTTCCTACTACAAGATCTTGTAGATGCTTCCCTACATAATCTTCTAGGAGCTTTATGGACTTGGCTCTTATATTTAGATCTTTAATTGATCTTGAGTTAATTTTTGTATAGGGTGTGAGATGGAGGACATCTCTCATTCTTTTGGATATGGATATCCAGTTCTCCAAGCACCATTTCCTGAAGAAGCCATTCTCTCCCAGTTGAGTGGGCTTGGTGGCCTTGAGTCCAGCTACATTCTCTCATACAGTGGAATGAATCTGGGCAATGCCTCGTGAAGGAGGACAAACAATACACCAGGCCCTTGTTATCAATGCCTGTACTTGTGAACCTTGTCTTGTGAAAATGAAACTTAGCCTGGTAATATTATATATTGGCCAAGAGTTATCTCCTGAAAATCTTACTATTGCTCAAATGTGGCCTCTCTCTAAGTGTGATGGTTAGGCTAATGTGTCAACTCAGCCAGGTAATAGCGTCCAGGTGTTAGGTCCAGCAAGCACTAGGCTAATTGTAATACAAGAGCATTTATGGATTTCAATCACCAGTGAGTTTACTGTATGGATGGCTGATTACATCTTCATCAATCATGGAGATTGCAACAGCAATGGGTGACACTTTTATCCAATCAGTTGAATGCCTTAAAAGGGGAAGTGATTTCAACATTCAGAGAGGGTTTCCCAGCTAGTTTTTGGACAGCCAACTTCTCCCAGAAACTCATCAAGCACCTTTCATCGGAGCTCCTGGCTTGCAGCCTGCCTCCGGAACCTGGACTTGTGCATCCCCCATGGTCGCGTGAGAGACTCATAAAATCTCATATTATTGACAGATATCTCCTGTTGATTCTGTTTCCTGAAAGAACTCTAACTAATACACTAAGCCAAATTAAGCATAAAAATTCACTACCTTCCCCACGCCAACGTGGGACATGACTCCTGGGGATGAGCCTCCCTGGCACCAAGGGATTATTATCAAGTGCCAACTAACAATGCATTTGGAAAAAGACCTAGACCAAAAGGGGGAAATAGTCAATATAAATGAGTTTTTATGACTAAGAGATTTAAAAGTGAGTCAGAATGTCGTTCCAGGGGTTACACTGATGCACGTCTCAGCAGGAGCTCATTGACTGCTACAGCAAACAATGCCTCAAATAACTGGGTTCTTGAAGGCTCTAGAGATATTCAGAAATGATAAGCAGGGCAGACAGCTCAAGAATTCGACACCCCTTCAGTGGGCCTTACTTTGGAATATATGCTTTCTAGTGTAACAGAGTTAGACTCATTTATAGGTTCTCTACCCATGGCTCTTCTGCCCATTTTATTTGAACTTGTAATTAGCACTATACTTGATAAATATATGATCCAGAAACTTAAACCTTTGGTCTATCCATGTGCCAGTTGACCCCGAATTTCAGCAGAGTTACAACACCTACTCTCCAGTTCATTGGACTCACCCAGGACAATTAACAAGGAGATGATGATGGACAACACCATTCCAAGGAGAAGAGAATGTCTGCAACTGCAAGCAAGATAGCTCCATCCATCTTCCCCATGGGATCAAAGCCCCCTTTCAATTGGAAGTAGAATGGGCATCACGATCCCATAGTCCTCAATATTGGGGAATAAACAATGGACTAAAGTAGATTTATTATTATTCTACTATAGACTTATTATTCTAGCAATGAAAGAACTCTTATCATTGTTGTAAAGGCAGTGGCCACCAGAGGTTCTAAGGGATGGGAGAGGGAAAAATAGTGTAATATGGGGGCATTTTTGGGACATTGGATTTATCCTGCATGACATTGCAGTGATGGATACAGGCCACTGTATATTTTTTCATAACTTACAAAATTGTGTGGGACAAAGTGTAAACTATAATGTAAATTGTCATCCATGCTTCAATATGGGTTCATCAATTGTAACAAATCTACCCCACTAATGAAAGATGTTGTTAATGTGGGAAAGTGTGGGAGGGAGAGGGAGTGGGGCATATGGGAATCCCGCATATTTTTTATGTAACATTTATGTAATCTAAGCTTCTTTAAAAATAAAAAAAAAATTAGTCATAAATAAAGAACAAGGAACCCAATTTTAAAATGGGCAAAAGATTTAAATAGACATTTCTCCAAAGAGGAAATACAAATGGCCAAAAAGCACATGGAAAAAATGTTCCATATCACTAGCTATTAGGGAAATGCAAATCAAAATGACAATGAGATATCATCTCATACCGCATAGAATGGCCTTATTTAAAAAAACAGAAAACAATAAGTGCTGGAGAGGATGTGGAGAAATAGGAACATTCTTTCACTGTTGATAGGAATGTAAAATGGTGCAGTCCCTGTGGAAGACAGTTTGGCGGCTCCTCAGGAAGCTAAATATAGAACTGCCATATGATCCAGCAATTCCTCTACTAGGATTATATCCAGAAGAACTGAAAACTGTGACATGAACAGACATCTACACACTGATGTTCATAGCAGCATTATTCACAATTGCCAACAGATGGAAACAACCTAAGTGTCCATCAGCAAATGCATGGATAAGCAAAGCTTGGTATAGACATACAATGGAATACCATGCTGCAGTAAGAAAAAATGAAATTGGGACACAAATGATAACATGTATGAATCTTGAAGACATTATGCTAAGTGAGGTAAACCAGACACAAAAGGACAAATATTGCATGGTCTCATTAATATGAACTAAATACAAGGAATAAATGTATGGAGTTAGAACCTAGAGTATAGGTTATTAGAGTATAGGTTATTAGGAGGGTTGAGAAGGACTACTGATGCTTAATGTATGTAAAAGTTTTAATTAACTTTATTGTAAAAGTGTGGAAATGAGTGGAGTTGATGGTAACACATTATAGTGAGTAGCAGCTGGTTTATAAATGGGAATTTGCCTGGAAATGGTAGTCTAGGGATGTAAATGGCAATTGAAAGAAAGCTAGAGAATAATCTAGGGACTGACTAACACAGTGAACCCAGAGGTGGTTGAGAATTGTAGTTGATGGTACAGATGCAAGAGTGTCCTTCTGTGAGCTAGAGCAAATGTACATCTTATTGCAGGGTGGTGGAACTGTCGAGAAGCATGGGAAAAATACAACTGGTGTGACCTATGGACTTTGGTTAACAGCAATACTGTAAAATTCATGCATCTATACCAAAGATGTACTGTGTTGATAATGGGGGAGTATGGAAAAAGTGTGCCAAACATACACTATGGACCATGGTTGGTGGTAATAGTCTAATGATGTTATCTCATAATCTGTAATAAATGTTCCACCACATTTATCTGTAATAAATGTGGTGGATTGGTGAAGGGGTGTTGTATGGGAATTCTACACATGTGCATGATTATTTTGTAAGTTCAAAACTTCTGTAATAAAAATATGTTTAAAAAATAATAATAGGGTGGGTAGGGGGGGAAATACACCAAATGTAAGATATAGACTATAGTTAGTAGTAAGATTTTGACTATATTCTTTCATAATTTGTAGCAAATGTTTCACAACAATGCAAGGTGTTGGTGGTGGGTTGATGTATGAAACCCCTGTATGATGTTATGCATGTTTGTTTACTATACACTTATTGTTTATATATGTTCATGTATGAATGATATACTTCAATAATTTTTTTTTAAAGTGAGAAGAGTTGTTTGCTTACAAAACCAAGGGCAAAATTAAGTTAACATAAAGTACAAGAAGCTATTTTGATAAAAGAGACTTTCTGCTTTGTATACTGATTATTCAGGAGAAAACTATTTGTAACCTTCTACTAAAACAGACTAATGATTTAAGAAACTGTCACTTTAACAGAGAGAAAACAAAATTTTAGTTTTCCGTCAGTATACTATTTGATACTAAGGCTTTTAAAACTTTATAGAGACCCATCAAATCTTACCCGAGTTTAACCACAAAAATTCTTTTCCCACAAACCTTTTGCACTTTCTGTATTCATTCAGCTTTTGTCCCACATTTTCGTCTTTCTTAATAACTAGTCATTTTATCTTAGGACAAAATTACTTTCTTTTTCCTTAATCAAAATTATATTCTATATACCTTACCTACTTAAGTTACCAAAATGATTTTGGAAACTATCTCCAAGCAAATCTCTTACAACATACAATTACCATCAACATTAAACAAGTTTGTTAGAATCATGATATAATTTGGTTATATGCAAACATAGATTTTCTTCATTTTAAATACCTAGTAGCATGCAATACTAGAACACTGGTAGCTCATGCCAGGTGGTTAATATCCCCTGGACTTGGACTCGAGGCAGCCTGTGGCCCCTAGCTAGGCTGAGCAGACCTACAAGCCAGGGTTTTTAATTTACACAGGCAATCAGTTAAGGAATCTTTCATTTTTGTCTGTGCCAGGTGCATATTCTGTTCTAGATTTAACTCCTCCTTTAAACAGCAGATTTTTTGTCTTTCTCTAGACAATCTTCTGTAGCTAACCGTACTGCCCATAGCAACAACCACTGTGGCAGTGTGTCTGCTATCTTTACTAAATTTCATAATCTTCCATTCTTGCAGCACACGCTCTACTCCCACTGGCATTTTCAGGGCATTCCCATACTCATGTGGAGTTCCACAACAGAAAAGCAAGTGGGAGACCCCATGTTCTCTCAGCAGTCCCCACTTGTTGAGGAAGGCAGCCACCCCTCCCCCCATGGACATTATAGGCCAACCCAGGATTTCCCCCACAGATTCTCCTTTCCCTGAGCTTATGCCCGCTACTGCCAGTGGTCCTTCAGTCTCCTGGCTGGTGGCTCGCCAATTGTTCCAACCCAACTCCTGAAGGGCATGGGTCGGGGTGGACGCAAGACCGAAGAAGGCACACAGCAATGTATCAGACATGAGCTTTATTGGGACTTACATACAGAAGAGAATCTCTCTGGTGGTGGCGGTCCAGAGAATGAAGGTAGCACTCCATAAAGAGGAGAGAAAAGGAGGGGTAATATAAGGGCTCTCAGAATAAAGACATTCCATAGGGTATGAGAACAGAATTTCTGCTAGAGTTAAATGAAGAGCACAAATGGGGTGTCTGTGATGTTATACCAGAAAGGGAGTATACAGCCTTGAGAAGCTTGGAGTTTACAGTACCATCTGTATATTTTTTTTCCTCCAGGGAGGTTTGTTACTTTTTTAACTAGTGAGTGTCCGGGTCATGCAAGCAGCTGCGTATTTTGGGCTGTGTTTCATGTAAGGAGGGGAAGCCCGGGCCCACATTTGATAACTTAAGCTGGGAAATTTTAAAGACTTAGAATAAGTTGAACCAAAAATCAAAGAAGAACCGTGGAACAAAACTACTAGGCAAGAGAAAGAGATTGAACGTAGAGTAAATTCACTAAGATATTCAGATGAGTAGAGATCAGCAAAAAAAATTACAAGCCATATTAAAAAACAGGAAGAGATGGCCTGGTTCAAGTAGCTTTGTCACAGACATTTCAGAATTTTCTAAATATAGGATCATGTCATCCACTAATAGTGAGAGTTTTACTTCCTCTTCCTATTTGGATGCCTTTTTTTATTGTCTAATTGCCCTAGCTAGAACTTCTAGTACAAAGTTGAATAACAATGGTGACAGTGGGCATCCTTGTCTTGTTCCTGATCTTAGGGGGAAAGCTTTCAACCTTTCCCCATTGAGTACGATATTGGCTGTGGGTTTTTCATATATGCCCTTTATCATGTGGAGGAATTTTCCTCTATTCCTATCTGTCGATGTGTTTTTATCAAGAAAGGATACAGGACTTTGTCCAATGACTTTTCTGCATCAATTAAGATGATCACAAAGTTTTTTCCTTCAAGTTGTTAATGTAGTGTATTACGTTAATTGACTTTCTTATGCTGAACCACCCTTGCATACCAGGAATAAATCCCACTTGGTCGTGATGTATAATTCTTTTGATATGCTATTGCATTCTATTTGCAAGTATTTCGTTGAGAATTTTTGCATCTATGTTCATTAGAGAGATTGTAGTTTTCTTTTCTTGTAGTATCTTTTTCTGGCTTTGGTATTAGGGTGATGTTAGCTTCATAAAATATGTTGGGTAATTTTCCTTCCTCTTCAATTTTTTTTGGAGGAGTTTTAGACAGGATTGGTGTTAATTCTTCTAGAAATGCTTGGTAGAATTCACCTGTGAAGCAATTTGGTCCCAGACTTTTCTTTCTTGGGAGATTTTTGATTATTGGTTCATTCTCTTTAAATGTGATTGATTTGTTAAGTTCTTGTATTTATTGTACCATCAGTGTAGGTTGTTTGTGTGTTTGTAGGAATTTGTCCACTTCATCTAGGTTGTTTAATTTGTTGCCATACATTTTCTCATAATATCTTCTTATGATCCCTTTGATTTCTGTGGGGTCAACTGTAACTTCTGCCCTTTCATTTCTGATTTTATCTGCATCTTCGCTCCTTTTATCTTTGTTAGTCTAGCTAAGGGTTTGTCAATTTTATTGATCTCAAAGAAAAGCTTTTGGTTTTGTTGATTTTCTCTACTTTTTTTTTCTGTTCTCAATTTCATCTATTTCTGCTCTAATCTTTTTTTTTCATACATTTCAAATTCTTTTAATTAAGAAGTAATGTTAAAGATAATGTGTAAAACAAGAAACCCTTCTGTCCCTTTTACAATCTTTCATTTTCTTTTTTCACAGACACACAATGTTTCTAAACACAAAATCAACCATTTATCTTACCAAAATTGACACAGAAAGAGCAGAGAACAACGAAATTAAAGGAAAATTACATGTTGGTATTAAGTGAGACAGACTGGTTTGATATCCCTGCTCTATTCCTTTGTACTTATAATAACTTGAAAAGTTACTTAATAATTCTGCATTTAATCCTGGTCTCCATAATGTGGTAACAATAATACCTTTTTCAGAGAGTTGTCACAAAACTTAAAGGAGTCAATGTATGTAAAATACCAGGCACTGTACCTAGAAAATAATAAATACTAAACATATTATCTACTATTTTGAATCATAGTTACTCTTCTGTTATTATTTTGTTATTATTATTATTCAAAGATTAGATCAATACTGTAACAAGTCATAGGTGAAATTAAGCTCTTGAAAATGTGTTTTGGAATAACATTACAATGACCCCTTATCTCAAGTCAAACATTGCAAATACTGGTCTTTAAATATTACAAACAATATTTTGTAATTGTGCTACCATGAAATGTCCCTTGTTTTTTTAAGTTAAAGTTACGGTGATACGATTTTTCTTCCAAAATGTAGAAAAGCAAATCCTTACATTAGTTGATTCTTTCACACTAGCTTTTAAATAGCTCATGGCTCTCCTATCTTAAAATTTTAATAATGAATAGCAATAATAAATAAACATCATGTTAATAAATAAACAGGTCCTTTCTTTTTCTCCAACTTACCCTTATGTCTCTACCCCTTCCTGACAAAATTTCTCCATATATTGCTTCCTTTGAGTCTTTTATGTCTTAACTTTTATTTATTCCCAAATAACTTCAAATGCATTCACTGCCTTACCTCTCTCTCTTAAAATTGTTCTTTACTGAGGTCATCAATGACCATTTGGCTAAAAATTAACAGATAATTCAAAACTATTTGCCTACACAACTTTTAAGAGATGTTTGGCACATTTAATCACTCCCTTCTTAAACATATTTTTCCCTTACTTACTTTTAGGGAATTAACATATTGGCACAATCTACCCTTGTATCTTATGTCTGCTTTTCAGGACCATTCACAAACTCATGTTTTGTTGGGTTGCAATTGGATGTAAGAAATCATCATGGGATCTGGAGCCCATATTTTGCTATTATTTCTGGTAGTGCTCATTCTCATCTGGTCATTCTTTCACCAATGTGGTCTTTTACCCAATTACTTAGATCAAAAACAAATTTGAGGGAAGAGGCTGTGGCTCAATCAGTAGGGCTCCCGTTTACCATATGGGAGGCCCGGGTTCGGTTCCCAGGGCCTCCTGGTGAAGGCAAGCCCGCCCGCACGTCGTGGTTAGCTGACCCAGCGAGCACGAGCAGCAAGTGGGGGATAAATGAATAAATAAATAAAATCTTAAAAAAAAAACAAATTTGAGGCAGTGTGAGAGGACTTTTGGCTTTTTTCTCTTAATCAATACAACACATCCAACCACTTCCCTATAATGACTTTTGTAACAAATCAATATTATTGATGCATATTAATAAAGCATAAATCGTTCCAAAGTGTACAATCAGTGGTATTTAGTATAATCAAATAGTTTTACATTGCTCACTTCAATCAATATCAAGGCATTTTCATTATTCCAATAATAATAATAATAAACAAAAACCAAAAGAAAAATAAATCACCTCTCAATGTCTCTCTGCTTCTCCTGCTCTAGATATCTGCTTTTCTGTTTCCATCTCTCCAGTTTATTTGTATTTATATTTTGTAAAAACAGTCATATATATGCAATATTTTCCATATTCATATTTCACATGGGGTTTCACTATGTTATATAGTTCCATGTTACATGTTTTTTTAATACATATTTCCCCTGAGAGGCTGCCTCATCTATCTGTTCATTGTCTGCTCGTTGTGTCCCTTTGTTGTCTACTTACCTTCTTTTAGGAGGCACCGGAAACCGAAGCCAGGACCTTCCCTGTTGTTATATGCTTCATGACTTCATTTCTTCTTACAAATGCATAATATCCCATAGTGTGTATACACCACAATTTGTTTATCCATTCATCAATTGATGGGCACCTGGGTTGTTTCCATCTTTTGACAGTTGTGAATAACACTTCTATAACATCACCGCGCAGATGTCTGTTCATGACTCTGCTCTCAGTTTTTCTGGGTATATACATAATGGTGGTATTTCTGGGTCACATGTCAAGTCTATATTCAAATTCCTTAGAAACTGCCAAACAGTCCTTCACAGTGACTATACCATTGTACAATTCCACCAACAGTGAATAAGCATTCCGATGTCTCCACATCCTCTCCAACATTTATAGCTCTTTGTCCTTTTATTAGTAGCCATTCTAAAAGGTGTGAAATTATATATCATTGTAGTTTTTTGTTTTGTTTTGAATTTTACAAATAAATTTTATTGATACATATTAATAAAGCATAAATCCATCCAAAATGTAAATTCAATAGTATTACCTATAATTCCATGGCTGTGCATTCATCATTCCAATCGTTTTTAGAGCATTTTCATTATTCCAGGAATAACAATAATAATAATAATTAAAAAAAAACAAAACTCAGCAACTCTCAAACTCTCTATGCTTCACATGCCATACAAAGCTGCCATTCTGTTTTCTCCTCTCTAATATATTTGTATTTATATTTTGTAAAATCCCTTATATATGCAATATCACCCATACTTGAATCTTTATTATTTCTTTTTTCTGCTTGCTTTGGGAATGGTTTGCTGTTCTTTTTTAATTTCTCCAGTTTTTCAGTTAGACCTTTGATTTTAGATCTTTCTTCTCTTTTAATACAGGCTTTTAGATCTATAAATTTCCCTCTCAGCACTGCCTTTGCTGTTTCTCATAAAATTTCATAAGTTGTGTTCTCATTTTCATTCATCTCAATTCACTTACAATTTCTTCTTTCATCCACTGATTGTTTAGGAGTGTGTTGTTCAGTCTCCACACATTTGTGAATTTTCCCCCTTCCCATCTATTACTGATTTCCAGATTCATCCCATTATTATCTGATAAGTTGCTTTGTATAATTTCAATCTTTTTATATTTATTAAGACCTGCCTTGTTACATAACTTGAAAAGAATGTATAACACACTGATTTGGGATGCAATGTTCTGTATATGTCTGTTAGGTCTAGCTCATTTATCATATTGTTCAAGTTCTGTTTCCTTGTTGATCTTCTCTCTAGTTGTTCTATCTTATGATGTGTGTGGTGTATTGAAGTCTCCAACGATTATTGTAGAGATATCTATTTCTTCCTTCAGTTTTGCCAGAGTTTGTCTCATGTATTGTGGGGTACCCTGGTTAGGTGCATACACATTTATGACTGTTATTTCTAACTGATGGATTGTCACTTTTATTAATATATAATGGCCTTCTGTATCTCTTATAACATATTTTGTCTGTTTTATCTGATATTAGTGTAGCTACCTCTGCTTTATTTTGGTTATTGTTTGTGTGGAGTATCTTTTTCCAACCTTTCACTTTCAGCCAGTTTTTATTCCTGGGTCTAAGATGAGTCTCTTGTTGGCAGCATGTGGATGTCTGGTGGGTTTCTATCCATTCTGTCAACCTATATCTTTTGACTGGGGCATTCAATCCATTCACATTCAATGATATTACTGTAAATGCATTATTTACTTCCACCATTTCATTCTTTGGCTTTCATATGTTGTATATTATTTTGTCTCTATTTTTACTCTTTTGGTTACCTTTTCTAATATTCTTGCCTTCTACACTCTCCTCCAAGCCTCGCTCTCCTGTCTTCTTCTTTTGAGCTGTAAGCTTCCCTTTAATATTTCCTGCAAAGGCAGACTCTTTCCTATATCTCTTAGTCTCATTTATTTGAGAATATTTTAAACTTACCTTAGTAACTGAAAGACAATTTTGCTGGATAAAGAATTCTCAGCTGGATATTTTTCATTCAGTATCCTCATTGTATCATACCACTGTCTTCTCACCTCCATGGTTTCTGATGAGAAATTCACACTAAGTCTTACTGGGCTTCCCTTGTATATGATGGTTTGCTTCTCCCTTGCTGTTTTCAGAATTTTCTCTTTATATTTGACATTTGACGTTCTGAGTAGTATATGTCTCAGAGTAGGTCTAATTCAGGTTTATTCTGATTGGGATATGCTGTGCTTCTGAACATGTAAGTTCTTTTCTTTCATGAGAGGTGGGAAATCTTCATCCATTATTTCCCTAACTACTCTTTCTGCCCCTTTTCCCTTCTCTTCTTCTGGAACTCCTATGACACGTATGTTGTTGTGTTTCATGTTGTCATTCAATTCTCTGAGCTCCTGCTCATTTTTTTCCATTCTTTTCTCTTTCTGTTCTTTTCTTCTTCAATTTCAGCTGTTCTGTCTTCTGTATCACTTATTCTTTCTTCTATAATTTTGATTTTTCTGTTGTATGCCTTTAATGCATTTTTTTATTTATTAATTTTTAAAAAGATACTTAGATTACACAAATGTCACATAAAAAAAATAGGGGATTCTCGTATGCCCCGCTCCCCACACCTCCCACATTTTCCCACATTAACAACATCCTTCATTAGTGAAGTACATTCACTGCAATTGATGAAGACATTTGGGGGCATTACCACTAAGTGTGGATTAAATTTTACATTGTAGTTTATCCTCTCTACCACCAATTCTGTAGGTTATGGTGTATTACTCAGGGTTCTCTCGGGAAACAGAATCAGCAGGAGATATCTGTGAATAATATGGAACTCTAAAAAGTCTCTCACGCGACCGTGGGGACTCACAAGTCCAGGTTCCTCAGGCAAGCTGCAAACCAGGGGCTCCGATGAAAGCCCGATGAAAGGTCGTTGATGAGTCTCTGGGAGAACTTGCCTGTCCAATGACGAGCCGGGAAATTCTCTCTGAATGTTGAAATCACCTCCACTCTTAAGTCATTCAACTGATTGGATAAAAGCACCACCCACTGATAATGCAATCTCCCTGATTGATGCAGATATAATCAGCCATCCACGCAGTAAACTCACTGGTGATCGAAGTCCACAAATGCTCCCGTATTACAATTAGCCCAGTGCTTGCTGGAACAAATACCTGGACACAACTACCTGGCCGAGTTGACACATTAGCCTAACCATCACAGTCCACCCCTTGTCAACTCGGCAATCATACACATTACTCTAAACCATACTTAGTCTCTAAGTAAAAACAATAACAGACAAGTATACATATATATTTCCGCCTAACAATGTTCAACTCCCCTGCGTACAACTGGAAACGCATTAATTCCCTACAGAACAGGGTGCAAGACCTTGGATGATAGTCACTCTTAAACTCGACATCCTTAAATATTATGATGTGGGATTAATACAATTTTTCATGATAGGGGAAAAGATTGGGGAAGAAAACAAAGAAATTCATTTTGTGTGCATATACAATCATACTCATAATGAAACATGGAAGAAGGGTTCATGACCATTACAGTCCTCGTTTCTGTAACTGGTCACATGGTCGAAGTTCATATTTATCACTACCTTCTTCCACTACCCATTCCATGTTCCCGTTACCTTCAGCAAGCACTTCAGCTGGCCGTGGTTCTTTGCCTGGTGGGGTGACCCAAACTTTCATTCCCGAAGATTCTGGGCCATTGTTAGTCCTGCTTGAATTGGTTTGTTGCAATTTTCCATTGACTTTAATCACAGGGCATGGCAGGACTAGGAGACGCCCTAGAGGATCCCCTGCATTCCAGGCAAACTCTTCTTTACCCCCATTATGTAGATGTAGTCCTATTTCCCCTTGATAGTTAGGATCAATAACCCCAGCCAGTACAGTAATTCCCTTCTTTGCCTGTTGATTCACAGGTAAGAGGAGCCCAAAGTGGCCAGGTGGCAGTCTTAACTTCCAGTTCAATGGAATCACTGTTATGTTCCCAGGTTGCAGCACTCCTCCTCTTGGAACTAAAACCTGTAGACCAGCAGAGCTTAAGGTTTCAGGGACAGGAAGCAAAAATTTTCCTAGTGGGTCACTAGGGGTAATAGTGAGTGGTGCCACTCCCATTTCCACCCCTTGATTCCTGGACCCATGAATCCTGGCTATGGGAGAAACAACACCATAGAGAGGACGCTGATTCAGAGCATACACAGTGTCCTGGAGAACATTGCCCCAGCCCTGCAAGGTATTGCCACCTAGTTGGCACCGTAATTGAGTCTTCAAAAGGCCATTCCACCGTTCTATTAATCCAGCTGCTTCAGGGTGATGGGGAACATGGTAAGACCAGTGAATTCCATGGGCATGTGCCCATTCCCGCACATCATTTGCTGTGAAATGGGTTCCTTGATCAGAAGCAATGCTGTGTGGAATGCCATGGTGGTAGATAAAACATTCAGTAAGTCCATGGATGGTAGTTTTGGAAGAAGCATTGCGTGCCGGAAATGCAAACCCATACCCAGAGTATGTGTCTATTCCAGTTAAAACAAATCGCTGCCCCTTCCATGATGGAAGTGGCCCAATGTAGTCCACCTGCCACCAGGTAGCAGGCTGGTCACCTCGAGGAATGGTGCCATATCGGGGGCTGAGTGTGGGTCTCTGCTGCTGGCAGATTGGGCATTCAGCAGTGGCTGTAGCCAAGTCAGCCTTGGTGAGGGGAAGTCTATGTTGCTGAGCCCATGCATAACCTCCATCCCTACCTCCATGGCCACTTTGTTCATGAACCCATTGGGCAATGACAGGAGTGGCTGGGGAAAGAGGCTGAGCATTAGCCACAGAGCAGGTCATCTTATCCACTTGATTATTAAACTCTTCCTCTGCCGAAGTCACCCTCTGGTGAGCATTCACATGGGACACAAATATGTTCATGTTTTTTGCCCACTCAGAAAGATCTATCCACATAGCTCTTCCCCAGACCTCCTTGTCACCAATTTTCCAATCATGTTCCTTCCAGGTCCCTGACCATCCAGCCAAACCATTGGCAACAGCCCATGAATCAGTGTACAAACGCACCTCTGGCCATTTCTTCCTCCAAGCAAAATGAACAACTAGATGCACTGCTCGAAGCTCTGCCCACTGGGAGGATTTGCCCTCACCGCTATCCTTCAAGGATGTCCCAGAAAAGGGCTGCAGTGCCGCAGCTGTCCACTTTCGGGTGGTACCTGCACATCGTGCAGAACCATCTGTAAACCAGGCCCGAGTTTTCTCATCCTCAGTCAACTGATTGTAAGGGACTCCCCAAGAGGCCAAAGCTGTCGGCTGGGAAAGAGAAGGTAACACGGCAGGGGTGGTGACCATGGGCATTTGGGCCACTTCCTCATGTAACTTACTTGTGCCTTCAGGACCTGCTCGAGCCCTATCTCGTATATACCACTTCCACTTTATTATGGAGTGCTGCTGTGCACGCCCAACTTTATGGTTTGGTGGGTCAGACAATACCCAGCTCATGATAGGCAACTCAGGTCTCATGGTAACTTGATGGCCCATGGTTAAGCGTTCAGTCTCTACTAAGGTCCAGTAGCAAGCCAAAAGCTGCTTCTCAAAAGGGGAGTAGTTATCTGCAGAGGATGGCAAGGCTTTGCTCCAAAATCCTAAGGGTCTACATTGTGATTCCCCTATAGGGGCCTGCCAAAGGCTCCAGACAGCATCTCTATTTGCCACTGAAACTTCCAGCACCATTGGACCTGCTGGATCATATGGTCCAAGTGGCAGTGCAGCTTGCACAGCAGCCTGGACCTGTCGCAGGGCTTCCTCTTGTTCCAGTCCCCAATCAAAACTAGCAGCTTTCCTGGTCACTCGGTAAATGGGCCACAGTAACACACCCAAATGAGGAATGTGTTGTCTCCAAAATCCAAACAGGCCAACTAAGCGTTGTGCCTCCTTTTTGGTCGTAGGAGGGGCCAGGTGCAACAGCTTATCCTTTACTTTCGAAGGGATATCTCGACAGGCCCCACACCACTGGACACCTAGAAATTTCACTGAGGTGGAAGGACCTTGTATTTTTGTTGGATTTATCTCCCATCCTCTCTCACGCAAATGCCTTACCAATAAATCTAGAGTCTTTGCTACTTCTTGCTCAGTAGGTCCTATCAACATGATATCATCAATATAATGGACCAGTGTGATGTCTCGTGGGAGGGAGAGACGATCAAGGTCCCTGAGGACAATATTATGACATAGGGCTGGAGAGTTGATATACCCCTGAGGCAGGACAGTGAAAGTATACTGCTGGCCTTGCCAGCTGAAAGCAAACTGTTTCTGGTGGTCCTTACTAATGGCAATTGAGAAAAAAGCATTTGCCAGATCAACAGCTGCATACCAGATAACAGGGGAAGTGTTGATTTGCTCAAGCCATGATACCACATCTGGGACAGCAGCTGCAATTGGAGTCACCACCTGGTTAAGTTTATGATAATCTACTGTCATCATCCAAGATCCATCTGTTTTCTGCACAGGCCAAATAGGAGAGTTGAATGGGGATGTGGTGGGAATCACCACCCCTGCATCCTTCAAATCCTTGATGGTGGCACTAATCTCTGCAATACCTCCAGGAATCCGGTATTGCCTTTGATTTACTATTTTGCTAGGCAGGGGCAGTTCTAGAGGCTTCCACTTGGCCTTTCCAACCATAATAGCCCTCACTCCATGAGTCAGGGATCCAATGTGGGGATTCTGCCAGTTACTGAGTATGTCTATTCCAATTATGCATTCTGGAACTGGAGAAATAACCACAGAATGGGTCCGGGGACCCACTGGACCCACTGTGAGACGGACCTGAGCTAAAACTCCATCAATCACCTGACCTCCATAAGCCCCTACTCTGACTGGTGGACCACAGTGACGTTTTGGGTCTCCTGGAATTAATGTGACTTCTGAGCCAGTGTCTAATAATCCCCGAAATGTCTGATCATTTCCTTTTCCCCAATGCACTGTTACTCTGGCAAAAGGCCGTAGGTCTCCCTGGGGAAAGGTGGGAGGAAGATTAACTGTATAAATTTTTGGCAGTTTAACAGGATCCTTCCCCAAGGGGACCCGGCCTTCCTCTCATTCAAGGGGCTCTGGGTCTGTAAACTGTCTCAAGTCTGGGAACTGATTAAGGGGCCGTGATTCTCTGCGTCTGTAATTAGAGTTAGGATTTTGTTCACTTGACCTAGAACTCTTCTGCTTATACAGATCCAGAAGAAATCTAGTAGACTGCCCATCTATTTCACTTCTGGGTACCCCATGATCTATTAACCAACGCCATAACTCCATGCGACTCAGACTATTCTGTGTGCTGTTTCGAATCTGTCTTTCATTGCGGTAGCCACACCTACCTTGGCTTTGGCGATTAACTGCCGATACTTGACTTTTACCGGGCCTTGATCCGATCATCCCTATAATATTTAAGGATTCCAATTCCATTACAGCCCCCCCTACAGTAATATCTGGACTGCAGAGAAGAGCAACCACAGAGCTCTTCAGAGAAGATGGAGTTAGTCTTACAAATTTATTCCTCACAGTCCTGGTTAAAGGTGTGTCCTCTGGACATTCCTGGGGTGGGTGGGCAGGTCTTAAGTGGTAAATCCATTCTAGCATTCCAATCTCTCTAAGCCTTTGAATCCCCTCATCTACTGTATACCATGGCAAATCAGGCATCTCAGTATCAGACATGCTAGGCCATCGTTTGGTCCATGCTTCAGTCAGCCACCCAAACAAACTGTTAGAGCCCTTTCTAACCCCTCGAGCTACAGCGTTGAATCCAGAATTTCTGCTTAGTGGGCCCATATCAATAAATTCAGCCTGATCCAACTTTATATTCCTTCCACCATTATCCCATACCCTTAGTATCCATTCCCACACATATTCCCCTGATTTCTGTCTATATAAGTTGGAAAACTCATGCAGTTCTTTCAGAGTAAAACGTACTTCCTCATGGATCACACTTTGTATTTCACCTTTGGGGGCTTGTTGTGATTTTAATCTAGTAATGAGTCTCGAAGACAAGAGGGGTGGGGGGTCTGGGTAAGGAGAAGGATTAGAGATGTCTTGCAGGCTACTGACCTGAGGGCATTCCTTTGCATTTTCTTCTGGTGAGACAGGATTATTCTCTTCAGGCAGGGGTTGGAAGACAGATTCCTCAGGGCAGACTGGAAGTTGGACCATGCATGCTGGAGATTGGTTGGTACCTGCCTCGTGGCTGGGAGGAGGTACAGACTCTCTGGGGCAAGATGGAGGCTGGGCAGTGCATGCTGGAGTTAGGCTGGTACCTGCCTCAGGGCTGGGCGGAGGTCCAGACTCCCTGGGGCAGGCCAGAGGCTGGGCAGTACAGGCTTCCATTTGGCTTGTACCCACTCAGGGCTGGAAGGAAGTCCAGACTCCCTGTGGCAGGCTGGAGGCTGGATGATACAAGGTTGAGAAGGTGTGGTCTCCACAGGGCAGGCCATCACAGGTTTATCTGGTAAAGTCTCAGCAGAATTTAGGGTTCCAATGTCCCCACCAATATTATCATCATCCCATATGTCTCCGTCCCAATCCTCGGGGTTCCACTCCTTTCCAATCAATGCCCTCACTTTAATTGCAGAAACCCTGCGAGGTTGAGATTTTAGTTTCCTCTGTAATTCTGCTACTCGTATAATGAGAGACTGCGTTTGATTCTCAGATATCTCAAGTCTGTGGCTACAGGACACAAGATTTTCTTTCAAGGCACACGTAGAAACTTTCATATCATTCACGTGGCATTTAAGTTTCAAAATTGAAGACTTTAGCTCATCCCTTTCTTTTGTAACTATATCCAGAGTATCTAGGAGGAGCCAGCCAACATCATTATATTTTTTTACTCCACAAAATTCTGTTAAAGTGTTGAAAACACTCTCACCCAGATCCTTGCTTCTTATAAGCGTGGAAGTAGGGGAATCCAATGATGCTATTTTGCGTATCTCTATTGCCAGCTCACGCCATGGACTGTTAGCAACCTCATTATTGGAAAGGGAGTCATTAGTACCCCCGAGTCCAAATAGAGTGGAAAGCCACCTCAGACATCCCATGTTTAAAACTCTGTTCCTCAAGAACCACTCCCGGTACCAGCTGTATTAGTCAGGGTTCTCTCGGGAAACAGAATCAGCAGGAGATATCTGTGAATAATATGGAACTCTAAAAGAGTCTCTCACGCAACCATGGGGACGCACAAGTTCAGGTTCCTCAGGCAAGCTGCAAACCAGGGGCTCCGATGAAAGCCCGATGAAAGGTCGTTGATGAGTCTCTGGGAGAACTTGCCTGTCCAATGACGAGCTGGGAAATTCTCTCTGAATGTTGAAATCACCTCCACTCTTAAGTCATTCAACTGATTGGATAAAAGCACCACCCATCGATAATGCAATCTCCCTGATTGATGCAGATATAATCAGCCATCCACGCAGTAAACTCACTGGTGATCGAAGTCCACAAGTGCTCCCATATTACAATTAGCCCAGTGCTTGCTGGAACAAACACCTGGACACAACTACCTGGCCGAGTTGACACATTAGCCTAACCATCACATATGGTAACATATATAATGGCCTACATCTGTTGTGCAATGTCATTCAGGACAATTCCCAAGCCCGAAAAATGCCCCCATATTACACCTGTTTTCCCCTCTCCCTGCCCTCAGAAACTCCAGTGGCCACTGCCTAGACATCAATGATATAATTTCTTCCATTGCTAGAATCACAAGAAGTCTATAGTAGAATAAGAATAAGTCTACTTTAGTTGGTAGTTCATTCCTTAATCCTGAGGATTCTGGGATGGTGATGTCCACTCCACCTCTAATTGAGAGGGAGCTGCAATCCCATAGGGCCAATGGATGGGACTATCTTGCTTTCAGTTGTTAACTCTCTCAGTTCCTTGGTATGGTAGTTGTCCATCATCTCTGCCTTGTTAGTTGTCCTAGGTGAGACCAATGAACTGGAGAGTAGGTGTTGCAACTTCATTGAGATTCAGGGCCCAGCTAACACATGGACAGCCTAAAGATTTAAGTCTCTTGGATGTGCACCTACCAACTCTAGTACTAATTACAGGTTCAAATAGAAGGGACAGTAGAGCCATGTGTAGGGAAACCACAACTGAGTCCAACTCTGTTACATTAGAGAGCATAAATTCCAAAGTAGGGTCCACTGGCAAGGCACCTACTAACTTCTTAGCTATCTGCCCTCACTATAGTGTCTGGATGTCTCCAGTGCCCTGAGGAGCCCAGCTATTTGTGGTAGTATCTACTGTGGCAGTCAATGAGATCCTGCAGAGATGTGCGTAAGTGCAACCTCTGGAATGACCTCCTGATTCACTTTGAAATCTCTTAGCCATATAAACACATTTGTCTTTATGTTGCCGGTCAGGCTCTGGGTCCGTGAAAACGGTGCCGCGGATGAGAAAAAAGGAATAAGACAAAGAGAAGAAAAACTGGGATCAGGGGACTCTCTGTCCGAACTGGAGAGAAGAGCCCAGCCACCCCATAGAGCATGGCTTTTATTTGGTTTTTGAATCAATAGATGACAGTTTATATTCTTGAAGGGTTTACATTAAATCAATAGATGACAGTTTATATTCTTGAAGGGTTTACATTAAATCAATAGATGACAGTTTATATTCTTGAAGGGTTTACATTCCTGCATGTAGCAGATGTTGTAAATCTTATCTAACATAGAAACTCAGGATGATTCCCCACCCAGCTACTATAAGATCCTGTCTCATTATTATGAGACTAGGTTCTTATCTCCTACATTCCAGGGTGTCTCCTACATTCCAAAGTGATCTGCTTATTGTAGGTAGTCATGGCCTTTGAAACTCCATCATTTCCCCCTTTTTTATTAATTAAAGCTCATAGGAACCATCATATAAGCTGATACAAGGTGACCTTCTGTCACACTTGTCTTCTTCCATAGGCTCTTGTGACTGTGCCTGTCTTAGGTTGTCCTCCTCTGAGGATCTTACCCGTCATTGACTACCAGCCAAGCTTTTGAGCTCTTACATGGAAGGCATTTTCATTAATATTTATGCTTCTTCAGGTTCCTTTAATGAGCATTTTTTATGCAGATATTTAGTATTAAGATCAAGGGGTTATTAGTAGAATCTTTCTACTAAGTAATGCAAAATTAGTTTCTCATGGCCAAGTTTCTTAACATAAATGCATTTATCAGGTCTAATTACTTCAGCCTTGAAAATACACACAATTAAAATGCATATAACAATAATTCCAAATCCAATCCAAAATGATATTTGAACTGTTTTTTGTTTCCACCAATGAAATGGCTGCACCAGTGGTTTCTTTCAATTCGTATGATACATGCCCAATGCCTTCTTTTGCAATTCTAAAAGATTTATAGAAACATTATGCTTATATCCAATCAAGTGATTTTTCACTTCCTCCCAATCATGTTTCTATTATTATAAGAAAAGAGTAATACAAATAGAACTTTCATTCCAATCACATTCAAGAACTCTTAACAAGTTTAAATTATAAATTTGATTACCCAAATGTATAATAGTTGTTTCATGATCATTCGTACAGTTATTCAGTTCCATATCAATGTGAGACTGGCTATGACACATCTCTCACTTGCATTTTTATGCCAGTCCTTAACATATTGTTGATTCTGGACTCCTTGATGCAGGGCTGTGCCAGTGACAGCTGCAGCGGTTATGATGTGAATCAGTCCCAAAATTCGTGCTATTAAAAGTCAAATCAGTCTTTTAGTTCTTTTTAAATAATGGTTGATGAAATGTCACAGCAACTGGGATTCTTGAGACTGCTGCCAATGTCTGGTCATCTGAACCGGTAACCATAGTCCTTTTCTTCTTCTTGCTATAAAAAAGAGTTTGATTTTCCTGCAAATATGAATTCTTAAAACATGTAAATAAGGAGCAATTGAAGCAATTAAGATTCCTTTCACCAAAAATTACTGTTCCAATGATATAACTATAGGATCTCATACACATATTGTAAGAAATTGAGTTGATTTTCTTTTTCAAATAGTAATATCAGTTTTGCTGCCTTGCCTTACAAAAATTGGACCAGTTCCCAAAAATAATTTCCACAAATAACTTTGAGTTTTGTTAAGTTTAGTGTCCCATGGTTGTGGGATATATCTTCCTTGATTTTTCCAAATTATTGAGCTGTTAGTAAATGCTGTATTACCAAAATTCCAGAAATAAGGATTACTGTCATTAGTGATTATGGTTAAATTATTAATGAACCAAGATATGGTTGTGTTTTTAATAGGTTTCGGCATCCCTATAAGGGCCCGATCCTTTACAATTCCATAGGAATCATTATACAACACAACCTCTGTAAGCCCATGACAAATATGTTATTTGTCATTAAGTAGTCTGTTGTGAGATTAATTAAAATAAATTGAGTAAGACTCATCACTTTAAGTCTAGAAAGGTGAGTTGGTTATGTATGCCCAATAAGTGTAATTATGATGTGGTATCTTACCTTGACCTAATACTTTACCTATAATTAATCCAATGTAAAACCACCATGTCCATAGTTTTAAGTCTTGGCAGCATCTTCAACTCTAGGCTTGATTCTTCTGGAGGGGATCCACTGCTCTTCTCCTGTTTCTTTTCTGTTTCTTTTTCTTTTAAAACCGCTCTCAGGAGCTCCTTGGTCCGCGCACTGACTGAAAGAAAAGTTTCGTTTTCAGAGCCCCACGTTGGGCGCCATATGTTGCCGGTCAGGCTCTGGGTCCGTGAAAACGGTGCCGCGGATG
>JAKSZT010054138.1:1189367-1292829 GCA_026826555.1 Tolypeutes matacus
CAACGGTACTCAGGACAACCTCCAAATCCCAAAGAAGCCCCTGTATTTCAACTGCTCATCCCCTCCCTGCCCCAAAAGTGTCAAGTGGCCACTGGCTCCACCTCATTGTTATAATTTCTTCCATTGCTAGAATCACCATATGTGAACAAGAGAATACCATCAAGTCCACTCTAGTCCATAGTTCTTCCCCTAATCCTGAGGGGTCTGGGTGATTATGATATGATTTTATACTTGCATTGTTACTGATTTTAGGTTTTTTTAATATTGTAATGTATTTTTGGAATTCAGAGGATGGAGTGTAGCAGTTTGGCAGGTTGATATAGTTATGAATTCCAAAAATAGATATTGGATTATGCTTGTAAACTGGTCTGTTAATCTGGGCATGATTAAGTTATGATTAGGGCATTGACTGGGCCACATCAGTAGGGTGTTGAGTCCCACCCCTTGGTGGGTGGGCAATCAAATATAAAAGGCATGGCAAAGGACAGAGTTGGAGTAGTTTTTGATGTTGGAGTTCTGATGTTGAGTGTTAATGCTGGAGCCCAGGGGAGTAAGCACACAGATGACCTTGGTTGTGAGGAAGGAGAGAAGGCTCCATGAAAAGAGACGAGACGTTCACCTGATGATTCACAGTTGGCCTTGTGGAGAGAGGCAAAGCCTAGAAAGCCTCATAGTCTACAGCAGACCTTGTGGAGGAAACAGAGGAGCTAAGCCTGGAGAGAAACACAGCGCCAGGAAGAGAGGAACCCAAGAAGCCTGAACCCTGGCAAAGATCAGCAGCTGCCTTGCTCCAACATGTGGCAATGGACTTTGGTAAGTGAAGAAACTTATGCTTTATGGCCTTGTAACTGTAAGCTTCTACCCCAAATAAATATCCCTTATAAAAACCAACCAGTTTCTGGTATTTTGCATCAGCACCCCTTTGGCTGACTAACACACACAGTCATCAATGTAAAGGGCCCATCAGTGGACCATCCTCCTTCACTAGTAATTGCCCCTGTACTCAGGGGATTCTTGCTGATCCATTAGAGAATGTGGCAAGCTCCCCAGGATAGGAATTTGATATTCCTTTGATTATTGCGTGAATCTCCACCCACCATGACAATGCCCCATGAACATTTGAACACATTTATATGCCTTATATGTATGCCTAGGTGAGCTTCCTCCCATATATCCCCCATTACTGACACCCTGTACCAATGATCCTGCCCTGCCACAGTTGTAACCCTTCTGTTATCCAAAAGTTCTTCAAAAATGAAGCCAATAAAATAGACAAATACAATTAATAAGAAAATGAAATAATAATAATAGTTTCAAAAATAAGAAATAAAATTTTAAAAAATTTAATAAATATAAAAAATTAAAATTTGGGATAATGAAAAAATATTTTTAAAATTTTTTGACATTTTGCCTTTCATTTCTGTAAGATCTGTTGTCCTCTATGTACAGTGACATTTTCTTCCACTTTTTGCCCCAGTGTCTTGTCATTTTGTCCTCAAAGAAGTTTTAGTTTACAGAAAAGTCATGTACTGAATACAGGGGATTCCCATATAGCCAATAGCCTCCCCCTTTTCCCCCTTCCCCTATTAATAACATTTTATATGTGGATGGTATGTTTGTTACAACTGATGTGCAAATATTGAAACATAGCTACCAACCATGGTCAGTGGTTTACGTTATTGTATATATTTTGGACCATACACTTTTGTAAACTTTAATGCAATTCAACATGGCCTGTATCCATCATAGCAAGATCATGTAGAACACTTCCATCACCCCCAAAATGCCTCTTGTTCCATCTATACTATTCCTCTTTCCCCCTCCCCTGGGGACCCCCGGCAACTACCAGACTTCACTCCTTGAAGGACAAGATTCATAGTTACTTGCAACAACACTGAGGGCTGACATACTGTTCTGTCCTCCCCTTTTAGGCACTGCCCATGCTTTCCAGAGACTCCCACCCCTTTATTTGAGAACATAGTGAATCTCCCCAGGATGGGAGTCCACCACCTTGCCACTCATTATGTGGGTCTCCACCCACTGATATAACACACTATGGCAAGATGAGCATTTACACAGTCCCTGGAAGCCTGCCCAAGGTGCACCCTGTTCCGAATGCCCCCCACATCCAACACCCCAAAACAGCAAACCTCACTTGCCATATTGCCAAAAGAGCATTTCCAACATTGCAGTTTCAACCATGTACCTGCCAATCCCCAGGGTTCACCTGTTCCATCCCCCAACACTCCCCCCTATTCCATGGATAGTCCAACCCACCCTCCCTACCCCACCCCCCTAACAAACCAGCATCACCCACCCAACAGTATCATTACACCACTGTCATGCCCCTCCACTGTACAACTACATATTTCCACCTTATCATAGATTTTGCCCATGTGGGCATTGGCTCACAACCTTCTTCTCCCTTTCTATTTCCTGTAAACCTATCTTCCAGACTCTAGCTCTGTGAGTCTTCTCAATTTGCTTAATTCATATCAGTGAGGTATAGGATTTCTTTATTAAAAAAGAAAAATAAAATTGGAGAAATCACACTACCTGACTTTAAAGCATACTACAAAGCTACAGTAGTCAAAACTGCGTGGTATTGCACAAGGATAGACATACTGACCAAGGGAACTGAATTGAGAGCTCTGATATAGATCCTCGCATATACAGTCATCTGATATTCGACAAGGCCACCAAGCCCACTCAAATGGGAGAGAATGGCCTCTTCAACAAACGGTGCTTGGAGAACTAGATATCCATATCCAAATCCTACACCTCAAAAATAAAAAGACAAACAACCCATTTAAAAATGGGCAAGTGATTTGAATAGACACTTCTCCAAAGGAGAAATCTAATTGGCTTAAAAGCATATGAAAAAGATATACAACATCACTAGCTATCAGGAAAAGCAAATCAAGTTTAATGTGCTTTTTATTAATTTTTTTCATTTTTAAAGAAGCTTTAAATTACATAAATGTTACATAAAAAATATAAGGGCTTCCCATATGCCTCATCCTCTCCCCCTCCCACACTTTCCCACATTAATCCTTATGTAATGTGTTTTTTATCTCACCTATCGTGTCTTTCACTCCCATGAGCTCTGTTACTTTTCTATTCAGGTTTTCAAATTCTTCTTTGTGCTCACCCAGTATCTTCTTGATGTCCTTTATCTCTTTAGCCATATTGTGTTTCAACTCATTAATGTGATTTTGGAAATTTGTATGAATCTCGTTGACAACTTGAGACAACCAATCAATGAGATTCATAATGTGGGTTTTGATATATTCCTTTGCTTGGGCCATTTCTTAGATTTTTTTAGTATGGCTTGTAATTTTTTGCTGATGTCTAGGCATCTGATAATGATGGTGAGTTAGCATGATGCTCAGTTTCTCTCTCATAGGGATTTAGTGGCAGGAGGCTGTTTGTTACTGCTGTTCTTTGATTCTTGTTTCACCCTGTTCTGGGTCTTTAGGATTGTTCCTGTTAGTCGGTCAAATTTGTGCCCTGGACCCAGTAATGGGTTGCAGACCCACTTCCAAGGGCCTTGGGGATAGAGGCTGTAAAGACCAGAAAAAGCCTTTCTTACTTATTTACTTTTTTGTCTTTTGCATTTATTTCTTTATTTTTAAAGGAGCTTTATATTACATAAATGTTACGTTGAAAATAGGGGATTCCCATATATCCCACCTCCTCCCCCTCCCGCACTTTCCCTAATAACATCTTTCATTAGTGTGATAGATTTGTTACAATTGATGAACACATATTGAAGCATTGCTACTGTGCATGGTCTATAGTTTTCACCATGGTTTACACTTTGCACCACACAATTTTATAGGTTTTGACAAAATGTTTAATGGCTTGTATCCATCATTGCAATATCATGCAGAACAATTCCAACATCCGAAAAATGCCCCCATGTTACACCTATTCTTCCCTCTCCCTCCCCTCAGAACCTCTGGTGAACAATCTTTGTATCAATGTTACAAGTTCTTCCATTAATAGACTAATAATAAGTCTACTTTAGTCGATAGCTGCATTCCACCCTTATGTTTGTTCATTCCTCAATCTTGAGAATTTTTGGATGGTGATGTCCACTCTGCTTCCAAATGAAAGGGGGCTTAGATCCCATGGGACAGATGGGTGGAACTGTCTTGCTTGCAGTTGTAGATACTCTCTGTTTTAAGGGATGGATGTTGTCCATCATCATCCTTTTGTTAGTTGTTCTGGGTGGGTCCAATGAACTGGAGAGTAGGTGTTGGTTGCAACTCTTCTGAGATTCAGGGCTCAACCAGCATATGACCAGCCAGAAGATTTAAATCTGTTGGACATATATTTAATGGGTATAATGCTAATTATAGGTTCAAATAAAAGGGGCAGAAGAACCATATGTAAGAAAATTATGAGTCTAACAGATACATTGGAGAGATGGGTTATCATAAATTCTAAGGTAAGGCCTGCTGATGGGGTGCCAATTTCCTAGGGTTCTCTGCCCTGCCTATGGTGTCTAGATGTCTCTAGAGCCCTCAGGAGCACTCCTTCTGAAGCACTGTTTTCTGTGGAGTCAATGAGATCCTGCTGGGAGATGCATAAGCGTAACCTCTGGAATGACCTCCTGACTCACTTTGAACTCTCTTAGACATAAAAACTCATTTGTATTTAATATTTCCCCCTTTCGGTCTAGGTGTTTTTCCAAATGCATCACTAGTTCGCACTTGGTAATAATCCCTTGGTGCCAGGGGAGGCTCATCCCCAGGAGTCATGTCCCACATTGGTGTGGGGAAGGTAGTGAATTTTTATGCTTAGTTTGGTTTAGATTTAGGCCACATTTGAGCAACAGGGAGGTTTTCAGGAGGGAACTCTTGGGCAATATATATTACTAGGCTAAGTTTCAATTTTTCAAGAACAAGGTTCATATATACAAGGGCCTGGTGTATTGGTCTGTCCTCCTTCACTAGGCACTGCTCATGTACTCTAGAAATTTATGCCACTCTATAAGAGAATGTAGCTGGACTCCCCAGGATGGGAAATCAATATTTCATCAATTATTCTATGGGTCTCCACCCACCGAGACAACACCCCATGACCATATGAACACAATCATATTCCATAGAAGTATGCCCCTGGTGCCCCCTTCCAACACATCTCCCCACCACCAATACCCCACACCAGTGAGCCTCCCCTGCAACAGTTGCAACCCTTCTGCACCCAAAACCTTGCCAAAAACACAAAGCCAACAACAACAAAAAATAAAATAATTTAAAAAGAAATAAAAAATAAAATAAATTTTGCATTGTGCCTTTCATCACCATGAGATCTGTTATCTTTTATGTATATTGACAATTTCTTCTGTATGTTCCCCCAGTGTCTTATATTTTTTCACTTTAATTTCAAAAAAGCTTAAGTTATAGAAAAGTTGCATAGGAAATATAGGGGATTCCCATATATTCCACCCTCTAACCCCCCACACACACATCCTCCCCTACCAATAACATCCTACATGAGTATGGTACATTTGTTACAATTGATGAACAAATATTGATTCATTGCTACTAACCATGGTCAGTGGTTTACATCATGGCTTACCTTTTGCACCATTCTACATTCCCACCAGTGGTAGATGATGGTTCCCATTCCTCCACATCCTCTCCAACACTTGTAGTTCTCTGTTTTTTAATAGCTAGTAGTCTAATAGGTGTAAAATGATATCTCATTGCAGTTTTTTTAAAGGAGGCACTAAGGATTCAACCCAGGAAGCAAGCACTCAACCACTGAACTACATCTGCTCTCCAATGAGGTTGGTTTTTTCATTTGTTTGTTTGTTTGTTTTGTGTTAGGAGGCAGGGGATTGACCTGGTACCTCATACATGGGAAGCAGGTGCTACATCCACTCCCCTCATTGTAGTTTGGTTTGCATTTCCCTAATAGCTAGTGATGCTGAGCATCTTTCCATGTGCTTTTTAGATTTTTGTATTTTCTCTCTGGAAAAGTGTCTATTCAACTCTCTTGCCCATTTTTTTAAATGGGTTTTTTTGTCTTTATATTTTTGAGATGTAGGATTTCTTTATATGTGCTTGCTATTAGGCCCTTATTGGATAAGTTGTTCCCAAATATTTTCTTCTATTAAGTAGGCTACCATTTCACTTTCTTGACAAACTCCTTTGAAGTGCAAAAGTTTTTAATTTTGAGGAGGTCCCATTTATCTATTTTTTCTTTTGTTACTCTTGCTTTGGGTGTAAACCTCATGAAACTATTTCCCACTACAAGATCTTATAGATGCTGGCCTACATTATCTTCGAGGAGTTTTATGGTCTTGGCTCTTAAATATAGGTATTAGATCCATCTTGAGTTAATTTTTGTATAGAGTGTGAGATGGTGATCCTCTCATTCTTTTGGATATGGCTATCCAGTTCTCCCAGCACCATTTGTTGAAGAGGCCATTCTGTCCCAGCTGAGTGGGCTTGGTGGCTTTGTCGAATATCACTTGACCATATATGTGAGGATCTATGTCAGAATTCTCAATTCAGGGGGGCGGATGTGGCTCAAATGGTTGGGCGTCCGTCTGCCATATGGAGGGACCTGGGTCCAATCCCCGGGACCTCCTGGTAAAATAAAAAATATATAGAGAAGGCACATGGGCTGCCAGGCTCTGTGTGCCGGTGGGCTGCCAGGCTATGTGTGCCGGTGAGCCGCCAGGCCCCGGGAGCCATGCAGCAAGATGATGACGTAACAGGGGAGAGACAAGACGAGATGCCCCGAAAGCTCTGAAAACCAGGAACCAAGGTGGCGCAGGTGGCAGAACACCTCTCTCCTACATCGGAGGTCTCCAGGATCGAATCCTGGTGAAGACTGGAAGAAGAGGATGAGAAGAGATGGCAGGAAATAGACACAGAGAATTGCCCAGCAAATGGACACAAAACAGCAAATGGGGAAGGGGGGGTTTAAAATGGATAAAGTAAATAAATAAACTTAAAAAAAAAAAAAAGAATTCTCAATTCAGTTCCCTTGGTCAGAATGTCTACCCTTGTGCCAATACCACACAGTTTTGACCACTGTAGCTTTGTAGTATGTTTTGAAGTCAGGTAGCTTGATATCTCCAATTTCATTTTTCTTTTTCAATGTTTCTGGCTATTCAGGGACCCTTGCCCTTCCAAATAAATTTCATAATTGGCTTTTCCAATTCAGTAAAAAATGCTGTTGTCATTTTTATGGGGATTGCATTAAATCTGTAAATCAATTTGAGTAGGACAGACAGCTTAATGGTGTTTAGTCTTCCAATCCATGAACATGGAATATTCTCATTTATTTAGGTCTTCCCTGATTTCCTTTAACAATGTTGTGAAGTTTTCTGTGTACAAGTCCTTTACATCTTTAGTTAAGTTTATTCCTAGGTATTTGATTTTTTTAGTTCTATTGTAAATGGGATTTTTTTCTTGATTTCCTCCTCAGATTGCTCATTATTAGTGTGCAGAAATGCTACTGATTTTTTAAAATATTTATTTATTTATTTTTCCCCAAACACACATTGTCTGCTCTCTGTCTCCATTCACTGTGTAATCTTATGTATTTGCTTGTCTTCTCTTTTTTTTCTCTCTCCTTGAAAGAAAGACCCCAAGGCATTCATTGTACTTTTTTTTTTTTATTGTGGGTAAAAATCAAAATTTTCACAATACATACCAACATTTGCAAAATGATATATAAATATATATGCATATATGTGCATTTGCTTACAAAAAAGTTATTTATGTATATATATAAATATATTTTAAGAGGTGCTTAGATACCCAAAATATTACACGGAACTCACTGGGATTCCCATGTTGCCCACCTCCCACACCTCCCACCACATCCCATACAAACATCTCCCACAAGTTATTTGAATGTAATACTTGGGACAAATTTCCAAAAGGGCCAATATTTCCCAATTTATCTGAGGTCATAATAGAACATCATCAAAACAGTATTTGGGATTTCAGTTTCTCACCCTTATCATTAAGACTCACTGCCTCCCATCATCAATATTTATTGAGCATTTACAGTGTGCTAGGCACAATAGAACATACCGAAAACATTTCCCTGCTCTTGAGGAGCTTATATTCTAAAAGAAAAAAAATACACCTCTTTTAAAATGGTATTTTTGTTTGGTGTTTTCTGCAGGGTACTGGGGAAATAGTCTGTAAGGTGAACTTTGGGTATAACTTAGCCCCATCTTTATTTAGAGAATAGAGGAAGAGAAAGGATTTAAAGGAAGACAATGACAGACCATCCAAGATAGTAGTAGGCCTTAAAGGGAGATAGATAAACACAATCTCATCAACTAAGGAGAGATTTGCTGCAGTAAATAGGATGAGGGAAAGAGTTTGTGGGATGCAAACAAAAGAAGTGGGGTAGTTTCTAAGATATTGAGTGGATCCAGAAAGATCATGCAGCCTTTTTCCAAGTACATGGTCACCAAGTAGGAATGGTTGGTGATGAGACAGAAGGTTAAAAAAAGGAAGGTAATCTTGTGTACCTGACAGATAGAAAGAATAAAGGATCAAAATCGAAGGCAGGCTACAAGAGTGTCAAGAAATTCTTAAAAACCAAAAGTGGAAACATAAAACTTACAGTTAATGCTTGTCTTCTCTTTAGGCAGTGCTGGGAACCTATCCTGGGACCTTCCAGAGTGGGAGAGTGGTGCTCAATCTCTTGCACCACCTCAGCTCCTGGCTTACTATGTCTCTTATTGTCTCTCCTTTGTGTCTCTTTTTGTTGTGTCATCTTGATGCACCAGCTCTCTGTGCAGGCCAGCACTCCTGTGTGGGCCAGTACTCCACATGGGCCAGGACTCTGCATGGGCCAGCACTCCATGTGGGCCAGCTCACCACATGGGCCAGCTTGCCTTCACCAGAAGGCCCTGGGACTCGAACCCTGGACCTACTATATGGTAGACGGGAGCCCAATAGTTTGAGCAACATCCACTTCCTGACTGATCTTTGAGTGTTGATCTTATATCCTGCCACTTTATTGAACTCATTTATCAGCTGTAGAAGCATTTTGTTGTAGATTTTTCAGGACTTTCTACATATAGGATCAAGTCATCTGCAAACAGTGAAATTTTTACTTTTTCTTTTCCAATTTAGACATCTTTTATTTCTTTTTCTTGTCTAAGTGCTTGAGCAAGCACTTTTAACACACTGTTAAATAAGAGTGGTGACAGTGGGCATCCTTGTCTTGTTCCAGATCTTAGACAGAAAGTCTTTAACATTTCACCATTGAATATGATATTAGCCGTGGGTTTTTCATAGATACCCTTTATAATGTTGAGGAAGTTTCATTCTATTCCTATCTTTTGAAGTGTTTTTAATCAAGAAAGGATGCTGTCCGGCTTAAGAATTAAGGCATGAACTCTCTAACGGGGGAGTTGAGGCAGGTTAGTATAGTGAAAGGGGAGAGGCAGCTGGCCCAGCAGACAGCATGGCCAACAGACAACATGGCCGAACCTTGCCCTTTCCAGGCCGAGCAGAGGCCCTGGATATTCCAAACAGACCTCACCATTGGGGTAACCAATAACAACTGGGGTCCCTTCCCTTAGCATTAGCAAGGGGAGGAATAATTAATAGCTTAAAAGGTAACCACACAAGTCCAATCTCCCTCTCTGCCTAGAGGAGCCCATATCAAATCTTGATGCGTATTTCCTTCCTTCTCTCCCATTTCTCAGCAAGTTCTGTTCTTTTCCCCCATTTCCCAACAAATTCTTTTTACTGGCTAAAAAAAATATGCTGTATTTTGTCAAATGTTTTTTTCTGCATCAATAGAGATGATCATGTGATTTTTTTCTTTTGATCTGTTAATGTAGTATATTACATTGATTGATTTTCTTATGTTGAGTCATCCTTGCATACCAAGGATGAAACCCACTTGATCATGGGTTTTAATTCATTTGATGTGCTGTTGAATATGATTAGCAAGTATTTTGTTGAGGATTTTAGTATCCAGTTTCATTAAAGAGTTTGGCCTGTACTTTTCTTTTCTTGTGGCATCTTTATGTGGCTTTGGTATTAGGATGATGTTGGCATCATAGAATGAGTTAGGCAATGTTCCCTCCACTTCTATATTTGGAAGAGGATAGGCAGGATTGGTGTTACTTCTTTCTGGAATGATTGGTAGAACTCACCTGTGAAGCCATCTGTTCCTGGGATTTTCTTAGTTGAAAGGTTTTTGATAACGAATTCAATCTCATTACTTGTGATTGGTCTGTTGAGTTCATTAATTTCTTCTTTCATCAATGAAGGTTGCTTGTGTGTTTCTAGAAATTTGTCCATTTCCTTTAAGTTATCCATCTTGTTGACATACAGTTTTTCAAAGTATCCTCTTATGATACTCTTTATTTCTGTGGGCTCAGTGGTGATATACCCTCTCTCTGTTTTCTTTTTTATTTAGTTGAATCTTTTCTCTTTTTTTCTTTGTTTGTCTATCTAAGGGTTTGTCAACTTTATTATTCTTCTCAAAGAACCAGCTTTTCATTTTCTTCATTTTCCCTATTGTTTTTATATTCTCAATTTCATTTAGTTCTGTTGTAATCTTTATTTCCTTCTTTCTGTTTGCTTTGGGGTTAAGTTGTTGTTCTTTTTCTAGTTCCTCCAGGTGTGCTGTTAGGTGTTTAATCTTTAGCTTTCCAGATTTTTTAATATAAGTATTTATGGCTATAAATTTCCCTCTCAGGACTGCTTTTGTTGCATCCCATAGGTTTTGATATGTTGTGTTCTCATTTTCATTCATTTCAAGGTAGTTACTGATTTCTTTTGCAATTTCCTCCTTGACCCACTGATTGTCTAAGAGTGTGTTGTTTAACTTCCATATCTTTGTGCCTATTCTGGTTCTCTGCCCATTATTAATATCCAGCTTCATTCTATTGTGGTCAGAGAAATTACTCTGTAAAATTTCAATCTTTCTAAATTCGTTGAGACTTGTTCTGTGACCTAACATGTGGTCTATCCTGGAGAATGATCCATATGCATTCAAGAAGAATGTATATTCTGCTGTATTTGTATGTCATGTTCTGTATATATCTATTAGGTCTAGATCCTCTAATGAAGTATACAAACTCTGTTTCTTTATTAACCCTCTGTTGAGATGTTCTGTCTAATGGTGATAATGGTGTATTAAAGTTCTCCACTATAATTGTACAGGTATCTGTTTCTACCCTTAGTTTTTCCAATGCTCGCTTCATGTACTTTGGGGCACCCTGGTTGGGTGCATAAAAATTTATGATTGTTCTTTCTTCTTGATAGATTACCCCTTTTATTAATATATAGTGTCCTTCTTTGTCTTACAATAGCTTTGCTTTTTTAAGATTTATTTTTTATTTATTTCTCCCCCCACCCCTTGTTGTTTTGCACTCACTGTCTTCTCGTCTTCACTTTTTTTAAAGGAGGCACCAGAAACTGACCCCAGGACCTCTCATGTGAGAAGGAGGCACCCAATCATTTGAGCCACCTCTGCTTCCCACTTGTTGGGTCTCTCATTGTGTTTTCTTGTTATGTTGTCATCTTGTTGTGTCATCATCTTGTTGCATCAGCTCACTGCACCAGCCCCTCGTGTCAGCTTGCCATCTTGCTCATCTTCTTTAGGAGGCACCGGGAACTGAACCTGGGACCTCCCATGTGGTAGGCAGGCACCCGAGGGCTTGAGACACATCTGCTTCCTTAGTTTTCCTTTTTTTATTTGCTTAAAAAAATGTTATTTATATATATATATATATTTATATATATATATATATATATATTTTTTTTTTAAGAGGTGCTTAGATTACCCAAAGTATTACACGGAACCCACTGGGATTCCCATGTTGGCCACCTCCCACACCTCCCACCACATCCCACACAAACATCTCCCACAAGTGTGGCCCACCACCCTTAATGAACTTACACATCCTGGAGCATTGCCACCAACCATAGACCACAGTTCACACCATAGACCTTAGTTTTCCCTTTAAAGTCTATTTTGTCTGATATTAATATAGCTACCCTTGCCCTTTTTTGGTTATTGTCTGCATGTAAAATCGTTTTCCAACCATTCACTTGCATCCCTGGTTCTGAGTAGTGTTTCTTGTAGACAGCATATAGATGGGTCATATTTCCTTATCCATTCTGCAAATCTTTGTCTTTTGATTGGAGAGTTTAATACATTAACATTCAATGTTATTACTGTCAAGGCAGTACTTACATTAGCCATTTCTTATTTAGGTTTATATATACTATATTTTGTTTTTATTTCTGTTTTTATCTTTTTAGCTATTCTTACAAATAATCTTCCTTCCTTCACTCTCCTCCAACCCTCTCTCTCCTGTTTTTTCCTTTCAACATGCAGAATTCCCTTTAGTATTTCCTGAAGAGCAGGTTTCTTGTTGACAAACTCTCTTAATTTCTGTTTATCTGTGAATATTTTGAACTCTCCCTCATTTTTGATGCCAACTTTGCTGGATACAGAATTCTTGGCTGGCAGTTTTTTTCTTTTAGCACCTTAACTATGTCATACCACTGCCTTCTCACCTCCATGGTTTCAGATGAGAAATCAGCACTTAATCTTATCGAGCTTCCCTTGTATGTAATGGACCTCTTTTCTCTTGCTGCTTTCAGTATTCTCTCTTTGTCTTGCATATTTGACAATTTGATAAGCATATGTCTCAGGGTAAATCTGTTAAGATTTATGCTGTTTGGAATACACTGTGCTTCCTGGGCATGTACATCCATGTTCCTCAAAAGAGTTGGGCAATTTTCAGCCATTATTTCTCCCAACACTCCTTCTGCCCTCTTTCCCTTCTCTTCTCCCTCTGGGATGCCTATAATGCATGTTTTGTGCATTTCATGCTGTCATTCAATTCCCTGAGTCCCTGCTGAATTTTTTTTGAGGGAAGGCAAAGTATATGGGTGGGTACAGAAGCAGGAAGTTTAGCAGAGTTGGTGGTGGATGTTGGAGAAGTTTTTTGTTGTTTTCTTCTAGTTTTCTCAGTGAAATAAGAGACAAGGTCATCAGGAGAGAGTAAGAAAGGGGGTAAGAGGTAATGGAGATTTGAGTATAAGAAAGAAGATATGAATTAGTTTCAAAGAGAAGAAGAAAGTTAATTTACTAGGAGGATGCACCTGCTGAATTTTTTCTATTTTTTATCTATCTGTTCTATCTGTGCAATTTCAGATGTATTTTCTTCAACATCACTAATTCTTTCCTGTCTGTTCAAATCTGCTGTTATGTGCTTCCAGTGTGTTTTTAATTTCTTGCATTGTGCCATTGACCACCATCAGATCTGTTATCTTTTTATATATGTTTACGATTCTTTCTGTATGTCCCCCCAGTGTCTTCTTAAAAATGCTCTATCTCTTACTTCACTTCATTAAGTTGATTCATGATATTTGTTTGGACATCCTTGATTAGTTGTTTCATATTCTGCATCTCCTACTGTTTCTTAGTTTGTTCATTAGACTGGGCCATGTCTTCCTCTTTCTTAGTATGGCTTGTATTTTTTTGCAGGTGTCTAGTCATCTGTTTATCTTGATGGGCTTATTCAGAAGGTTAGCTTCTCTTTCTATTCTAAGTTTTTATTTTGTTTTGTGTTAAGGTTCCTCTTTGACACTTGGTTCCACTTATTCTATATCCTTGTAGTTGTCCATGTCCCCCCCCCCAAAGAATTAAGACCATAGAAGAGAAAAAGAAAAGAAAAAGATGGAAAAAGGAACCTTAAAAGAACCCAGAAGAAAAGGAAAACAAATAAATAATGAGTGAAAAATCATTAAAAAAAAATAAAAAGGATTAAGAATAAAAAATGTGGAACAAAAAAAGAAAAAAACAGGAAAAAATAGAATAAAATAAAAGACCGGAAAGATGAGAACAGAAGAAATAAAATGAGGACCAAACAAGTGATGGTGGAATGAATGAAAAGCAATGGGAAAAGAAAAATGAAAGACAGAAAAGAAATAAACTAAGGAGAAAATTGAGAAAAAAGAAGGAAAAAAGCAACAACACACACACACACACACACACACAAACGGGTTTCCCTCTCAGGCCCCTAGCAACCATCTCAGGATGCCAGTGCTCACCATCAATCTCCTTGCAGACTGCTCTTCCCAGGTAAGGTACCTGGGTGTAGAGAAATATTCTTTTTTTTTTTTTTTTAATCAAATAACTTTTTAAAAAACCTCAGTCTAAGTTCCCTGTCCTGAGGCTGCTGTCCTTCAACTTCTGCTCCCTGCAGATTCTGGGATGCCTCTCCCCACCACCCTTATAACTCAGACCAGTTAGGCTTTTTTTTAAAGGGGTACCAGAGATTGAACCCAGGACCTTGTGTATGTGAAGCAGGAGTTTAACCACTGAGCTACACCCACTCCACCAGTTATGTTAGGCTTCTGAAGGCTTCTGAAGACTTGTCTGCCTCTGCCTGCGTGCTTTTACCTCAGGCCAGTTAGGTTTCTGATGCCTGTCAGCCCAGCCCCTCACTGACCCAGTTCCTCTCTCTCCCGGGGGGTGGGGAGGGTGGCAGCCTGCTTGATCAGCTGCCCACTCCCCTCCCCTCAGCACTGGCTGGCGTCACTGTTGTGTTTTTCTTCTGGTCTGCCCACCCTATCTCCCCTCCCCCCTACACATATCTCCCCCAGAATTGGCTGGGTGCTGGTCCCCCACACCTGTTTGCCCCAAATCTCTCCCACCTCAAGAGCCTGCTGGGTACCAGGACACTCCCCTGGTCGCCCAGGAGGGCAGAAGACTTAATTAATTCTAGGAGCTGACTGAGCACTGATCTTCCAGACAGCTCACTTCCCTGGCTTCCCTCGTCCTCTGAGACAGCTTGAGAGTCCTATTGTTGCTGGATTTTCTCTAGGTTCTTGGCTATGTTACATAAAATATTTTAAGAACATGCCGGTTTAGTTAAGGCCAGTATTTTATTAAGGAAACAAGAGAAGAAAGAGAAAACAACAAATTACAGGTCCCGGGTATACTTGTGGGTTGGTCCAGGCAGAGAGAGGAAAAGGGGGGCGATTTAACTTCTGTGCTTGCTTTTTAAACCATTAATTATTCATCCCACTTGCTAATGTTCAGGGGAGGGGTCCCAGTTATTTTTTGTTTTGATTGATTACCCCACCCATCAATTCCCAGTGATAAGGTCCCTTGAGAACATCCTGGATGATCAAGGAAAATTCTCATAGGTTCTTCCAGCAGCTTTCTGGTGGGAGTCTTTCTCTCAGAGAATTTCCAGGTGGAATTCCATGGCCCTGTGTTTCACAGCCATGTTTTTCTGCCAGGTCCCAGATTCATCTTTTCATTCTCTAAACTAGCCTGCCTATCTCCTAAACTAACCCCTGGCCAACTGGGTTCCCCCTCTCTAGTTGCCCACTCCAATTGCCCCTGCAGTCCCACAGCTTCCCTTCTGCCAGGTAAACCTGCCTATTTTCCCACAGTTTCTGGGAGGATTGCAGCCTGCTGTTCCCTACTCCCCCATCTTGGACTCCCTCACTTATTTACTTTTAAATTCCTCACATACCCTTCCTTGTTCGGCCAGCAGATGGTGGTCTTCAGCAGCCCTCCAGTTCAAAGCCTGGACAGAGTGTGTTCACTGCAACACAGACTGGATCAATGTGGCAGAGGATCCTGCCTGGAGGTGAAGAGCCTCATAATTAAAATTTTCTCAGGGGCTGTTCTGCAACCTTTGCTGGCAGTCCTCTCTTTTTCCCCAAGTAGGAAATAATTCCACTCCCCTCTGCATCAACAACCAGTCCCGGTCAGTAGGGAGGGTGACTGAGGGGGTCAGATCTCTTTAGTCCCATGCTGGCTCCCAGGGCAAACAATGGTATGGCCTCTCCTGGCCTGGAAGAGCTTGTGGGACACAGTAGATCAAATATGTGGGTCAAAAGCTTAGTCAGCCTTGGGCTGTGTCCCTCCCTCTCCCATTTCCTGGGGAGGTGGATCCCTGGAGCCCTCTTTGTCTGTAGCCATGGGCCCCAAGGCCTCATAATTCAAAATTGACAATAGGGTAGGGGAGAGCACCAGTAGTTGCAGCTGCAACTTTAACTCACAGTTTTGCAGTCGAAATTATTCTTCTAGGCAGTATCCAGCCTTCCCCTGGTCCTAAACCCTATAACATTTTTTTTCCAGGCTATTTCTGCCAGTCTTCTTGCTACTTTTCTATGAAAGGAGAAAGTCCCGTGTCTTTCTAGTCTGCCATCTTCCTGGAAATCTCTGGCCAACTGGTCTTTGATAAACCTAACAAGTCCATGTTACTGGGACAAAACAGTCTCTTCAACAAATGGTGTTGGGAGAACTGGATATCTATAACCAAAAGAATGAAATAGGATCCCTATCTCACCCCCTATACAAGAATCAACTCAAAATGGATCAAAGATCTAAATATAAAAGCCAGGAACATAAAACTACTAGAAGAAAATGTAGGGAAACTTCTTCAAGACCTTGTAGTAGGTGGTGGTTTCTGGGACCTTACACCCAAAGCACGTGCAACAAAAGAAAAAGTAGATAAATGGGACCTCCTCAAAATTAAACACTTTTGCACCTCACAGGACTTTGTCAGAAGGGTGAAAAGGCAGCCAACTCAATGGGAAAAAATATTTGGAAACCACATATCTGATAAGGGTTTAATATCCAGGATATATAAAGAGATGTTACAACTCAACAATAAAAAGACAAATGACCCAATTTTAAAATGGGCAAAAGACTTGAATAGACATTTCTCCAAAGAAGAAATACAAATGGCAAAAAAACACATGAGGAAATGCTCAACACCACTCATGATTAGGGAAATACAAATCAAAACTACAATGAGATATCATTTTACACCTATCAGAATGGCCACTATTAAAAAGACAGAGAACTACAAGTGTTGGAGAGGATGTGGAGAGATAGGAACACTTATTCACTGTTGGTGGGAATGCAGAATGGTACAGCCACTGTGGAGGACTGTTTGGCAGTTCCTAAAGAAGTTGATTATAGACTTGCCACGTGACCCTGCAATACCACTACTGGGTATATATCCAGAAGAACTGAGAGCAGTGACACGAACAGACATCTGCACACCGATGCCCATAGCAACATTATTTACCATTGCTAAAAGTTGGAAACAACCCAGGTGTCTATCAGCTGATGAATGGATAAACACACTGTGGTATATACACATGATGGAATATTATGCAGCTGTAAGAAGAAATGAAGTTGTAAAGCATATGGCAACATGGATGAACCTGGAGGACATTATGTTGAGTGAAGCAAGCCAGACACAAAAGGACAAATACTGTATAACTGTGCTATTATGAACTAATTATATTTTACAAACTTATGGAATTATTAACTAGACTGTAAGGTCACCAGAAAATGGAATGAGATTAGAGAATGGAAATCTGAGGGTTAACATGTGTAGATGTGGTTAAAAGGTTGTTAATCTTTGGAAATGAAAAGAAAAGTTAAAACCGCAACATAGTGTTTGTAACTAGCAGTACTATTATATGGGTATGACAGTAGTTGAAAGGGAAATTCTAAATTCATGTATATTACTAGAAGGAAAGCTAAATATGTAACATGGGTCTGTATAGCATAGTAAAACCTCATGTGAAATATGAATATGGGTAATATTGCATATATATGACTGTTTTTCTTTGACTCTGAACAAATGTTATATATGTTAATGTTATAGGATGTTAATATCAGGCAAAAAATTATGCTAAGTGAAAAAAACAGGAGACAAAGTACTATATATTGTATGATTCCATTTATATAAAATATAAATATAAATCAACTTATAAAGATGGAATTAGATTAGTGGTTATGTAGGACTGGGGAAGGATAGAGGGATTGAGAGGTGATTAGTAAGAGGTGTGGAGATTTCTTTTTGGAGTAATGAAAATGCACTAAAATTTCTTGTGGCGATGGATTCACAACACTAAGAATAAATTAAAGGCCATTGATTGTACACTTTGCATAGATTGTATGGTATGTGAGTATATCTCAATACAACTGCTTTTAAAAAAAGATCTTGTGTTAGGCAATGTTTTCTTAAACGTTACACTAAAAGTACGAGTGGAGAAAGAAAAAATAGATAAATGGAACATCCTCAAAATTAAACACTTTTGGTCTTCAAAAGACTTTGTCAAGAAAGTAAAAAGGCATTTTCAGTAGTAGAAAATATTTGGAAACCACATATCCAACAAGGGTTTGATATCCACGTTATATAAAGAGATCAAGCAACCAACGATAAAAAGACAAGCAATTGTGGGGAGGGAGGTGGGGCAGCAGGGTAAGGAGTCAGCTCATGCTACAGGGCAGTTAGTAATCACCCAGAGCTCTCCAAAGCACTTGTTTGAGGGTCCCAGGAGGCCAGAATAGTATCCTGCAACATCCTGGAAAGTATGGGAGGAGGAGACTGTCCATCTGCAGAGAAGATTTGTGAGTAGAGCAGTCCACGCCACAGAGGCTGGTGCCCATGGCACAAGCCACCTCGAGAGCTATTCCTTGGCTGGAGTTGGAAACTCCACTTCCCAAAAATGGGGGAGGAAGAGACGGTGTGGCATCGACTTCAGCTACTGATTAATAAATTTGGTGAGCTAAAGTATAATCCTAAGAGGAGCTAAAGTTTGAACCTGTCCAAGTCAGAAAGAGGCCAGTAGCCACCATTTTAACTCTGCCCTTGGCATGAGGGGAAGCAGGGCTGATTGAAAATCACAGTGCTGGTAGGGACTGGCTTCTTTCCACCCAGATCAGTTTGCAGCTCTAGCATAAGCTCCAGCCTCACCTCCGGCAGGGAGGAAACTGCACCACCTCTCCAGGAAACTGCAGGTACTTTTGGCAGGCACAGACTGGATAGTCAGTCACCTGGGGCTGCAACCCCACACCCCAATAGGATAAGAGAGGAGCTGTGTTTCCTTGGCCTCTCCAGGCAACTGCAGGCATTTTCAGCCCACACAAACTTGTTTGTTGAGTGCCTTCAATTCCATCTCCATCTCTGACCCCACATAGGATAGAAGTGGGCTGGTGTTTCCTCAGCCTCTCCAGGCAACAGCAGACTTTTGGCCTTCAGGGACTGAACTGTTGGGCTTCGGTGGTTCCGTTCCCACCTCCTAATGGGCAGAAGGGACAGTACTCCCTCAGCCTCTCAGGGCAATTGCCGCGTATTAGGCCCACACAGATTAGATGGTTGGGCACTCCAGAGGGTCCAGGCAGGGAGGGCAGGCTGGTGCTACATCAGTTTACCTGAGTAACTGTGGTCATTTTGGACCTGCACAGCATAGATTGCTGCCCACAACTGCAGCTACATCCCCACCCCAGGTAGGGGAGGAAGGGGTGTGAAGCTTCATCAGTCTCTCCAGGCAACTACAGACAGTCTTGTCCTGTACAACTTGGATTATTACAGATGGCTGCAGCTCTGTTCCTACCCCTGGCAGAGGAGAAAGGTGGGAGAAGCTTCATCAATTCCTGGGGCAACCAGGCAGCTTCAGCTTCCACAGCTTATGGCACTGACTACATCCTCAGCTCCTACTACACAACCAGCAAGGGAGAAAAGACAAGAAAACTCTAAACTAAAGCAAGAAACTGCACCCAGAATAAATACATCTTGTAAGCCAGATGCCAAGACACCAACAAAAAACTACAATCCATACCAAGAAACAGGGATATGGCCCAGTTAAAGGAACAAGATAAGCCTCCACATAAAGAACTGAGACAACTAATCATAGATGTTCAAACAAATCTCCTTAATAAATTCAATGAGATGGCTAAAGAGATTAAGGATATTAAGAAGACACTGGGTGAGCACAAAGAAGAATTTGAGAGCATACATAGAAAAATAGTAGATCTTATGGGAAGGAAAGGCACAATACATGAAATTAAAAAAACACTGGAGGCATATAACAGCAGATTTGAGGAGGCAGAAGAAAGGACCGGTGAGCTTGAAGACATGGCCTCCAAAGGCGAACATACAAAAGAACAGATAAAGAAAGAATGGAAAAAATTGAACAGGGCCTCAGGAAACTAAATGATGGCAAGAGACATGCAAACATACCTGTCATAGGTGTCCCAGAAGGAAAAGAGAAGTGAAAGGGGCAGAAGGAATATTTGAAGAAATAGTGGTAGAAAATATCCCAACCCTATTAAAGGACATAGATATCAGTGTCCAAGAAGCACATCATACTCCCATCTGAATAAATCCAAATAGACCAACTCCAGAACACATACTAGTCAGAATGTCAAATGCCAAAGACAAAGAGAATTCTAAGAGCAGCAAGAGAAAAGCAATGCATAACATGTAAGGGATGCCCAATAAGATTAAGTGCCAATTTCTCATCAGAAACCATGGAGGCAAGAAGAGAGTAGTACGGTATATTTACGATACTGCAAGAGTGGACTTATTGGTATTCTACTATAGACTTATTGTGATTCTAGCAATGGAAGAAATTACCACATTGATGTGGAGGCAGTGGCCACTGGGAGCAGGGAGAGGGAAAAACTGGTGTAATATGGGAGGCTTTTTCGGGACTTGGGAATCTTCCTGAATGACATTGCAATGACAGATATAAGCCATTATATATCTTCCCATAACCTGCAGAATTGAGTGGGAGAGAGTGTGAACTACAATGTGAACTATGGTCCATAATTAGTGGCAATGTCGCAGGATGTGTTTTTTATCAATTGCAATGAATATGCCACACTAATGAAGGATGTTGTTGATGTAGGAGGATGTGGGAGGTGTGGGGAGTGGGGCATATGGGAATCCCTATATTTTTCATGTAACATTTATGTAATCTAAGTATCTTTAAAAAAATAAAAAATACATATTTAAAAAAATTTACAACCAACCCCAATTTAAAAAAAGGGAGGGAGGAATGAAGGAATGCAAATAAATGACATAAAAAATGAAAACGGGAACATTACTACTGACCTCACAAAAATAAAAGAGATTATAAGAGGATACTATGAACAACTTTATTCCAACAAACTAGATAATGTAGACAAAATGGAAAAATTCCTAGGAACGTACAAACAACCTTCACTAACCCTAAAAGAAATAGAAGCCCTCAACAAACCAATCACAAGTAAAGAGATTGAAACAGTCACCAAACAGCTCACCAAAATGAAAAGCCCAGGACCAGATGGTTTCACAGGTGAGTTCTACCAGGTATTCAAAGAAGATTTAATACCAATCTTACTCAAGCTCTTCCAAAAAATTGAACAAGAAGGAACACTACCAAACTCATTCCATGAAGCCAATACCACCCTAATACCAAAGCCAGATAAAGATATTACAAAAAAAGAAAATTACAAACCCATGTCTCTAATGAATATGGATGCAAAAATCCTCAATAAAATACTTGTTAATCGAATCCAACAACACATTAAAAGAGTATTCATCATAATCAAGTGGGTATTATACCAGGCATGCGAGGGTGGTTCAACACAAGAAAATCAATCAGTGTAATACACCACATTAATAAATCAAAGAAGAAAAATCACATGATTTTATTGATTGACACATAAAGGCATTTGACAAAATACAGCATCCTTTCTTGATAAAAATACTACAAAAGATAGGAATTGAAAGAAATTATGGTTTTGTACGTTCATAACTTCTATAATAAAAATATATTTTAAAAATAATAATAAGGTGGTTAGGAGGAAAAATACACCAAATGTAAGATATGAACTATAGTTAATAGTAAGATTTTGACAATATTCTTTCATAATTTGTAACAAATGTCTCGCAACAATGCAAGGTGTTGGTGGTGGGTTGATGTATGGGACCCCTGTATGACGTTATGCATGTTTGCTTTGTAAGTTCACAACTTTTATTATACATTTATTGTTTATGTATGTTCATATATAAATGATATTAACAATAATAAGAATAGGTGAGTTGGGGGAAAAATACACCAAATATAAGATAATTTGGTTAGTAGTAATATTTTGAGGATGCTCTTTCATCATTAATTTAAGTTTCACAACAATGCAAGGTATTGGTGGTAGGGTGAGGTATGAGAGCCCTGTATGATGTTACGTATGTTTATTATGTTTGTTTTGTAAGTTCACAACTATTACTATACAGTTATTGTTTATGTGTGTTTATGTATAAGTGATATATTTCAATAAAATTTTTTAAAAATTAATTTTAAAAGACAAGCAGCCCATTTAAAAACTGGGCAAAAGATTTGAATAGATTTTTCTCCAAAGAGGAAATACAAATGGCCAAAAAGCACATAAAAAAATGTTTAACATCACTAGCTATTAGGGAAATGCAGATCAAAACTACAATGAGAGGGGAGCCAATGTGGCTCAGTGCTTGAACACAGGCTTCCCACATACGAAGTCTCAGGTTCAATCTTTGGCCTGGTACCTAATAAAAAAAAAAACTACCTCTTAAAATATATTTATATAAATATAAATAACATTTTTGTAAGCAAATGCACATATATGCATATATATTTATATATCATTTTACAAATATTGGTATGTATTGTGAAAATTTTGATTTTTACCCACAATAAAAAATTAATTAATTAAAAAAAAAAAAACTACAATGAGAGAAGTGGATGTAGCTCAAGTGGTTGAGCGCCTGCTTCCCATGTACATGTCCTGCGTTCAATCCCCAGTTCCTCCTAAAAAAAAAAAAAAAAAAACTGCAATGAGATACATTTTCACATCTTATAAAATGGCATTATTAAAAAAAAAAAAAGAACACTAAAAATGCTGGAGAAGATGGGGAGAAGTAGGAACACTCTTTCACTGTTGGCAAAAATGTAGAATGATGCAGCCTCTGCGGAAGACAGTTTGGCAGTACCTCAAGAAACTGAATATAGAACGGTCATATGACCCAGCGATCCCATTACTAGGAATACATTCAGAAGAAATGAAAGCAAGGATGCGAACAAATATTTGCACACTGGAGTTCATAGTAGATTATTCACAATTGCTAAAATATAGTACCAGCCCAAGTGTCCATCAACCAATGAATGGACAAACAAAATGTGGTATATACATTCAATGGAATACTCTTCAACTGTAAGAAGAAATGAAATTGGAATACATATGACAACATGGATGAACATTGAGGATATTATGCTGAGTGAAATAAGCCAGACACAAAAGGTCAAATATTATATGGTCTCACTAAGATGAACTAAATACTATGGGTAAACTTAATGGAGGTAAACTCTAGAGTATAGGTTACTAGGAACTAGAATGTGGTTTGAGAATGGGAGGTGATGCTCAATGTACGTAGAATTTTTAATAAGGTTAATTGTAAAAGTGTGGAAGTGAATAGAGTTGATGGTAACACAGTCTAGTAAGCATAAGTAATTCTGCTGATTTGTAAATGAGATTGTGGCTGAAAGGGGTAGTCTGTGTAAGCAAATGTCATTTGAAAGGAAACTGGGGGATACTCTAAGGGCTGTATAACAGTGATTTTGGTGGTGGATGAAGAGTGTGGTTAATAGTATAAATACAAGAATGTTCTCCTTTTACAAAGTGTTAAGAATATGGTGATACATGGAAAAAATACAACTAATGTAACTTATGGGCAATAGCTAACAGCAATATTGCAATATTTTTGCAGGAACGGCAAAGAAGATATTATATCAATCCTAAGAGACAACTATAGGGGTAGGGATTTTTCCTTTTGGAGTAAAGAAAATGTTCTAAAATTGACTGAGGTGGTGACCGCACAATTCTGTGATGAAAATGAGAGCCACTGGGTGTACATTTTGAATGGATTGTACAAAGCATGGGATTGTATAACACAGGGAATCCAGTGATGGAAGATGGATTGTGGTTAACAGGACAAATATGAGAACGTTCTCTCATGAACTATAACAAATGTATAATACTAATACAGGTTGTTAATAATCAGGTAGGTTGAGGGGGAGAATACACCAAATGTAAGATATGGGCTATAGTTAGTGCTAATATTTTGATGATGCTCTTTCATAGTTTGTAACAAGTGTTTCACAACAATGCAAGGTGTTGGTGGTGGGGTGATGTATGGAAGCCCTGTATGATGATGTGCATGTTTGTTTTTTAAGTTCACAACTTTTACTATACACTTATTGTTTATGTATGTTCATGTATGAATGATAGACTTCAATAAAATTTTATTTAAAAAAGAAGATAGATTTCAAATTATACACCTAACCTCAAAACTGGAGGGACTAGAAAAAGAAGAGCAAACTAAACCCAAAAAGAGCAGAAGGAGTGAAATAACAAAGATTAGAGCAGAGATAAATGAAATAGAGAATAAAAACATAATAGAAAAGAAAAAAAACATAATAGAGGGGAGCAGATGTAGCTCAGTGGTTGAGCACCTGCCTCCCATGTAAGAGGTCCCAGGTTCAATTTCTGGTACCTTCTAAAAATAATAATAAAATCAACAAAACCAAAAGTTTGATTTTGAAAAGCTCAATAAAGTTAGCAATCCTAGACTGACAGAGAGAAAAGAGAGAAGACACAAGTAATGTAAATCAGAAATGAAAAGGGGGCATTACTACTAACCACACAGAAATAGAGGATAAATCATAAATATTATATGATTCTATGAACAATTGCATGCCAACAAATTAGATACCCTAGATGAAGTCGACAAATTCCTAAAAACACACAAACTACCTACAATGACTCAAGAAAAATAGAAGATCTCAACAAATCAATAACTAGAAATGAGATTGAATCAGTCATCAAAGCCCTACCAATGAAGAAAAAGCCAGAACCAGATGGCTTCACAGGGGAATTTTACTGAACATTCCAAAAAAAATTAACACCAATCCTGCTCAAACCCTTCCAAAAAAAATGAAGAGAAAGGAACACTCTCTTTTGTTGTTTGTTTGTTTTTGTGGGAACACTCTCTTATTCATTCTTTGAGGCCAAAATCACCCTCATACCAAAGGCAAATAAAGACACCACAAGAAAATTACAGACCAATATCTCTTATGAATGTTCATGCAAAAATCTTCAACACAATACCAGCCAAATGAATCCAACAACACATTAAAGACTGATACACCATGATCAAGTGGGATTTATCCCAGGTCTGCAAGGTTGGTTCAACATAAGAAAACCAATTATTGTAATACACCACATTAACAGAATGAATGAAAAAAACACATGATCATCTCAATTGATGCAGAAAATGTATTTGATAAAATCCAGCATCGCTTCTTGATAAAAACACCTAGAAAATTAGGAATTGAAAGAAACTTCCTCAACATGATAAAGAGCATATATGAAAAATCCACGGCGAGCATTGTCCTTAATGGTGAAGAACTAAAAGCTTTCTTTCTAAGATGAGGAATAAGACAAGGATGCCCACTGTCCTCACTGTTTTTCAACATTGTACTGGAAGTTCTAGCCAAGTAAGCAAGGCTGTTCATATGCTGGTTGAGCCCTGAATCTCAGCAAAGTTGCAGCCAACACTTACCCTCCAATTCATTGAACTCACCCAGGACAACTAACAAACGGATGATGATGGACAATGCCCATCCCTTAAAACAGAGAGTATCTACAACTGCAAGAAAGACAGTTCCATCCATCTGCCCCATGGGATCTAAGCCCCCTCTCAATCAGAAACAGAGTGGGTATCACCCTCCCAAAATTTCCAAGATTGAGGAATGAAGAAATATAAGGGGGGAACGCAACTATGGACTAAAGTAGATTTTTTATTATTCTAGAAATGGAAGAACTTGCAACATTGATATAAAAGCAGTGGTCACCAGAGGTTCTGAGGGGAGGGAGAGGGAAAAATAAGTGTAACATGGGGTATTTTAGGGACAATGGAATTGTTCTTTATGATATTTCAATGACAGATACAGGCCATTATACATTTTGTCAAAACCTATAAAATGGTGCAGTGCAAAAGTGTAAACTATAATGTACACTATTGACCATGGTTAGTAGCAATGCTTCAGTATATTTTCATCAATCGTAACAAGTGCACCACACTAATGAAAGATTTTGTTAATGGGGGAAGGGGTGGGTTATATGAGAATCCCCCTATATTTTCGATGTAACATTTATGTAATCTAAACTTCCTTTAAAAAATAAAACAAAAAAGACCACCCCCAAAAATAAAGGTTTCTGAATTAGAAAGGAAGAAGTAAAACTTTTCCTATTTGCAGATGGCATGGTCCTATATATAGAAAATCCTGAAAAATCCACAACAAACCTACCACAGGTAATAAATGAATCTGGCAAAGTTGCTGGGCACAAGGTCAACACCCCAAAATCAGTAGTGTTTCTATAGCCTAGTAATGAACAATCAGAAGAAGAAATCAAGAAAAAATCTACTTACAATAGCAACTAAAAGAATGAAGAGTCTAGGATTAAATCTAACTAAGGATGTAAAGAACTTGTACACAGAAATCTACAAAACATTGCTAAAAGAAATCAAAGACCTAAATAAGTGGAAGGACATTTGAGTAACAAGAAGGCTCCCAGGAGGTAACTTTTAGGCACCCTATGATACTAGGCTAAGTTTCCATTTCAAGAGTAAAGGTTCATAAGCACAGCCATCAATATCAAGGGCCCGTCAATGGACCATCCTCCTTCCCTAGTCGTTGCCCCTGTACTCAGGGGATTCTTGCTTATCTATTAGAGAATGTGGCAGAGCTCGCCAGAATGGGAATTTGATATTCTTTCGTTTATTGTGTGACTCTCCATTCACTGTGACAATGCCCCATGAACATTTGAACACATTTATATGCCTTATATGTATGCCCCAGATGAACCTCCTCCCATGTACATCCTGCATCTTAAGTATACTGTGTAAGAGACTCTGCAAGCTCCTTAAGTTACAGCACCGTGTTGTTACCTCAAGCTGTGTTACTGCAAGCTGTGAATCTGCAGTCATCATCAGGCAGCATTCTAGAGTGCTTTGAAGCATGAACCCTGCCCCCCATCCCTTTTCTTAGTTATTTTAGTTTATGATGATGATAAGCTTGAGTATGTGCAAATGATTTCTTAAAAGCTTAACAAGGAATCTATTTGAATACTTGCTCTTACGTTGAAACTACCTGTTTTGTTTTGTTATTAATGTCAAAAGAAATCACCCATGTGAATGGAAAGGCACAGGAAGCTAGGAAATCTGAGGACTTTGCAAAGGTTTTGTAGGAGTTTGACAGAGAAAGTAAAGATCAAGTTTGGAAGAAGGCCTGAGTAGAGGTAGAGAGCTCCAAGGACCCGAGCGCATGGTTTGTGTAATAAGTTTATGGTAGAGGAGAGAAGTGTAATTGTTTGTTAACAAGTAAAAACATTCCGTTTTTTAGTAGTATTTAATTTCTTAATGGGTAAAATGTGGGAACATAGCCAAGGAAGGTAGGAGCTAAGCCAAAAGGAGGAGCTCAACAGCTCTGGAGCTAAGGAGAATTAGGCATCAGGCAGGTGGATCTTACAGAGTGGCTAGAGGTGGGCCTTCCAGGCAGCTAGATCTGAGTTCTTGGGTTGAGCTACTTGTCCCGATTTTGCCCTTGTGGAACGGAAGGTCTAATTGGTGTAGCTTCTCTGGGTAGGTTGGCCAGTTCCCAAGGATTTATGACCATTTACTAACTCCTGTTAAGTCGTAGTTTTTCCCAAGGTGGTTTTCAAGGTTACAAAGGAGTTTGGGAGAGGGGGAAGGGTTGGGAGCAGCTGTTTTCCCCTTGATTGTTAGCTAGGAGATTTATCAGGTTAAGGACTCAGAAAACTTTTGTGACAATCATTCTTTTTCATTCCTCCCTTCCTTTGTTTTCCCTTTCTCTTTTCTTCTCTTCCCTTCTTTTCTTTTTTCCTTACCTTTCCCTCTTCTTTTCCTGCTCCCTTTTATAAATTGACGTTGGTTCTTATATAATGCAGAATATTGATTAAAGAAATACTACCAGATCCTCCATTCTGAAAGACTACTTGACTGTAAATAGGAGCGCAGCAAGAAAGGTAGGGAAGTATGTGCCCAGGGGGTCTTCATGGAAATATTTATTTTAACAAAAGTACATGTTTCTACCAACCAAAGAAATGCATGTTAAAAAATAAAAATGAACAATTTTGTTTAAAATTTTAAAAAGAAATGCATGTGTGTAATGCAAGAGGTCCAGCCCAGGGAGGTTTACCAAATGTTTTGATATTCCAAAGAAACCAAATGGGAGGCTAGCAGGAGTAGACATGCCTCTAATATTTACAGGATCCGATGACAGCCGGTAGAGAGGTACCGCGCCACCTCTCGGGGCTACAGGTTTATACAGTGAAATACAACAGAGGAGGAGTACTCGTATAGAGAACAGTGCATTTTTGTGGCATAGGTAATGGGTATCATGTGAACAGGTACTGTTAATAATAAACTCAACTCTAGCCTTCGTGCTTAAATACAGGTTAGACATCTTGCCGCCCATTTTACTGTCATTCCACCTGAGAGGGCCGGTTGCTGGCCAGTTCAACCCCACCCTTCCCAGCAATCTACACAGATAACTGGGGAGAGGGGAAAGCAGGCATTCTGGCTACACACAATGTGCAATAGAAGCCTTTCTTAAATCAGGTTAAATTAACCACATTTTATGCAGCCATTTATCTGAAAACAGTGAGAAAGTTATGCTGTGGTTCCAGAGAGGCCTTAAGTAAGTCTATTTTTAGTCTAGATACTTTTTGTTTATAAATTCCCAAGGAATTGTTAACATGTTGGTGACACCTAACGGATTCTTTCTGAAATTCCAAGGTGCTTCAGTTCTTTGACTCTTATGTGAACTGTGCCTTTTATTGCATCTCTCTTCCAAGTTTTAAAGAGTACTCATCTTGTAGGAGACAGGTTTAAGTGTTGCTTCTGCTGTGCCACACAAGTTACTGAGACAAACCATATCTTCCTAAGCATTGAAGGAAATACATTTTTTAAAAGAATTAGCTATAAGGTATGTATGGCACATCTTATTTAATTTTGCATGTAATTTCTTTTCAGTGTATTGATGAGGTTTTAGTGACATTGTCACCTAACACTTTATCTTTCAGGGAATGCTTTCGTGATTTTTATCCTGGTTTGACTATTCAGACTATGGCTTGGGTTGGAGCATCCTGTTGTCAACCACCTGGTCCTTTACTTACCCACCCTAGTTACAGTAAGTTTATTTTTTGTAAAATATTTGTTTCTCAGACTAAGATACTGACTAAATGGTAGCTGCTGGGTATATGTGAATTTTGTTGTTGGTTTTTTTTTTTGTTTTGTTTTGTTTTGTTTACTTGAAGTAGGTTGTCTAAAATAGGCGTCCTCATCTATGTTATCCAGAACTGCGCTCACTGTCAGTGCATTACAAGTTGTGATTTGGAAAATTAGCTGTATTGAAATTCTGTCAGTTCACGATTCTTGGAAGACTGATGTTCTTTCTCTCCCAAACACTGGTTACTGCAGCAGCATTTTAATGAAGAAAAGGCCACTAATGCCAAAGAAAGATTTTTTAAAGTAATTTTACAAATTCTTATATTAAACTCTCTAAGCTTTGCTGGAATACCATTTTCTCTTCAATATGTGATGGTACAGGAAAGACATTAAATGAAGGGATAGTGTTGCAGGGGAGCATTTTAAATTGCAGAAGTAAAAAGTTATGATAGTTATAATTTTGATGAGTTTAATTTTTTTTTTTATAGGGAAGATTTTTTTCCCCTAAAATTGTTTCTGGAATGGCAAATTGCTTCCATTATTTAAAAATTGCAGTTGTTATTTGAAAAAAACCCACAATGAGATATTATTTCACAGCCACTGGAATAGCTACTAGTATTTAAAAAGAAAAAAGCCAGAAAACTACAAGTGTTGGAGAGGATGTGGAGAAATAAGAACACTCATTCATTGTTAGTGGGAATGTAAAATGGTGCAGCCACTGTGGAAGACAGTTTGGCAGTTCCTCAGAAAGCTAAATATAGAATTACCATATGACCCAACAATCCTGCTACTAGGTACATAACTAGAAGAAGTGAAATCAGGGGACTTGAACAGATATTTGCACACTGATGTTCATAGCAGCATTATTCACAGTTGCCAAAAGATGGATGCAACCCAAGTGTCCATCAGCTGATGAATAGATAAACAAAATGTGGTATAAACACACAATGGAATCTTATATTATCCAGGCATATAAAGGAATGAAGTCCTGATACATGAGACAACATCGATGAACCTTGAAGACATCATGTTGAGTGAAATAAGCCAGACACAAAAGGACAAATACTGTATATTCTCACTGACATGAAATAATTAGAATAAGCAAACTCATAGAGTCAGATTCTAGACTATAGGTTACCAGGGGATATGCTGAGGGTAGGGAATAGAATGTTAAGGCTTTAAATCTACAAAGTTTCTCTTTCTGATGATGGAAACGTTTTGGTAATGGAAGTTGGTGAGGATAGGACAACATTGTGACTGTAATTAACACCATTGAATTATATATTTGAATATGGTAAAAAGGAGAAAATTTTGGTTGTATATATGTTACCAGAATAAAAATTAGAAGAAAAAAAAAAAACTAAGAGCAAAAGAACCTGTACTTTCCTGTGCTTTAGTTGATAAAATTGTTACCCCTGGGGCTACAGGTTCACAATTCTGAAACTGTAGTATTAGAAAAACCCAGTATAGCTTAAATATTGAGGCATTTTGCTGAACGTTTGTAACCGAGGGTTAAGAATTATACAGATGCCTTTATATTATTTTTTTTAAATGGCAAAAGGTTAATATCTGAAATTGCTGAAACTGGCTGGATTTAGCCTAGACCTACTATTATGAAGGTCATTATAAACAGGTCTCATCTCTGTTTATGGTTATACAAAACTTACCCTCTCCCTTGTGTATAACCACTCCACCCTCCTGATTGATATCCATATGGAAAACCTTGTGGCTGGCCTCTACTCTGTACTTTCCTATCCCATAACCTTGATCTCTGATAATGATTATAACCTTGTAACTCACCCTGGTTTGGTACCCACCCCAGCATGTTCAACTCCTTAATGTTTCTTAATGAAGGAACCTGTGTCCGGCTCTACCCCAATTATTCATTAGCATCCTGATGGTATAAAATATTAGAATTTCTGCAGTTTGAGGAGACTGGTTTAAGACTGTACATCTCAACTTCTGAGAAGATGGTGGATTGGAAAGACACAGGACTCTCTTCTCCAGAAAAATACCTACAGGACAAGCTGAAACAGCCTAGAAAAAGATCTTCTAGGGTGTAGGACACCAGGGGAAGGCTGGACACCACTCAGAGGAGAGAAGGACAAAGGCGGGGAATCACGATGACAGAAATGTGAGTTGAAACCAGCAGCTGCTGCTGCCGGAACCCTCCCCAACACTAAAGACACTTTAGAATTCTCAGGTCTCTAGGCCTACGGCTACAGACAAAGGGGGATCCAGGGATACACACCATGAAAGGGGAGAGAGAGGGATACAGTCTAAGGCTGACTCAGCTTCTGACCCACAAATTTGGTCTGCTGTGTTCCACCAGCCCTTCCAGGCTAGGTGGGACTGCACCCTTGTTTGCCCTGGGATCCAGCACAGGACTGGAGAAATCCCACCCTCTCAATCTCCCTCTCTTCTAGCCAGGACTAATTGTTGAGGACATACCTCTCCAGGAAATGGGAGAGAGAGGGATATAGCCTAAGGCGGACTCAGGTTTTGAATCACAGATTAGGTCTGCTGTGTCCCAGGAGCCCTTCTAGGCCAGGTGGGGCCCAGCAATTGTTAGCCTTGGGAGGCAGCAAGGGCCTAAAGATATGACCCTCCCAATTTCTTTCTCTACTAACCAGGACTGATTGTTGAGGAAGAAGAGGGGGGTGGAAATATTTCCTTCCTTGGGAAAAGGGGGGTGGTGCTTCCAGAGAAGGCTGAAGAACTGTCTATGAGAAAATTTGAGTTACAAGGCTCTTAGCCTCCAGGCAGGAACCTCTATCACACTGATCCTGTCTGGGTAGCAACAAATACACTCCAACCAGGCATTGAACTGAGAGGGCTGCCAAATAGCATCATCTGCTGGTAAACCAAGGAAGTGCATGTGAGAAAACTAAAAAGTAATAGAGGCTTTTTCTGGCCTTTGTAGCCTCCCTCCCTGAGGCCCTAAGAAGTGGGAATGCAACCAATTACTGGGTCTAGAGTCCAGTTTTGAGCAAATAGCAGGGACAATCCTAACGATCCATGTTGGGTCAAGAGTCAAAGAGCAGCAGTAACACACAGCCTCCCACCACTAAATCCCTACAAAAGAGAAAGAAATTGAGCATCTGAGTAAATTACATCCTAATCAGATGCCTAGACATCAGCAAAAAATTACTAGTCATACTAGGAAAATGGAAGACACGGCCCAAGAAAGGGAATATATCAAAGCCCCAGAAGAAATGCAGGATTTGAGAGAACTAATTAGCAAGATGTACACAAATTTCCGAAATCAAATTAATGAGTTTAAAGACAATATAGTTAAAGTGATAAATTACATCAAGAAGACATTGAGTGAACACAAAGAAGAATTTGAAATCCTGAACAGAAAAGTAACGGAGTTCATGGGAATGAAAGACACAACAGGTGAGGTCAAAAACACATTTGAGGGGCCGGATGTGGCTCAGATGGTTGGGTGTCTGTCTCCCATATGGAGGGACCTGGGTTCGATCCCCGGGAACTCCCGGTAAAGTAAAAAATATATATATATATACAGAGAGAGAGAAGATGCATGGGCTGCCAGGCTCTGTGTGCCAGTGAGCCGTCAGGCCCCGGATGATGATGTAGCAGGGGAGAGTCAAGACGAGATGCTCGGAAAGCTCCGAAAACCAGGAACTGAGGTGGTGCAGTTGGCAGAACACCTCTCTCCTATAGTGGAGGTCTTCAGGATAGAATCCTGGTGAAGACTAGAGGAGAAGGATGAGAAGAGATGGCAGGAAACAGACACAGAGAATTGCCCAGTGAATGGACACAAAACAGCAAATGGGGAAGGGGGTGTTTAAAATGGATAAAGTAAATAAATAAATCTTTAAAAAAATGAAAAATAAAAACATTAGAGGCATACAACAGGAGACTCAAAATGATAGAAGAAAGAATAGTGATACCAAAGACAGAAGAGCTGAAATTGAAGAGAGAAAAGAACAGAGAGAGAAAAAGAAAGGGAAAAAAATGAGCAGGGGCTCAGAGAGTTGAATGAAAACACAAAACGCAGCAACATATGTGTCATGGCAGTCCCAGAAGGGGAAGAGAAGGGAAAAGGGACAGAAAGAGTATTTGAGGAAATAATAGCTGAAAAGTTCCCAACTAGGGAGGCGGCTGTGGCTCAATCAGTGGGGCTCCCGTTTACCATATGGGAGGCCCCGGGTTCGGTTCCCGGGGCCTCCTGGTGAAGGCAGGCCCGCCCGCGCGACGTGGTTGGCTGACCCAGCGAGCACGGGCAGCAAGGGGGGGATAAATGAATAAATAAATAAAATCTTTAACAACAAAAAAAAAAAAGTTCCCAACTCTCACGAAAGAACTGAACTTACATGTCCAAGAAGCACACCGTACCCCAATCAGAATAAATCCAAAGAGACCTATGCCAAGACACATGCTACTCAGAATGTCAAATGTCAAAGATAAAGAGAAAATTCTCAGAGAAGCAAAAGAGAAACAAAAGATCACATACAAGGGACGTCCAGTAAGACTTAGTGCAGATATCTCTTCAGAACCATGGAGGCAAGAAGACAGTGGTATTATACAATTAGGAAACTGAAAGAGAAAAACTGCAAGCCAAGAATTCTTTATCCAGCAAAACTGTCCTTCAGATATGAAGGTGAGTATAAAATATCCACAAACAAACAGAAACTAAGAGAGTTTGAAAAAAAGAATCCAGCTTTGCAGGAAATATTAAAGGAAGCCTTAGAACCTGAAAGAAAAAGACAGGAGAGAGAGGCTTGGAGGACAGTATAGAAGAAAGAATAGCAGAAAGGATAACCAAAAGAGTAAAAAGAGAGACAAAAACAAGATGACATATGAAAAACAAAGAATAAAATGGAGGAAGTAAATAGTGCATTTACAGTAATATCATTGAATGTGAATGGATTAAACTTCCCAATCAAAAGATACAGGCTGATAGAATGGATAAAAAAACATGAGCCATCCATATGCTACTTAGAAGAAACTCGCCTCAGACCCAGGGATACAAACCGTCTGAAAGTGAAAGGCTGGAAAAAGATACTCCACGTGAATAGTAACCAGAAAAGAGCAGGGGTAGCTATACTAATATCAGACAAAACAGACTTTAAATGCAAAAAAGTTATATGAGATACAGAAGGCCATTATATATTAATAAAAGGGACGATCCACCAGGAAGATATAACAGTCATAAATATCTATGCACCTAACCAGGGTGCCCCAAAATATATGAGACAAACTCTGACAAAACTGAAGGGAGGAATAGACATTTCTACAATAATTGTTAGAGACTTCAACACCCCACTCACATCATTAGATAGAACAACTAGACAGAAGATCAACAAGGAAACAGAGAACTTGAACAATATGATAAACAAGTTAGACCTAACAGACATAGACAGAACACTGCATCCAAACTCAGCGGGTTATACATTCTTCTCAAGTGCCCATGGATCTTTCTCCAGGATAGACCACATGTTAGGTCACAATGCAGCTCTCAATAAATATAAAAAGATTGAAATTATACAAAGCACCTTCTCAGACCATAATGGAATAAAACTAGAAATCAAAAATAGGCAGGAAAAAAAATAAATTTGCAAATCTGTGGCGACTGAACAACACACTCCTAAATAATCGGTGGGTCAAAGAAGAAATTGCAAGTAAAATCAGTAAATATATTGAGACAAATGAAAATGAGAACACAACGTATCAAAACTTATGGGCTACAGTGAAGGCAGTCTTGAGAAGGAAATTTAGCGCCCTAAATGCCTATATTAAAAAACAAGAAAGAGCTAAACTCAAAGATTTAACTGAACAACTAGAGAAACTAGAAAAAGAACAGCAAACCAATCCCAAAGCAAGCAGAAGGAAAGAAATAATAAAGATTAGAGCAGAAACAAATGAAAATGAGAACAGAAAAACAATAGAGAAAATCAACAAAACCAAAAGCTGGTTCTTTGAGAACAGCAATTAAATTGACAAACCCCTAGCTAGACTATGAAAAGAAGAGAGAAGATGCATATAAATACAATCAGAAATGAAAGGGGGGAAATTACAAATGACCTCACAGAAATAAAAAGAATCATAAAGGATATTATGAGAAACTATATGCCAACAAACTAGACAACCTAGATGAAATGGACCAATTTCTAGAAACACATAACCAACCTACAATGACGCTACAAGAAATACAAGAACTTAACAAACTAATCACATTTAAGGAGATTGAATCCGTCATCAAAAATCTCCCAGCATAGAAAAGTTCAGGACCAGATGGCTCCACAGGTGCATTCTATCAAGCATTTCAAAAAGAATTAACACCAATCCTATTTAAACTCTTCCAAAAAATTGAAGAGGAAGGAAAATTACCCAACACATTTTATGAAGCCAACATCACCCTAATACCAAAGCCAGATAAAGATTCTACAAGGAAAGAAAATTATAGACCAATCTCTCTAATGAACATAGATGCAAAATTTCTCAACAAAATACTTATAAATTGAATCAACAGCATATCAAAAGACTTATATATCACGACCAACTGGGATTTATTCCTGATGTGCAAGGCTGGTTCAACATAAGAAAATCAATCAATGTAATACACCACATTAACAAATTGAAGGGAAAAAAACACATGATCAACTCAATAGATGCAGAAAAGACATTTGGCAAAATCCAGCATCCTTTTTTGATAAAAATGCTTGAAAAGATAGGAATAAAAGGAAAATTCCTCATTAGGATAAAAGGCATATATGAAAAACCCACAGCCAACATCATACTCAGTGGGGAAAGGTTGAAAGCTTTCCCTCTAAGATTGGGAACAAGACAAGGATGCCCACTGTCACCATTGTTATTCAACATTGTACTAGAAGTTCTAGCTAGGGCAATTAGACAAGACAAAAAATTAAAGGTGTCCAAATTGGAAAAGAGGAAGTAAAACTCTCACTGTTTGCGGATGACATGATCCTGTACTTAGAAAATCCTGAGGTATCCACGACAAAGCTACTGGAACTAGTAAATGACTTCAGCAAAGTGGCAGGATACAAGATCAACATGCAAAAATCAGTAATGTTTTTGTACACTAGTACTGAACAACCTGAGGAGGAATTCAGAGGGAAAATTCCATTTTCAATAGCAACAAAAAGACTCAAATACCTAGGAGTTAATTTAACCAAAGAAGTACAGGACCTATATGCAGAAAACTACAAAACAGTGCTAAAAGAAATTTTAAAAGACCTAAACAAATGGAAAGACATTCCGTGTTCCTGGGTTGGAAGAATAAATATCGTGAAGATGTCAATCTTGCCCAAACTGATTTATAGATTCAATGCAATACCAATCAAAATCCTAACAGCTTACTTTGCAGAATTAGAGAAGGCAATTACCAAATTTATCTGGAAGGGTAAGTGCACCCGAATAGCCAAAAGCATTCTAAAAAAGAGAGAATTTCACTGCCGGACCTTGAAACAAATTACAAAGTTACAGTGGTCAAAACAGCATGGTACTGGCATAAAGATAGGCACATCTATCAGTGGAATAGAATTGAGAATCCAGAAATATACCCCCACCTATACAGTCAACTGGTTTTTGACAAACCTACCAAGCCCACGCTGATGGGAAAAAACAGTCTCTTCAACAAATGGTGTTGGGAGAACTGGATATCTATAACCAAAAGAATGAAAGAGGACCCCTATCTCACCCCCTATACAAGAATCAACTCAAAATGGATCAAAGATCTAAATATAAAAGCCAGGAACATAAAACTATTAGAAGAAAATGTAGGGAAACATCTTCAAGACCTTGTAGTAGGTGGTGGTTTCTTGGACGTTACAGCCAAAGCACATGCAACAAAAGAAAAAATAGATAAATGGGACCGCTTCAAAATTAAACACCTTTGCACCTCACAGGACTTTGTCAGAAGGGTGAAAAGGCAGCCAACTCAATGGGAAAAAATATTTGGAAATCACATATCTGATAAGGGTTTAATATCCAGGATATAAAAAAAGATGTTACAACTCAACAATAAAAATACAAATGACTCAATTAAAAAATGGGCCAAAGACTTGAATAGACATTTCTCCAAAGAAGAAATACAAATGGCAAAAAAGCACATGAAGAAATGCTCAACATCACTCATGATTAGAGAAATGCAAATCAAAACTACAATGAGATATCATTTCACACCTTTCAGAATGGCCACTATTAAAAGACAGATTTAGGGAAGGTACAGAAAGGGAGGTTAAAAAAAGAATCAGAGATGCTAGAGCCAAATATGAAGAGCCTTCTGAGAATAGCTAATATGGGCGTTAAAGCATAATTTAATGCAAATAATATATATATTTGATTCTTATGACCAGCAAATAGAGTATGCTATGTATTTGCTCATATATATTGAATAAATAAATAAATGCAAGCTACTTGAAATTTTCTACACAAGAATACATATTATGGCAGTTGACCAAAACATAAATAACACATCCAAATTAGAACCAGGATAAATATAATTAAGGTATGAAAGCCATGATATTTCACAAAATTATTTAAAACCAAGTGTGATACATAAAATAAAAGAATGAAAATTTTAGGAAAAATAGAAATGAAAAAAGATAATTACTTTAATAAGTCTCAATTATGAGGAGGAAAAAAATCTTCAAAGCAACCATCCTTATCAGATTCTGTGATTGGAATGAAGAATCCTATATAATTTAAGTAAGGAGTGAGTGAATTGATAGATAGTAGCCTCAATATATCCTTACAATAATGCATTATAATGTTTAATAAGTTTTTCCTTATATTATAGCATTCATCAATATATGTTATTATATTTTAAAGTGAAGTATTCAGGATTTAGATTCCTGTAAAATAGTTAAGACAGAAAAAGGAAATGTATGATATATATACATATACATACACACAGAAAGATTTTATCACATAAGCTACCTTCAGTCACTCAAAATACTGAAGACTGGTTCTCTTTAAAGGAGATTTGTTTGTGATATATCAGATATCAGAATTTTCTAATCAGTTAGCTCCAATTATTTGTCAGATAGGCAAATATAATTAAGTTTATACTTATTTCCCTATCCTATTTATTCAGTAAATACATTTGAAAATGAATATATCTGTACATTTTTATGTCATATTTAATGTATACAAAATAAATACTTTAAAAATGAAAAACAAAAAAGACAGAGAACCACAAGTGTTGGAGAGGATGTGGAGAGACAGGAACACTTCTTCACCGTTGGTGGGAATACAGAATGGTACAACCACTATGGAGGACTGTTTGGCAGTTCCTAAAGAAGTTGAATATAGACTTGCCACGTGACCCTGAAATACCACTACTGGGTATATACTCAGAAGAAATGAGAACAGTGACACAAACAGACATCTGCACACCAATGTTCATAGCAACATTATTCACCATTGTCAAAAGTTGGAAACAACCCAGGTGTTCATCAACGGACGAATGGATGAACAAACTGTGGTCTATTCACACGATGGAATATTATGGAGCTGTAAGAAGAAATGAAGTCGTAAAGCATATGACAACATGGATGAACCTGGAGCAAGCCAGACACAAAAGGACAAATACTGTATGAATGCGTTACTATTAACCAAATATATTTTGTAACATATTGTTTGATTCAAAAAAAATTTATGTGTATCCATTACATTTAGTTGAGAAATGTATACATTTATTCATCTGTGATTACTTTTTAGTTTTTAATTGCCCCAGGATGTGTAAGTCCATTGAGGGTGGTGGGCCACACTTGTGGGAGATGATTGTGTGGGATGTGGTGGGAGGTGTGGGAGGTGGGCAACATGGGAATCCCAGGGGGTTCTGTGTAATATTTTCGGTAATCTAAGCACCTCTTAAAATATATTTATATATATATAAATTTTAAAAAAATTGTTTATATTTTCAATTATTAAATGTACAAAATAAAGTTTAAAAATATGAAAAAAAATAAAGTAAAGTTCATTTGCAAAAAAAAAGTAATAGAGGCTTTTTCTGGCCTTTGTAGCCTCCCTCCCTGAGGCCCTAAGAAGTGGGAATGCAACCAATTACTGGGTCTAGAGTCCAGTTTTGAGCAAATAGCAGGGACAATCCTAACGATCCATGTTGGGTCAAGAGTCAAAGAGCAGCAGTAACACACAGCCTCCCACTACTAAATCCCTACAAAAGAGAAAGAAATTGAGCATCTGAGTAAATTACATACTAATCAGATGCCTAAACATCAACAAAAAATTACTAGTCATACTACGAAAATGGAAGACATGGCCCAAGAAAAGGAATATAACAAAGCCCCAGAAGAAATGCAGGATTTGAGAGAACTAATTAGCAAGATGCACACAAATTTCCAAAATCAAATTAATGAGTTGAAAAACAATATGGCTAAAGAGATGAATGACATCAAGAAGACATTGAGCGATGCGAATATTCTCACTGTCCTGATTTTGTGATAATCAGGGTAGGCTAAAGATTCGCAATATTAGAAACCATGCATGTGTCCCCAGACCTAGTTTTCTCCCTAGGTCTGGTTTTTAGAATGCTGGTAATAAAATAAGCCTGAATTATTATATGACCATCCTGTATGGGAAAATACTATGACTTTGGGTATCTTTGATCAACCTTAAGAGATATAGCAGGGGGACAGATGTGCCTCAGGTGGTTGGGCATCCATCCCCCTTATGGAGGGACCTGGGTTCAATCCCCAGGACCTCTCAGTAAAATTAAAAAAGAAAAATATAGAACGCACATGGGCCACCAGGCCCTGTGTGCGGGTGCACCGCCAGGCCCCACAAGTGGGTATAAGCCATCAGGCCCTGTGAGTGGGTGAGCCACCAGGCCCCAGGTGAGCCGCCAGGCCCCATGCGCGGGTGAGCTGCCAGGCCCTGTGAGTCGCGCAGCAAGATGATGACGTAACAGGAGAGTGACACAAGGGAGAGCTGAGACAAGATGTGCCAAAATAAACGGGAACTAAAGTGGCACAGGTGGTAGGATGCCTCTCTCCCACATTGGAGGTTTCCAGGATCGAATCCCGGGGAAGACAGGAGGAGAAGAGAAGGCAGGAAACAGACACAGAGAATTGCCCAGCGAATGGACACAAAAAACAGCAAAAACAAGGGGGGGAGGGTAAAAATGGATAAAAGTAAATAAATAAGTCTTTAAAAAAAAAACACTTCACATGTACAATGGAATTAAACAATTCAAGTAAATGGACAGCAGATGGTGGGAGCCAGGTTTCTCAGTGTTGGAGTGTGAGTTTACAGATGAGCAAGGGGATAATGTTAGAATGACCATGCGGTAATGTATTAGACATCAGTGTGAACAAATGTTTTGTTTAATATAAATGCAGGTGTTACATATAGGAATATTTACACATATATGCATATACATACAGATTTGTATACACTTGGATATTTCCTAGCTCTATCAGCTAGAAGCAACGACACCCCAGTAGCAACATGTAAACTTACTGCCAAGATCTTGGTTTTTAATGCCATTCCACAATAAAAGTATCCAGGACTCTTTGGAGAAATGGCTGATTCTAGGGCTGGAATTTAAGTGCTTCTAAAAAAAAAAAAATCCACAATGATGGATGTGGTGGTTTGGAACTGCAGGTACCCCAGAAAAACATGTTCTTCAATTGAATCCATTCCTGTGGGTATGAACCCATTGTAAGTAGGACCTTTGGATGAGGCTACTTCAGTTAAGGTGTGACCCACCTCAGTGTGGATGGGTCTTAATTCTCTTACTGGGGTCCTTTATAAGAGAATGAAATTCAGACAGACAAAGGCATAGAAGAAGTGAAATCAACGAATCCCAGAAGAGAAGGGAGAGACAAGCAGCTGCTGCCACATACCCTGCCATTGCCAGCAGCATCGCCAGCAGTCAGTCTTAAGGAAGAAAGCATCCATTGCCTTGATGATGCTTTGATTTGGACATTTTCCCAGCCTCAAACCCATGAGTGAATAAATTCCCTGTTTAACCTGACCCATTTCATGGTATTTACTTTGGGCAGTATGGGAAACTAAAACAATGGGATTTTGTTAAAGGGTCACAAGAGCCAACATACCCAAAACTGGAACAATTTCAACAAAAGTGTAGTATCACCTTATAACCCAAAGTACAAAATAAATGTCTATGAGTCCATACTCATATAAATGATTGAATGAATTAATGGGGGAGAAGAGACAGATCTCCCATGCAGAATTCCAAATAATTGTGGAACATAATTAACTCCCCAGTCTCTAAGTGTGGGCTACAAAGAGTGTCATCCTTCTAAAAAGTACAATATAGAAAAGGGGGAAAAGAGTAACTTTACAATGGAGAAATCTCACAAGTACTGCCTCAGCCAAGAGATTGAAACTAACATCCGCATTGACAAAGCATATTCATAAGTATGTACCCATGAGATGATGTGACGAGAATGCACCTTACCGCTGTGGTCTTCCTTCCCAAAACACATAATTCCAGTCAAATCATGGGGAAAACATCAGCTAAATTCCAATTGAAACCTACTACAAAGTAGCTGCCTCAAAACCCCTCACAACTGTCCAGGTCATCAAAAAGAAGGAAAGTCTGAGAAACTGTAACTGCCAAGAGGACACTATAGAGACATATGCCTATTAATGTAGTGTGGTATCTTGGATGGGATGCTGGAACAGAAAAGGGACATGAGGTAAAAACAAAGGAAGTCTGAATAAAGTGTGGGCTTTAGTTAACAATGTACCGATATTGGTTCATTAATTGTAACAAACATACCCGGCTGATGTTTACAATAGCAGAAACTGGGAGTGAGGTACAAGGGAACCTTTTATTATCATCCAATTTTTCTGTAAGCCTAGTTTTTAAAAATAGTTTATTTAGAAAAAAATCATAAAAAAGAGATAGAGGAACCACTTAGAAGACTAAAGATACACAGTAACCAATGAAATGTGTGAACCTTGGTGGGAGGGGAACAGCTATAAAAGCCAATTTGGGGACACATGGGTTAATTTGAATACGAAATAATATTTGATGTCACCTTAAGTTGTTTTGGAAAGTAAAAAAAAAAAAATGGATGGTTGCTCTTCTCTTAGGTGTGAGAATGGTATTATGGTTAAGTGGAAGAATGTCCTTATTCTTAGGAGAGGCACACTGACATTATTTGGGGATGTCGGGAAGTCATGAAGCGCCATGATGATATCTGCAACTTACCTCAAACGATTCAGGAGGGAGGAAAGGTACATTTGGAGAGTGCAAAAGTATAAGTGGCAAAATGTTAACAATCAGTGAATCTAAATGGAAGGTAGTATACTGGTGTTCGTCATACTATTTCAAATTCTCTATAGGGGAAGCAGGTGTAGTTCAGTGGTTTGAGCGCCTGCTTCACATGTATGAGGTCCCGAGTTCAATCCCCAGTACCTCCTTAAAAAAAATTCTTTGTAAGTTTGGAATTTTTCAAAATAAAATTCTAGGAAAAATACCAATAGGACTTAGAATTGGACAAAATGATACTAAAATTTCATCTGGAAAAATAAACATGCAAGAATCCTGAAAAGGAATAATGAGGTATGGACCAGCAATGCCAAATATGAATATGTGTAATGACTTAAAGTGATTAAAAGACTGGTATTTTTTCCCCCTGAAACAGATGCAAATACATAAGGAAATCAATGTATGAGTGAGTATAGCCTTTTTTTTTCTTTTACCAGGAGGTCCCGGGGATCGAACCCAGGTCCCTCCATATGGGATACAGACGCCCAACCATTTGAGCCACATCCGCCCCCGAGTATAGCCTTTTAATCAGTGTGGAAAGAAGACAATAAATGGGGTTGGGATAACTAGATAGCTATTTGGGGGACAAAATGTTGAATCCTTACCTCACTCCTTATACCTAAACAAATTCTAAATGAATCAAAGATTTAAAGGTCAAAAAAAAAAAAACTTAAAAGTACTGGAAAAATACACTAAATTTATTCTTAAATAAGGCTTTTCTAAGCAAGGCACAAATCCCAGAAGTTATAAAAAGTTTGATAAGTTTGTATAAATAAATAAAACTCAGTAAAATATTAGTAAACAGGATTTTCTTAGGAGCTTTCTCAGCTTACAAAGAGCTCATACAAATTAACTTTTAAAAATTATCTAATAGAAAACAGAACATGACCACACAACTCACAGAAAATGGAATGTAAGTAACCAATAAACATGAAAATGTACTCCATCTCCTTCATTAAGATGCAAGATACCATTTTTCCCTTTCCAATTATCAAAGTTCAAAAAGGTTGATTAGCACTCAGTATTGCCATGGGTCTGGTAAATAATGATTCTCGTACATTTTAAGTGGAAGAATAAACTGGGCAAACATTTTTGGAGGGCAACTTGGCAGTAACTGCTAAAGCAAAAATGAAAACTATCCTTTGATCTAGTAATTCTATTGCTAGAAATTAACCCATGTAGATATAATGTCATCATATGTCCAAGTATGTTCACTGCAGTATGCTTTAGTCATGGTAAAATATTGGAAACCTAAAAATCCATCAATGACTGAATATTTGATACATTCATACATTGGAATACCACACAGTCATTAAAAAGAATGAAGTATTTCTGTATATACTGATACAGAAAGATCTCTGGATTCAGGTAGTGACAAAAACTAAGTACCAAAAACTGCACATAATCTGATTACATTAATGTAAAATTTTACAAGTATATATTTGCTGGTAAATTTGTAATCTTCTTCTTGAAAGAATATACAAGGTACTTTTAACTCATTACCATATTAGAAGTGGGAAAGAAAGGGACAGGTTTGAATTTTAGGCCTTTCTGTACTGTCTGAATGTTTTGTTTTGGCCATGTGTATATACTACTTTTCTTTTTTTCCTTTTTAAAGAACACTTAATTAGCTGATTATTTTGAGATGTCCCTAGGTAGACATGAATACTTGTGCTATTTTTCAAAATACTGTAGATAAGTGCCAAGTTTTGCAACTAGAGGTCCCCCCCTTGGATTTTGATTAAACTTTAGATTGGCCCCCGATGCTTAAATCACTTATTTCCTGTTAAGTATGAAGTTTTGTAATGGCAGCTTAGTTATATAATAACTTTGTGATGGAATGATTAGATACTGCTGCTCGAGGGACCAAGTCACCCCAAGGGCACTTGATGACTTAGAAGTATAAAATGAGATTAAAAATTCTATTTCCACCCTTAAAAATAACATAAAGTTGCAGTAAGACTTTACATGTACAATAAAATGTAAACTACCCATTGAATTTAGTAAAACGGCACCACACTGGAAAAAGCAGTCATAAAATTAGCTCTTACATTTTTCTGGGGACAGAGAAGCAGAAGAAAATGAGATTAAAAGTATTAAAAAAAAAAAAAAAAAAAAAAAAAAAGAGAGAGAGAGAAACAAAGGACTACCCAAAACAGGGTGAGACAACCATTTATTTATTGGACAGGGCAAGGTCATTCAAAGAGAGGAAACATATCCAAAAAAAATGGGTTTAGGTTGGTGTTACAAGCATCGATGCCCACAACAAACAACACTACTCAATACATCGTGGAAACAGGCCACATACAATCAGGAAGATGCTGTCATGCCCACTCAAAAAAAATAAAATAAAATAAGCCACAATGTTTAGGAAACATCATTAGGAAGTTACAAAACATAATAGCCTCCAATGAACTGCTCTGCATTTTCATCGGGTGGGCCACTAGCCCATAGTATTTTGCTGGTTCCCTGGATATTTTCTTCTATTACAGAGAACTTTGAATAGTACACACTTCTAAATGTCACTGAAATCATAGTTAACCGCAGGCTTAACTAATTCACATCACTACATTTTTGGACTACCCTAGTAACGGTACTCCATAGTACTGAACTCATAGTACTGTAAATAAAATTCTGTACTCCATCCATTTAGCAGTTTTACAATGCACCCATGTCACCTTCAATCCTATGGTACATACTTGAAAAAGACAGCAGAAATTCAATGGAGGGAAAAAAAATTGGAAGCTCACCTGGCCCAAAGTATACCAGCTGCTAGCAAAGTTAGATGTACCGTGAAAACTGTAATACCAATTATCTGTCAAATTATTTTGCATTATTTTTAGCACGGCCTTCTGGACTGGGCAGGCAAAGATTTAAATACCCATTCCAGAGACTAGCCAAACTATTGTAAGCAGTACTATATCATGGATGATTGGCTGTAAGGAAAAACTATTCAGTGTAAGATTTACTAAGAAACCAATTAGGCCTCTGACCCTCCCTCCTCAAATCTACTGGTTTTGCCAACTACTTCCTTTCACAGCAATACGTTCTCAAGATGAGAAAAATCTCTCCCTCCACATAGAATAAAATCATTATTTGGGAAGCCAGACACAAAAGACCACATATTGTACAATTCCATTTATACAAAAATGCCCAGAATAGGCAAATCTATAGTGACTGAAAGTAAATTAGTGATTGCCTAGGGCTGGGGGACATTGGAGGGAAATGGAAGGTGACTGCTAAAGGGTTTCTTTTTGGGGTAATGAAAATGTTCTAAAATTGTTGTGGTGATGGTGGTACAACTCTATGAACATATTGTAAACCACTGAATTGTACACTTTAAGTAGGTGAATTGTATGGTTTGGGAATTATATCTCAATAAAGCTGTTACAAAAAAACATATTAGGAAAGGAAGATAGCCCCAAAAGAAAACAAAGGGCTCTTCCGAATCAAGTCACACTTGAGGAGAATGGTAAACAAGCCTGATATAAGGAGCTTGTTTGGATTTAATAATCACTTTAGCCCCTGACCTCACATTTTTAACTCATTTCTACATTATTTTAGGTTATCAGCAGATCTCTAACTTTGTTCTCATTAGAGAGCAGAGTCTGTTCCACAGACAGACTGGGTGGGTAAAAACAACAACAACAACAACAACAAAAGCCCGATGACAAAACAATCTCATGCTTCGGAGCTGTACGTTACCAGGCAGAAAAGAAGAGCTGAGGTTCATTTTCAGTGGGAAGAATGCCAAGTGTAAGAGTATCTATATTACTCTATCCTGAAGCAGGGTTCCTTTCAACCCTGCTTCCAGTTATTCCCATTACACCTATGCAACTCAGCAAAAGCAACGTGCTCCAGAAAGAAATGTTGAGGTTTCTGAAGACTGAAGTGCTAGCCAAATTTCCCCTAAAAGTAAAATTACTAAATATTTCTTAAAGAAAAAAAAAAAAGTCCTACTCTGTATCCTCACTCTCACCTCCAGGAACTCTCAGCCTGGTATAAATTAGAAGTTAGGAAACAATTTCTTAAATGACCTTAACTTTAGGGGAAAACATGTAGATATTAGTTCCAAATATTTAGAACATATTTGGCCCAATTTCTATGAAGTCTGCCTTCAGATGAGACCCCTCCTTTATTTTACTAATTCACTAGTTTAGTGTGTAACAAACTAATAGTTTTTCAATAAGTTAAACTAGCTAAGGACAAGTAATCAGTTTTCCTTGCTGATTACTATTCTACAAAGGCGGTATACCTGAATCATGAGTGGTCATTTTGGTCTATCTTCATCTATTCTTATACTATAGAATCAATTAGGGCAAAATTTTACAGATAAGCAAAGAGAATACAAATAGCTTTACAACAAGTTGCACTTGTTAAATAAATTTCTATAACAAAGAATTTCTGACACAAAAATTGCTCACTGCACACACACAACCTCAGAGAGGTGATGAAACAAGACAGCTAATGTTTGACGGTATATGGGAGCAAGGTGGGGTGAAAAGTCATGGATAAATTAAAAACTGGCCAAGTATCTGCTGAAGCAGAGCCACTTTTTAGGGGGCATAAGAGAAACTGATGAATCACCATTTTGATCTCTTTTGTGAAGTCCATTTGTTGTTAAGAACTGAAGACCATTTTTCCATAATTCATTCTGCAAAATGCAGTAGTCACACAATATTTCCAAAAGGATCCAAAAAACTGTAGTGCAAAAGAAAAGAGATCTAAGAAAATAAATAATCACAAAAACCATCAACAATTTTCAAAAGAATGTTCAAAACAGTGACTTTTACAAAAGATGTGAATTTGTTTAAAATGAAAAAAATTCCTTCTATGAAAGATCAGGGATTCATTTCACAGATAATTTATACTGCATTAATTATTTGATTAACAGTATACAAACAAGGGTCATAGGTTTTTTTTAATTAGGTCTGAAAAATCAATATAAATACTGATGGGGGGAGTGTTTTATACCCCAAACTCCAATATTCCAGCTTTGTGTCCTGTCCTGTTACTATAATCTGTAAAAATCTAACGACGCAGTGATTCAAGTTTTCGTAACTTCAATGATGTATTAGAGGACAATGCATCTTGATTTGAAGCATTTGTTGAATCCGAAGGCCGGAACAATACTCGACCACGATGATTAAATACATAAAATGATGGGTGATTCCTTAATGTGTCAAATGTCCTTAAAAGAAAAAAAAAAGCATCAATTTTAGGTAAACCTTTATAAAAAGCCTATTTGAAAATAAGCCTATGAAATATAAGGCTTCCAATGAATTTACTATGGACTATATTTTAAGCTAAGTATAAATCCATGAAATCAGACTATAAATGATAACCATACTGTTTCTCTTTTTTTTTTCCTGTACAAGGAAAATAACAAACCTGGAAAACTAACATAAAGCCCTCAAATTTCTTTTTTTTTTTCAGTCATTCCTTCCTGGATGCCTATGAATAACACAAGTCACAGCTCAACTTTAATCACCTCTGTAAATCTAATACTAGCCCATGCCAAATAGGCTTTTAAAAACAGTACATAGATTGTACCTTTGATTATTCTCATTTGGTCCTCACTATTCAAGTCATATGAACGGTTCACAGATCTGCTTTCCAAAAATCTTTCAAGTACAATGAAAAATTCCTTTTGGCCCTTCTGTACCTGCTATTGTCCAAACTCATATATTTTGCTACCACCTGCTTAAACCATCATTTTAATTATTTCTTTCCTAGACCTTTGCCTGAGATTCTCAGTAGACTTCTGTAAGAACAGTAGTGGATGGTGATAGTGGAATATCCTTTCCTCTTTCCCAGTTTCATATACAGTCTAAAAAAATTCACAAGCAATATGCCCTATAGTATTTGCTTTTAAATATTATTTGCCTGGAAAAAGTAGAAGTCTTCCGTTGATAAAACTCAGATCTGAAAGTCAGACTGCCTAAAAATCCAAGCGTACCCCCACAGAAAACAGGAGGCCCGAAATGTGACTATTTAAAATGTAAATAAGGAAGTAAAAGGGAGAGGGGGGATGAGTTTCCTCTAATACATAAATGTTTACTGTTACTCCTTCGAAGAAATATTTAAAGGGTTCTCATATCCAGGTTCAGGAAAGTGGGTAATGTGTCAAGAGGTGATACTGAACAAAGCTAAAGGATGCTTTAGGAAAATAAGAAAGAAATAGTATGGAAAAGAAAAGTAAATAAAGCTCATGAAAACAGAAGTAAAGGAGAAAAAAGGAAAAGTGGAATAACAAATATACTTTACTCCAGGGACAGAAAAGGGCCTGAGACAGAGCTTATGTCACAGACTAGATTGAAGTGATAGAGGAAACAGAAAACCCCTTATTCCTCTAATGACTAAGCTGGGATTAAGAGGGTAAAAATAAATAGAAAGAAAGAAGAGAAAGCAAGCAAAGAGAAGACAGAAAAGGAAAAGGAAAAGGAAAAGGAAAAGGGAGGAAAAATATTAAAATTTAAAATTTAAAGAAGGGAAGGGAAAAGAATTTGGTCAAAATCTGAGGGAATATCTTTCTATGTATCTATTTCCTTCCTTCCTTCCTTCCTTCCTTCCATCCATCCATCCATCCATCCATCCATCCAACCAACCAACCAACCAACCAACCAATTATTTTAAGCAACTAGGAGGCAACATAACATAAGAATATCTTATTCTAAAGTCAATAATCTGGCACTCCACTTCCACTTTTCCTATCAGGTCAAACTCTGTCTCAATATTTTTACCTCATTACTCACACACAATGCAAAATCAAAACATAAAAACAAAATCAACTTTTATGTACAGAAACCATACATTTAAAATTATGTACATGAAGCAAACCCCTATGAAATTAAATGCCTCTGGAAAGGGAAAGACTTACTTATTTTTTAGTTCTGAAGTAGCATCCATGTCTTTAAATTCCCCTGCAATATGAACTATACCGTAACAGGTAACTGCAAAGGCCAGAAGTGTTTGAAGAACTATCTGTGAGTATAAAGATTGAGATTACTAAATAACATAAAAATATTACAGTAAAAAATTATAATTTTCTCTCCATCTCTTTTTAGCCTCTAACAGGTATTCCTTCCCGATGTAAATGCTACTCATCAAGGAGTCAATTCTCACTTTAAATGATTTGGACTCAGATGCAATAAAATCCTCTATAGATTCTGTGGTTTGGCTGCAAGAATACTTCTGGTGCTTCAATAAATGAACTCAATGACATGTTCAAATAGCAAGCACAGGCACTGAGCCATTCAGAACTTGATTAGCCAATACGGCCCGCTTCCACAAGTAACTTAGAAGTTTTTGATGTATGTACTGTTAAATATCATACATAGAAGAGTATATACAGCACATATGACCAATGTAAAGAAAAGCAATAAAAAGAACACCACTTACCCACCCCCCAGCCTAACAAAAAATAACCAGTAACTTTCAAGTCCCATGTGTCCCTCTTCCAGTATATCCTTTGCTCCCTCCAAAGTTAACTATTTTCTGAATTTTGTATTAATCAGTTCCTTGCTTTTCTTTATAATTTTACCATCTGTGTATTTATCTCTAAAATATATACTGCTTTTGCCTGTTTTGAATTTTATATAAATTGACTCAAATGTATTCTTTTGTGTCTAGCTTTTCTGGATCAGCAATATGTTAGTGAGTTTCATCTCTGTTGTAATCTGTAGTTGTAGTCCAATTCATTTACATTGTGTCTCCTATTTCAGTATATGAAAATACCACAATGTATCCATTCTATGCTCAATGGATATCCGGGTTGTTTTCTGTTCCTTTTACATACAATGTCAACAAGAATATTCTTGTATATGTATTCTGTTGTACCAGACTGAAATCCCGCTGGACATAGGGTATGGACATGTTCAGCTTTATTAGGTAATACCAAACTGCTTTCCAAAGAGGTTGTGCAAGCAAAAAAATTTAATGTTTGCTATTAACCAACATGGGATTGCAGGCATATTTTATTTTCTGGATTGTGATTTTTCTGTTTTTTCACGTTTTCTAAATTGTCATCAAAAGAAAGTTATTTAAAATATATAAAAATGAATCACCACAAAGCAAAGGTGACAGGTTAACAAGTTAATAGGCATATATGCCATTTCCTTAATTATAGACAACTAAAGTCAAAATTAGCCACAAGCTATTATTCTAATTTTCTAAATTAAAACCTGATGTCATATGTTATACCAGTTTACATTCCCAAAATCAGTGTACCAGGAAGGCTATTTCATACAATGGGATCATAAGCATTGTTAACAAGAATGTGGTCACTCTATAAGAATTGTCAGAAGATAGATTCAAGGTAAATTGTTAGGCTAAAACCAAAACTGCACATATATAAACACACATGCAAGATAATCTTTTTAAAGAGAAAAACTTATCTGTATGTGTATATGATTAGATAAAACTATACATACATAAATAAAGATAATGTTGTTTTTGCATAGGAAGAAGATTGAACTGGTAAATTCCAGCTGTTAACAGTTTGGGAGTAGAAGTGGAATTGCTGAGGAATGGGTTGGTTTCAAATTTTGCTTTCTGTTTGATTCTGTTACAAAAAAATTTACTGCTTTTATAATTTAAATCCCAGTAACAAAAAAAAATTGTGAGGAAAACTGGACTGTTTATCATCTTAGCTTAAAACAAAACAAAACTACTTACTTGATTTTATTTAGTTTTACCACCTATGCAAGTGTCCCTAAACAATGTATTGTTAGTATTGGTTGTTTTTAAACTTTATATAAAAAGAACTTTTCTAAAAATAAAGACAAATAATCAACTAAGTCCATCTCATACTTGGAAAGACTGGAAAGACTATTTAAACTGTGGTTCTGGAAACCAAACACAAGAAATCTTTTACGGTCTCCAATTCTTTGGGTTATACAATGAGTGATGAAAAGTAAAATTGGAGAACAAATGTTATTTCATGTCTGAAAATTTTTCAGAGAATAAAAATGAGTAAAAAATTGTTATAAGCTATGTGGCTAATTTTAAAAATATACTTTAATGGAATATAAATGACCAACTTACATCTATTGGCAGTGATTCATCTTCTTTTTCTGTTAATCGCATATAAGAACGATCTATAACCAGAAGCATACCATTAAGGAAATTGTAGCCCAATTTTTTTTCTTAAAATGCAAACAAATCTATATACCAAAGAAATAGCTGATTTATATGCCACATAAAGTAATGTTAATCCCAGATTCCTCAAAAACCTCTGTCCTCTAAGTCAGTCAGCCTTATCTTAATAAAATATTTTATTCTCATGACCTGCTTTGTCAACTTATAAAATGGGGTAAGAATGAACAGAAAGGCGAGCAAGTATGAGGCAGAAATATCTAAATATCATTTTTCTTTCACTACTATAGGAAAACTAGAAACCTCTGAAACTAAGCAGAAGAAAACCATTTCTTTCACTAAGCAGTTATTTAAAATTAGCCAGTGTACAGAAAAAAAAAAATCTCAACTCTGAAATAGCACCACTATCTCATACTATCAACAAAAAAGTAGTATCGGTGTACAAATAGTTTCCCTAAGAGAAGATGCTGGGGCAGTGATGGAGTAGGAATTCTATGACATCAATTTTTACCTCTACTCTTTAAATTATAATTCTGCTGCTGCCTTAACCTCAGGAGACAGCAAAGTATAAAGGAAAAGGATCAGAATATGGTGGCTGATAAATCTGGATCTTATACCAGCCCTTCAACTTTCTGTAATTTACTTTAGCTCATTCAATTTAAGAAAACCTCAATGTGCTATAAAGAAAAAAAGGCCGGAGCATGTGTAGCTCAGTGGCTTGAGCACCTGCTTCCCATGTACAAGGTCCTGAGTTCAATCCCAGGTACCTCCTTTAAAAAAAAATGCCAACAACTAAATGATGACATGCCATTAATTGTAAGATGTATATCAATTTCAGAATGTTGTAATGTGGGGGTAGGAAGGGGGAGTGTCTTAGAATCAAAGAAATCCAGTATTTATCTTTTCAAGAGTAAAATGGGAATGAGGATGAAATGAGTTACAGTACATGATAGGTGCACCACTAGAACAAAGTTCTTTATGGCAAAGATGAGCACACCATACCACCCCAGCATGCTATCTGCTGCCACGATGTGACATGTCCCAAGCAAGCAGTCTTTAAGGGACCTATTGGTCTCTTCCCAACATGAGCATTATAAAGAGGTCCTATTGCAGTGATAAATCCACAAATTATTCTCATCACTGGAAAAATAAAAATACAAAATCCTGATTCTAGACGAACCATGCATAATCCCTACTTAATAATGCACTTTGGACTAAAGCCTTGAAATTGTTTTGAATAAACGTGCATTGAGTCTCTCTTAAAAGAGGATGTATTTAAATTACAGCATTTATCCTAAGGACACATGTAAAAGCAAAATCAAACCAATACCCAAGATAGGTTTTTAGCTAACCTCCTACTGTCTGTTCAATCACAAGCTAGCTTTCTCCTTTGCATGAAGCCCAACCTGACTTGAATACTACCTTTTACCAGGCATTTCCTCATCTGTAAAACGAAGGGGTTGGACTCTGGTGATTTCCAAGGGTCTTCTTGCACTAGTGTTGAATAATTTTACAGCTAAAGCTTATTATAGAAAATGACACAGTACTCCAACGAATCCTAATCTCCTGCAAGACAATGTTTCTCAAACATTAATGCTCATACAAATCATCTGGGGATCTTATTAAAACACAGATTCTGGGGAGTGGGTATAGTTCAATGGTTGAGCACCTGCTTCCCATATATGAGGTCTCAGGTTTGATCCCCAGTACCTCCTTAAAAAAAAAAAAAAAAAGAAAGAAAAGAAAAAGAAAATTCTGAGTCAATAGATCTGGGGTGGGGCCTGAGTTTGTGCATTTCTAACAAGCTCCCAGGTGATGCCCTTAATGCCGGTCTCTTGACACATTTTGAGCAGCAAGGCTCTATGACACTTTTCTAAATCCCCTTTCCCCCAAAGAAGTGGCTGCTCCTCCCCCCATGTATCTTCACATACTTTCAACATAGCATCTGTATCACTGTATTGCGATTATTTCTTGATCCACTTGTTTCTTCACTAGACTCTGAGCTCCCTCAGGGCATCGCTGTACCTGTAGCACCTAGGCACAGTGCAATTTCAACCAATTAAGCAAGATTCAATTTTATAAAGCAGTAGAGCACATAAGTTCTAGAGTCAAACTGCTTATACTTGAATGCTAGCCCCACTACTTATTATCTCTGTCATTTTGTGCAAGTTTTTCCTAGCTGTGTGTATCTCAGTTTCCTTTTCATAATAATAGCCACACTTCATAGGGCTTTGGAGAGGAATAAATTATATAGTACGTTTAAGAAATGTTGGTTATTATTAGTGGTAGTAGTATCATTAGTTGTTATCATTAAAAGCTGAAGCTTTGTAAAAACTGTCACAGACCAGAGGAGACTGGGGAAACATGCTACTAAATGTAATGTGACACCCTGGAATGGATCCTGGAACAGAAAGAAGACATTAATGGAAAAAATGGTAAAATCCAGATAAAGTTTAGAATTTAGTTAATAGCAATGTACCGATGTCAGTTTCTTAGGTGTGACAATATACCATGGTAATATAAGATAGTAACAGTGGGAGAAACTGGATGAGGGGTATAGAGTAACTCTCTGTGCTATCTTTGCAACTTTTCCGTAAATCTAGAATTTCAAAATTAAAAACATATTAAAAAATAAGCTGAATTTGTCAGACAAAATGTTATAATGCATGTATGTTAAAAGTAGTTAAAATAACTGGATAATTTTAATTATATATAAAATAAGTAGAACAAAAGATTTGATTTTGAACAAAAATTGGAGCTTTGAAGGAATTCAGATACACATTTCATTTTCTACTTTATTCCTGGAGATGAAAGGTAATCTGGAGAAGCAAATAAAGGAATTAATGTCCTTCTTTCAACACATTTATCGAGTACTGTGGAGAGCACTGTGCTAGGGACTGAGGGTACAGCAATGAACAAAATACACACCATCCCTGCTCTCATGGGCTTTACAGGCTAGGGCAGATGACAACAAACTATTCTGTAAACGGCCAGATAGTAAATATTTTAGGTTTTGCAGACCATATGGTTTCTATCGCAACTACTCAACTCTGCCATTGGAAAGCAGCCACAAACTCTGAATGAAGTTCCAATAAAACTTCCTTGATGGGCACTGAAATTTGAACTTTATATAATCTCAACAGATCAAAAAATGTTATTATTCTTCCTTTGTTTTTCCCCCAACCATTTAAAAATCCTCTGCTGAACTCCAGGTTTCCTCTTGACAACACAACTGCTTTTGTATATTTCACAATTTATGGAGTACTTTCACTTTTTTAAAATTTAAACTACCCAATCACTTTGTGATGTCAAAAAGGACAGGAATTAAAATCCACCTCACTGAAGACTCAGAGAATGGGCTGGACTTGTCCAAGGTCACACAGATGTAGCTGTTAAGCAAGTTCTTAAGAACCATCCTTCCAAATGCCCAGCCCAGTGCTCTTTTCTCTGTATCACAGTGCCTGAGACAGTCGGTCTCACTTAACTTCTCAGTATCTGCCTGGACAGCCCAGAAGTGCCCAAGATGTTGTCCATCTAGTTGTCAAGGGACCCTGAGCATCCGCAGTCATCAATCCCACACTTGGCCTGATCAGCCCCCAGCTGGATCTGACGTCACTTGCCCGGGATTCCCGGCTGCCCACCCCACAGTCAGCCCGCCGGGCTCTGCACCCTTTCCCAGACACCCCCTCCCCCGCTCCAAATACTCGTGCAATCTCAGGTGCCCCACTCCCTTCAATCTCCCAACCTTTCACCAGGGAGCCCCGCACTGCTGCTTAGTCACCCCCAAACGCTAAGGCCTCCCAAGACCGTTTCTCGGACACTCGTTCCAACACTTCCTCAAGGGTGCGCCCTTACTCCGCTCCCCGGGTCCCGCACGCGAGCGGTCCCCGTTCCCCAGGCACTTACGCTGCGCAGCGGAAAAGGCTGCGTGGGCTAGGGCAAAGAGGCCGATGCCCACCAGCCCCTTCCACAGCGACGGCGCCATGATTCTCGAAGAACGGCAGTTCAACAAAAGAAGGGAAGGGTGGTGGACCCGTTCCTTCGTCCACCGGCAGTTGTGCGCAAAGCGCTGAAAGATGACGTCACTGAACCGCTGGGCGCGAAGCGCCTCAGTGGTGGAAAAACCTAAAAGCCATGAGAAGGCGGAAACAGGAATGACGGGAAGAAGGAAAAAGTGACACGGAAAGAAGTCGACGTGAGCCAAAGAGCCTGCGCAGTGCGCAGAAGGGGCGGAGCTGAGCAGAGGACGTCAAAGAAAAGCAGAAGAGGGGACTCAATGGGGAAGCGAAGAGGAAGGACGCCGGCAGGCGAGCTCGGACGAAAGGGTGGGACAAGGGGCAGGTGGCTGGAGGCGGTCGTTAAAAGCCGTGGGCTGTGGGTTACGATCCCAGACTGAAGCCTTTTGGTTTGGTTTTTTTCTTTTTGTTTTTCTCAAGTTATGTCCCTTGTGTTTTGAAGGCCTTTCCTGTGCTTCAGCCCTCTAGGACCCGGTACTGCGGAAGGAGGCAAGTGTGTTAAAACAGGGAGGCAGGTGGAATGTAGAGGAAAAGGACACGAGATTTGGAGCCCGAAACACTTGGCACGCAGGGGATGCTCAGTAAATGTTAGTTCCCTTCTTACCTTCAAAAGGTCTTTTGAGAAAGATTCACACCAAAAGGGGTGAAGTGCGGCAGGAGTGTTTGTCATGAAGAGAACCACCTCATCTTAAGGAAGAAATGAAAGAAAAGCAATAAAACGATACAGTCCCATCTCCCCCCCCCCCCCCCGATCAGAATAAAATGCACTCTCCTTTCTCCATTTTTCTTTGTATTCTTCCCTAAAATGTGGACACTCAGTGGTGAGGTTCTCCCCCTGGACCTCTTTTCATTCTGTGTGCTCTTCTTTGACGAGCTCATCCCCACCACTTCAGTCGTCATAGATATTACCGTGATTCCAAATCGGCATCACTATCGCACATATCTCTTTCTCTCTTTAGTTCCAGATGTGCATTTTCGACTACCTGCTGGACATATACTTCCATGTGAGTGGTCCTCTGACAAGCCAAACGGAATTCATCCTTTCCCTCCTAAATTTGCACCCACTTCCTCCAGCGGCCCCTAACTAATTGGCACAGCTAGGTTAACTGTAAATCACAATGTAAACGTAAAGTATCATCATCATTCTTTCCTCTTGACCCTATCAGAATTCTATGCTTTAGCTGCATCAATTCGCATATCCTCACTTGCTTGAAGATCTTTGTCTTGACCACCTCTTGTAAATTTGTAATATTCTCATTCCCAATTCCCCTTAGCCTACTCTTTTTTTTAAAATTCCAGCTAACATGCTATATCATTTATTTATGTTTGTTGTGCTGTTATTGTTTATTGTCTCTCTCCTTCCACTGGAATGTAGCTCCAAGAGGGCAGGGATTTCTGTCAGTGCCTAGAAGATTGACTATGTAAGGGTAAACACAAATCGAAAAAGAAAATAAATAATTTTCCCTGGTTTACAAAGGGAAAGAGACTCTTCCCCCTCCCCTTTCCCTTTTCTTAAAGCATTTTCTTTAGAAAACTTGTAATTGTAAATTCTTTCTCTGCCCCTTTGATATCTATGTAAGTGTTTTGAAATGCTAAATAAGCCTTTTGCCAGCTTTGCAACCCAGGAATGTCTTTTGCAAGAACCCCGGGAGTCACCTCTCTGAAATGTAAACTTCAAGGAAGTTAGCAACCTTATCTTCCCATCTCCGAGGGAGTTTAAGTTAGGCATCAGGGTCCAAATTGTAACTATCTCTCATAGAGATAGGAGAAGTTTTATTATTCCTTTGCGTAGAGACAATTAGCAAACACTAAGGTCACCCCAATTACCACATGAATTTAAGATCAATTAAATCAATTATACGTGACAATGGTGCTGTCAAGTTCCCTCACTTGTTGACTAGTTATTGGTTATCTTGAGAACACATATGAAATCGGTTGTATCTGCTTGGCTATATAAAAGGGTGATCTTTCTGTCTGCAGTCTCTTTAGCAGATTGGCTTCTTCAATAATAAAATTGTTTTCTTTTCTACCTTTGTGTATTGGCTTTCTGGGTTGGGAGCAGATTTCGTTTTTTAGTTCTAATTCCCCAACAACTGTCACATGGTACACATTCAATAAATGTGTGTTGAATGTATAAATGAATTATGGAAAAGAAGGGGAGGGGTGTGTTTTCCTTTGAAAGGATCTTTAAAGAGAGCTTCCGTAATTTTGAATTGTATTCAGAAATTCCTGTGGACTTAAATGCACTCTTTTTTTTTTTTATTGTGGGTAAAAATCAAATTTTTCACAATGCAAACCAATTAAATGCACTCTTAAATTTTGGTAACCCTCTGATTACAATTTTTTTTCTGATATACTTGAGCTTTTCAAAGGCTGAAAAAACTAGAAAATAAAAAAGGCATCCAAGATTCATCAGATGTCCTCAACTTTATCTGTATAAATTTTGTCCCAGATCCCATTTTCTAAACCTTTAATTATGGTCATTATTTTTCTCTGGACCATCTCCAATTTCTTCACCTCTAAGCCAAAATTTCGCACAGTACTTGATCAATGTCAAATAGAATATAATGTATGCCCTTACAAATGTATTCCTATTTATAAACTTCACAGTCAGGAAGAGCCAGGAGGTAATGTCCCTGTACTTGCCAGGAAAATTCTTCCTTTTCCACCCCTGGGAGATGGCAAGGTAGAGAAGGTAGTTGACAAAAAAATATTTTGAAAATTTGTTGTAGCTTTGAGAATAGTCAAATTGCAATTAGCCTTTTCAGGTGCCCTGTTAAATTACCTCTCCTAATATCAGTTTATCTGAAGCAAAAAATCATTAGAGTATTTCTTTTTTTTTAAAGCAGTTTTATTGAGATATACTCACCATACAATCTATCCAAAGTATACAATCAGTGGCTTTTAATATAATCACAGTGTTGTGCATTCATCGCCACAAAAAAATTTAGAACAATTTCATTACTCCACAAAGAAAAACTCTACACCCCTTAGCAGTCACCTCTCCATCCCTCTATCCTTCCCTGGATCTACATAACCATTAATCTAATTCCTTCTTTATAAATTGCACCCAATCTCGTCTGATCTTAGATGATTTCTTAAAGGATCTGAGATCTGGCTCCTTTAAAAAAAAAATTTTTTTTTAAAGAAATATTTTCTTTTTTTCTTTCTTAGGAAGTACCGAGGATTGAACCCAGGACCTCGTACATGGAAAGCAGGTGCTTAAACACTGAGCTACATCTGCTCCCCTCCTTTCTTCTGAAAAGATAAGTTTATGCAAAAAAGGCAGAGCCAGTTAAGAGTCTGATATTTGTATAAGCTGCCAATACGTTATCCTAGTCTTCATGGAAACGCCGTGTGTCCAGACCAAGTTTTGTTTTATCCATTGCCCTCTTACAATGCACTCCCTACCCTCTTCTTTTTAACCTCTAACCCATGTACTGAGTGCAAGAAAACCAACTTAGTTTCACATTTTCTAGAAATAAATGGTCAATTCATGTTCATGGAGTGGGCTTTTCATTGTTTTATCCTAGATTCCAACCCGAAGAGAAGCCAAGGTATTCATAGTCATATAGTCATATGTACTGATACAGTACATGTATTTGTACTTTATCAGTCAAATAAAGTACCTTGGGTCCATTCATACTTTACTAGATTGGAGTTAATCCCAAAAGTGCGAGGTACAGCTGGTTGCAGCACTGTTTTCACAAGCCTTTAGAACAAAGGTCAAACCTCGTGAGAAGGAGCCTCTAAAATCCTAAGTGACCCCAGGAGTGCCTTTAATTTTCCTCAGAGAAACAGCCATTTTCCTATGCACAGTGAATAAATGACGTGGATGTTATCAAGAGATCTCTAAGGCATTTCCTCCCAAGATATTTGTGAAGATTCATTGCATTTTCCGGGCATAGCCAATCGATTAGAGAAAGAAATACTCTCTCAGAATTGTTTTCAAGTTAATTAACCTTGTTACACACCACCCAACTAGTTTCTTTATATGCCACTCATCTATGTCTCCATTTCCCATGCAGATTTCCTCTCCATTTTGCATACCCTGTCCTTTCCTACTTAGTTCAAAAATCCACTTTCCCTAGGAATACTTTCCTGACTAATAACCTATTATAGGTATCTATTTGAAGTCTGTATCTATTGTTGGTACTAAATCTTTCTTCAAGCTATTTATATTTATTACAACCTCTCTGGGTAACAAATTTCAGAAGTTTACTACCTGCTGGGCAAACTAGTATTTTCAATATTTATATGGAAATTGCAACTTTTTTTTTTTTCTTTACGAATGTGGCACGTGCTCGTTGTAAAACAACAAAACGTTCCTCTTAAATCCTTAAACGGTACCTTGGCATTTAGAGTTTTGAATCTTAGTAAACTAGTTTGTGATCACATGATTCATATTTTTAAGATTTGCTTGTTGGATGGTTTATTTATTTTTTAAAGATTTACTTTATTTATCCCCCCACCCCCACCCTGTTGTTTGTGGTCGCTGTCTGCTCTCTGTGTCCATTTACTGTGTGCTCTCTGTGTCTGCTCGTCCTTTCCCTAGGAGTCACTGGGAACCGAACCCAGGACCTCCTATGTGGGAGAGAGGCACTCAATCACCTGAGGCACCTCAGCTCCCTGATTTGTTGTGTCTCTCATTGTCTTTCCTCTTTGTGTCTCTTTTGTTGCATCACAGCTTGCCGCGCCTGCCCACAGTGCCAGCTCGCCTTCTCCAAGAGGCACCGGGAACTGAACTGGGACCTCCTATGTGGTAGGCGGAAGCCCAATCACTTGGGCCACATCTGCTTCCCTTGTTGGATGGTTTATACTACAGTGGTTAAAAGCATATGCTCTGAAAACAAAACAAACAAACAAACAAAGCATATGCTCTGGAATCAGATTAGGTTTGGATCCTGGCTTCTTTTCTAGCTCTTTGAGATTGGAGAGGTTACTTAACCTTACTTTGCCTCAGTTTCCTCATCTATAAAATGGGGGTCATAATAGTACTGACCTGATAAAGTTGTTAGGAATGAACGACATAATACATACAAAGTGTTCAGAAAAGTTTTACACATAGTGAGCACTTGATAAATGTTAGCTATTATATTTGTTGTTATGGAGCTTTCCAGCTTTATTTTTCCACGCCAAAGAGGTTCTTTATCCCTTAAGTCTTTACTAAAACATCAGTTGCTTCTCACCTTTGATTATTTGAATTACTCTTCTCTAAACCATTTCCAAATCTACTAATATCTCTCTTGGGGTTTACCATATCTGCACAAAGTACCCTAGGTTACTTCCAGTGATACCAAAAATCTATTTTGATTTTTTAGCACCTTCAGTAGGTATGTTCAGGACATACATTGTGAAAGTCCCAGCGTCCTTATACTGGATTCTAACTGATAGTTATGAGGCAGTCTTTGTTATATTCTGTAAATACAGGCATCCCCTATATTACTGCACTAGGACTGAGTCTCTTTCTACCTTCTCTTCTTTGGAGAATTCATGAACTCCCGCAGCTTCGATATTGTGCATATAGCCCCACATCTGTCACTAGTCCTGACTTTGCTCTTGAGCTCCAGACCCACATTTCCAACTGCCTATTCTGATACCTCCACTTGGATTATTCCACCAGTCCCTTAAATCCAACCTGTTCCTAGCAGAGCTCTTCCTTCTGACTCTCAAGTTTATGCTAGGAGCAGCCCTATGTTTTCCAGTTATCCAGGCTCAAAACCTTGGAGTCATCTTTCAATCCTTCTTCCTCAAGCCCTCCCCACACCTAATCAATTGCCAAGACAGGTTAACTTTACCTCTGCTTCTTATTTCTATTTCTACTGCATCTGTTTAGTTAAGGCCTCATTACTTTGCAGCAGGGCCACTTTTCTACTGCTCATCTCCGCATTTCATTGATCCCCCTTTCTGCAGCCAAATTAAGATTGAGAAGTTTTTTAAAAAATCAGTTTTGGGAAGTGGATGTGGCTCAAGCGATTGGGCTTCCGCCTACCACATGGGAGGTCCTGGATTCAGTTCCCGGTGCCTCCTGGAGAAGATGAGCAAGACAGCAAGCTGGCGCGGCAGGCAGGCACGGAGAGCTAACGCAACAAGACGCAACAAAAGAGACATAAAGAGGAAAGACAATGAGAGACACAACAAACAAGGGAGCTGAGGTGGCTCAGGTGATTGAGTGCCTCTCTTCCACATGGGAGGTCCTGGGTTTGGTTCCCGGTGTCTCCCAAAAGAGAACGAGCAGACACAGAGAGCAGACAGTGACCGAAAAAAACGAGGGAAGGGGGATAAATAAATCTTTAAAAATAAAAATCAATTTTATTGATACATATTAATAAAGCATACAATCCATCCAAATAGTATAATCAACAGTATTTGATATAATTGAATAGTTCAAAAAAAAAAAACCAAATAATTGAATAGTTCAACCATTATTAGAGCATTTTCATTATTCCAATAATAATAATAAAACAAAAAACAGACAAAAAAAAAGCTCTACCCCTTAACATTGAGAGGTTTTTGATAAAGAAATTGGAGTTAAAACTTCTGAGGTATAAAGGCTGTGGCAGTTTGATATTATTTATGAATTCCAAAAAGAGATATTGATTATGTTTGTAAACTGGTCTGTTCCTCTGAGTGTGATAACACCCCCCCTTTTTTTTTTACTTTATTTTGTACATAAATAATTGAAAATATAAACAATTAAAAAGTAAAAGTAAACAAATATGAATAAATATATACATTTCTCAATTGAATGTAATGGATACATATAACATTTTTTAAAAATCAAACAATATGTTACACAATATACTTGGTTCATAGTAACGCATTCATACAGTATTTGTCCTTTTGTGTCTGGCTTGCTTCGCTCAACATAATGTCCTCCAGGTTCATCCATGTTGTCATATGTTTTACGACTTCATTCTTCTTACAGCTGCATAATATTCCATCCTGTGAATAGAGCACAGTTTGTTTATCCATTCATCTGTTGATGGACACCTGGGTTGTTTCCAACTTTTAGCAATGGTAAATAATGTTGCTATGGGCATCGGTGTGCAGATGTCTGTTCGTGTCACTGCTCTCAGTTCTTCTGGGTATATACCCAGTAGTGGTATTGCAGGGTCACGTGGCAAGTCTATAATCAACTTCTTTAGGAACTGCCAAACAGTCCTCCACAGTGGCTGTACCATTCTGCATTCCCACCAACAGTGAATAAGTGTTCCTATCTCTCCACATCCTCTCCAACACTTGTAGTTCTCTGTCTTTTTAATAGTGGCCATTCTGATAGGTGTAAAATGATATCTCATTGTAGTTTTGATTTGTATTTCCCTAATCATGAGCGGTGTTGAGCATTTCCTCATGTGTTTTTTTGCCATTTGTATTTCTTCTTTGGAGAAATGTCTATTCAAGTCTTTTGCCCATTTTAAAATTGGGTCATTTGTCTTTTTATTGTTGAGTTGTAACATCTCTTTATATATCCTGGATATTAAACCCTTATCAGATATGTGGTTTCCAAATATTTTTTCCCATTGAGTTGGCTGCCTTTTCACCCTTCTGACAAAGTCCTGTGAGGTGCAAAAGTGTTTAATTTTGAGGAGGTCCCATTTATCTACTTTTTCTTTTGTTGCACGTGCTTTGGGTGTAAGGTCCCAGAAACCACCACCTACTACAAGGTCTTGAAGAAGTTTCCCTACATTTTCTTCTAGTAGTTTTATGTTCCTGGCTTTTATATTTAGATCTTTGATCCATTTTGAGTTGATTCTTGTATAGGGGGTGAGATAGGGGTCCTATTTCATTCTTTTGGTTATAGATATCCAGTTCTCCCAACACCATTTGTTGAAGAGACTGTTTTTTCCCATCAGCGTGGGCTTGGTAGGTTTGTCAAAAACCAGTTGACTGTATAGGTGAGGGTATATTTCTGGATTCTCAATTCTATTCCACTGATCGATGTGCCTATCTTTATGCCAGTACCATGCTGTTTTGACCACTGTAGCATTGTAATATGTTTCAAGGTCAGGCAATGAAATTCCTCCCACGTTGCTCTTCTTTTTTAGAATGCTTTTGGCTATTCGGGTGCACTTACCCTTCCAGATGAATTTGGTAATTGCCTTCTCTAATTCTGTAAAGTAAGCTTTTGGGATTTTGATTGGTATTGCATTGAATCTATAAATCAGTTTGGGCAAGACTGACATCTTCACGATATTTATTCTTCCAACCCATGAACACGGAATGTCTTTCCATTTGTTTAGGTCTTTTTAAATTTCTTTTAGCATTGTTTTGTAGTTTTCTGCATATAGGTCCTGTACTTCTTTGGTTAAATTAACTCCTAGGTATTTGAATCTTTTTGTTGCTATTGAAAATGGAATTTTTCCTCTGATTTCCTCCTCAGGTTGTTCAGTACTAGTGTACAAAAACATTACTGAGGGAAGCGGCTGTGGCTCAATCAGTAGGGCTCCCGTTTACCATATGGGGGGCCCCGGGTTCGGTTCCTGGGGCCTCCTGGTGAAGGCAAGCCCGCCCGCACGGCGTGGTTAGCTGACCCAGCGAGCACAAGCAGCAAGGGGGGGATTAATGAATGAATAAATAAAATCTTTAAAAAAAAAAAAAAAACATTACTGATTTTTGCGTGTTGATCTTGTATCCTGCCACTTTTCTGAACTCATTTATTAGCTCAAGTAGCTTTGTCATGGATACCTCAGGATTTTCTAAGTACAGGATCATGTCATCTGCAAACAGTGAGAGTTTTACTTCCTCTTTTCCTATCTGGATGCCTTTAATTTTTTTTTCTTGTCTAATTGCCCTAGCTAGAACTTCTAGTACAATGTTGAATAACAATGGTGACAATGGGCATCCTTGTCTTGTTCCCGATCTTAGAGGGAACGCTTTCAAACTTTCCCCATTGATTATGATGTTGGCTGTGGGTTTTTCATATATGCCTTTTATCATATTTAGGAATTTTCCTTTTATTCCTATCTTTTGAAGTGTTTTTATAAAAAAAAAAAGATGCTGGATTTTGTCAAATGCCTTTTCTGCATCTATTGAGATGATCATATGTTTTTTTTCCCTTCAGTTTGTTAATGTGATGTATTACATTGATTGATTTTCTTATGTTGAACCGCCTTGCATACCAGGAATAAATCCCACTTGGTCGTGATGTATAAGTCTTTTGATATGCTGTTGATTCAATTTATAAGTATTTTGTTGAGAAATTTTGCATCTATGTTCATTAGAGAGATTGGTCTATAATTTTCTTTCCTTGTAGAATCTTTATCTGGCTTTGGTATTAGGGTGATGTTGGCTTCATAAAATGTATTGGGTAATTTTCCCTCCTCTTCAATTTTTTGGAAGATTTAAGCAGGATTGGTGTTAATTCTTTTCAAAATGTTTGGTAGAATTCACCTGTGAAGCCATCTGATCCTGGACTTTTCTTTGCTGGGAGATTTTTGATGATGGATTCAATCTCCTTAAATGTGATTGGTTTGTTAAGTTCTTGTATTTCTTGTAGCGTCAGTGTAGGTTGATTGTGCATTTCTAGAAATTTGTCCATTTCATCTGGGTTGTCTAGTTTGTTGGCATATAGTTTCTCATAATATCCTCTTATGATTCATTTTATTTCTGTGGGATCATTTGTAACTCCCCCCTTTCATTTCTGATTGTATTTATATGCATCTTCTCTCTTCTTTTCATAGTCTAGCTAGGGGTTTGTCAATTTAATTGCTGTTCTCAAAGAACCAGCTTTTGGTTTTGTTGATTTTCTCTATTGTTTTTCTGTTCTCATTTTCATTTGTTTCTGCTCTAATCTTTATTATTTCTTTCCTTCTGCTTGCTTTGGGATTGGTTTGCTGTTCTTTTTCTAGTTTCTCTAGTTGTTCAGTTAAATCTTTGAGTTTAGCTCTTTCTTGTTTTTTAATATAGGCATTTAGGGCGCTAAATTTCCTTCTCAAGACTGCCTTCACTGTAGCCCATAAGTTTTGATACGTTGTGTTCTCATTTTCATTTGTCTCAATATATTTACTGATTTTACTTGCAATTTCTTCTTTGACCCACCGATTATTTAGGAGTGTGTTGTTCAGTCGCCACAGATTTGCAAATTTATTTTTTTTCCTGCCTATTTTTGATTTCTAGTTTTATTCCATTATGGTCTGAGAAGGTGCTTTGTATAATTTCAATCTTTTTATATTTATTGAGAGCTGCATTGTGACCTAACATGTGGTCTATCCTGGAGAAAGATCCATGGGCACTTGAGAAGAATGTATAACCCGCTGAGTTTGGATGCAGTGTTCTGTCTATGTCTGTTAGGTCTAACTTGCTTATCATATTGTTCAAGTTCTCTGTTTCCTTGTTGATCTTCTGTCTAGTTGTTCTATCTAATGATGTGAGTGGGGTGTTGAAGTCTCTAACAATTATTGTAGAAATGTCTATTCCTCCCTTCAGTTTTGTCAGAGTTTGTCTCATATATTTTGGGGCACCCTGGTTAGGTGCATAGATATTTATGACTGTTATATCTTCCTGGTGGATCGTCCCTTTTATTAATATATAATGGCCTTCTGTATCTCTTATAACTTTTTTTTGCGTTTAAAGTCTGTTTCGTCTGATATTATTATAGCTACCCTTGCTCTTTTCTGGTTACTATTCACGTGGAGTATCTTTTTCCAACCTTTCACTTTCAGTCGGTTTGTATCCCTGGGTCTGAGGTGAGTTTCTTGTAAGCAGCATATGGATGGCTCATGTTTTTTTATCCATTCTATCAGCCTGTATCTTTTTTTTTTTTTTTTTGCCATAAAACTCACTTATATTTAATATTTTCCCTTTTGGACAAGGTTTTTTCTCAAATACATTGCTCATTGGTGCTTGATGATAATCCCTTGGTGCCAGGGAGGCTTATCTCCAGTAGTCATGTCCCACACCAGATTGCACTTTTATATTTTCACATATTAGTGAATTTTCCTGTTATCCTCTGTTCTTAATTTCTAGCTTTTCAGTGTTGCCAGGGAAGATTTATTGAATGATTAAAATTTTGTTAAATTTATTGTCTTATTTCATGATCTAGCATATGGCCTACTCTGAAGAATGACCCATAAGCACTGGAGAATAAAGTACAATCGGCTCTTGTTGGGTGAAGTGTTCTACGTATGTCTGTTAGCTCTAGTTTATTTATAGTATTGCTCAGGTTTTCCATTTCCTTATCAATTGCTTATATAGGTGTCCTAGCCATAATTAAATGTTGCATATTGAAGTCTAATATGAGAACATAGAGTCATCCATTTCTCCTTTCAAAATTGTCAATATTTGCTTCATTATGGTGTGACTCTGCTATTTCTGGGCATATACATGGACATATAACTCTTATATCAGTTTGTTGAATTGACTACTTCATTAGTATACACTGTACTCCATTGTCCCTTTGACCATATGATATTGGTTTAGCTACACTAACTCTCTTTTGTTACTATGTGTTTGGAATATTTTTTTCTTTTTTATACTTTCAACCAATTTTGTGTTTGAAACTAAAATAAAGCTCTTAAAAAAATAGTTAGATCCTGATTTTTAACCATTATTCTAATCTCTTCCTTTTTTTTTTCAGTTTATATATATATATATATATTAAAAGATGCTTAGATTACATAAATGTTACACAGAAATTACAGGGATTCCCATGTTCCCCACCTCCCACACCTCCCATAACCTCCCACATAAACATCTTTCATTAGTGTGGCACATCACCTGCAATGGATATACACATCCTGGGGCTTTGCCACTAAGCATGGACCATAGTTCACATTGTAGACCACACTCTCTCCCACACAGATCTGCATGGTATATGCTAATGTAAAATGGCATATATCTGTCGTTGTAATGTCACTCAGGAGCCTATATCTTTTGACTGGGGAGTTTAATCCATTCACATTCAATGATACTACTGTAAATGCTATATTTACTTCCTCCATTTTACTCTTTGGTTTTCATATATCATCTTGTTTTTGTCTCTCTTTTTACTCTTTTGGTTATCCTTTCTGCTATTCTTTCTTCTATACTCTCCTCCAAGCCTCTCTCTCCTGTCTTTTTCTTTCAGGTTCTAAGGCCTCTTTTTGTTTGTTTGTTTGTTTGTTTTTTGGGTTTTTTGTTTGTGTGTGTGTGTGTATATATATATATATATATATATATATATAATAAGATGCTTAGATTACATAAATGTTACACAAAAATTACAGGGATTCCCATGTTCCCCACCTCCCACACCTCCCATAACATCCCACATAAACATCTTTCATTAGTGTGGCACATCACCTGCAATGGAAAAACACATCCTGGGGCTTTGCCACTAAGCATGGATCATATTTCACATTGTAGACCACACTCTCTCCCACACAGTTCTGCATGTTATATGCTGATGTAAAATGCCCTATATTTGTCGTTGTAATGTTACTCAGGATAATTCCCAAGTCCTGAAAAAGCACCCTGTGTTACAACTGCTTTTCCCTTCCCTGCCCCAAAAGCGTCCAGTGGCCACTGGCTCCACCTCAGTGTTGTAATTTCTTCCATTGCTTGAATCACATTATGTCTACAACAGAATGCAATTAAGTCCACTCTAGTCCATAGCTCTTCCCCCAATCTTGAGGAGTTTGGGATGGTGATGTCCACTTCTAAGGCTTCTTTTAATATTTCCTACAAAGGTGGATTCTTTTTTGCAAACTCTCTTAGTTTCTGTTTGTTTGTGAATGTTTTATACTCACCTTCATATATATATATCTTTTAACATTTTTAAATTTTATTTTGTACATTTAATAATTGAAAATATAAACAATTAAAAACTAAAAAGTAAACACAGATGAATAAATATATACATTTCTCAATTAAATGTAATGGATACATATAAAATTTTTTTTGACTCAAACAATATGTTACACAATATATTTGGTTCATAGTAATGCATTCATACAGTATTTGTCCTTTTGTGTCTGGCTTGTTTCACTCAACATAATGTCCTCCAGGTTCATCCATGTTGCCATATGCTTTATGACTTCATTGCTTCTTACAGCTGCATAATATTCCATCGTGTGAATAGACCACAGTTTGTTTATCCATTCATCTGTTGATGGACACCTGAGTTGTTTCCAACTTTTAGCAATGGTGAATAATGTGGCTATGAACATCGGTATGCAGATGTCTGTTTGTGTCACTGCTCTCAGTTCTTCTGGGTATATACCCAGTAGTGGTATTGCAGGGTCACATGGCAAGTCTATATTCAAATTCTTTAGGAACTGCCAAACAGTCCTCCATAGTGGTTGTACCAATCACCTTCATATTTGAAGGACAGTTTTGCTGGATAAAGAATTCTTGGCTGGCAGTTTTTCTCTTTCAGTTTCCTAATTGTATCATACCACTGTCTTCTCACCTCCATGGTTTCTGAGGAGAAATCTGCACTAAGTCTTACCGGACATCCCTTGTACGTGATCGTTTGCTTCTCTCTTGCTGCTCTTAGAATTTTCTCTTTATCTTTAACATTTGACATTCTGAGTAGTATGTGTCTTGGCATAGGTCTATTTGGATTTATTCTGATTGGTGTGGGTATTCTGGGTATGGTGTGCTTCTTTGACATGTAAGTTCATTTCTTTCGTGAGAGTTGGAAAATTTTCAGCTATTATTTCCTCAAATATTCTTTCTGACCCCTTTCCCTTCTCTTCTCCTTCTGGGACTGCCATGACACGTATGTTGTTGTGTTTTGTGTTGTCATTCAACTCTCTGAGCCCCTGCTCAATTTTTTCCATTCTTTTCTCTTTCTGATCTTTTCTTTCTTCAATTTTAGCTGCTCTGTCTTCAGTATCATTTATTCTTTCTTCTATCAGTTTGAGTCTGCTGTTGTATGTCTCAAATGTGTTTTTGACCTCACCTATTGTGTCTTTCATTCCCATGAGCTCTGTCACTTTTCTGTTCAGGATTTCAAATTCTTCTTTGCGTTTGCTCAATGTCTTCTTGATGTTATTTATCTCTTTAACTATATTGTCTTTCAACTCATTAATTTGATTTTGGAAATTTGTGCTCATCTCGCTGATTAGTTCTCTCAAATTCTGCATCTCTTCTGGGACTTTGATATATTCCTTTTCTTGGGCCATGTCTTCTATTTTCTTAGCATGGCTTGTAATATTTTGCTGGTGTTTAGGCATATGGTTAGGATGTAATTTACTCAGATGCTCAATCTCTTTCTCTTTTATAGGGATTTAGTGCAGGAGGCTGTGAGTTACCACAGCTCTTTGATTTTGGGCTCAACCTTGATTGTTAGGTTTGTCCTGCTGGTTGCTCAAAACTGGGCACTGGATCCAGTAATTGGTTGTAGAGTCGCTTCCTAGGGCCTTGGGCAGAGAGGCTATAGAGGCCAGGAAAAGCCTCTCCTTATTTTTAATTTTCTTATGAGCACTTCCTTGGTCTGCCAGGAGATGGCGTTCTTTGGTAGCTCTCAATTCAATTCCTGGTCAGAGTGTATTTGTTGCAGCACAGACCTGATCAATGTGATAGAGCTTCCTATCTGGGGCCTAAGAGCCTTGTAATTCAAACTTTCTGAGACAGTTCTCCAGTCTTCCCTGGCAGCCCCCTCCCTTTTCCCAGCTAGGAAATATTTCCACTCCCCTCTGAGTCCTCAACAATCAATCCCTGTTGGTAGAGGACGAGATTGGGAGGTTTGTATATCTTTAGCCCCTTGCAGGCTCCAAGGCAAACAATGGCGCAGCCCCATCTGGCCTGGAAGGGCTCTCTGGACATAGCAGACCAAATGGTTCTGTCAAAGCAATTTCCCTCTTTTGTCTCTCTCTCCTCTGGGTGGTGTGCAGCCTTCACCTGCTGTCCTAAACCCTAGAAGATCTTTTTTGGGGCTGTTTCAGCCTGTCCTCTAGCTATTTTCTGGAAAAGAGATTCCCGTGTCTTACTAGTCCGCCATCTTCCCGGAAGTCCCTTTTTAAAAAAAAAAACAATTTACTAAAGTATATCATTCATACATGAACACACATAAACAATTAGTGTTCAGTAAACACTGTGAACTTACAAAACAAACATGCATAACATCATACAGGGCTCCCACACATCACCCCACCACAAATACTTTGCATTGTTGTGAAATATTTGTTAACAAACTACGAAAGAGCATCGTCAAAGTATTACTACTAACTATAGACCATATCTTACTCCCCTATACTTTTTATTCATTTATTTATTTATTTATTTATTTACTTTTATCCATCACCCCCCTCCCCGAATTTTGCTGTTTTTGTGTCCATTTGCTGGGGAACTCTCTGTGTCCGTTTCCTGCCCTCACTTCTCATCCTTCTCCTGTCTTCACTGGGATTCGATCCTGGGAACCTCCAATGTGGGAGAGAGGTGTCCTACCACCTGTGTCACCTTAGTTCCTGGTTTTTCGGCGCATCTCGTCTTGGCTCTTCCTTGTGTCACTCTCCTGTTATGTCATCATCTTGCTGTGTGGCTTGCGGGGCCTGACAGCGCACCCGCTTGCGGGGTCTGGCAGTGTACCCACGTGCAGAGGCCTGGCGGTGCACCGGTGCATGGGGCCTGGGGGGTTCACCTGCTTGTGGGGCCTGACGGCGTACCCAGGCACGGGGCCTGATGGCCCGCGCGCCTTCTATATTTTTCTTTTTTTAATTTTACTGGGATTGAACCCAGGTCCCTCCATATGGGAGACGGATGCCCAACCACCTGAGCCACATCCGTCCCCCTGCTATATCTCTTAAGGTTGACCAAAGATACCCAAAGTTACAGTCTTTTCCCATACAGGATGGTCATATAATAAATCAGGCTTAGTTTGTCACCAGCATTCTAGAAACCAGACCTAGGGAGAAAAACTAGGTCTGGGGACACATGCATGGTTTCTAATATAGTGAATGTTTAGCCTACCCTGATTATCACAAAATCAGGATAGCGAGAATACTCGCATTGTGATAACCCTTTGATTGTATTAGATTCAGCTGAGATTTCTGATTAAATTATTTAAAATTAGGGCTTTGATTCAACCACATCATTAGAGTGTGACTCAGCATTGCGTCCTAGCCCCCTTGGTGGGCTGATAAAACAGACTCACATGGAAGAAGATACACAGAAGAGAAGAACACAGAGGAGAAACAGCTCATTAGACACAGCAGAGGCCCCAGGAAGAGAGATGAGCCTGGTAGTCTACAGCTGACCTTGTGAAGAAAACAGTGCAGCTGAGCCAGGAAAGAAACGATCCCTGGGTGCAGAGACAAGCCTTATGCCAGTCTACAGCTGAGATTAGAAGAAGCTGGGACCACAGAGCCTTAAGATGAAGAAGGAGGGCTGAACCCTCACAGACATTGCCTGCCATCTTGCTTCAACACGTGGCAAATGACTTTGGGTAAGAAAGTACTTCTTATGGTACCTTGAGTTGGACTCTTTAGGGCCTTGTGACTGTAAGCTTCTACCCCAAATAAATACACATTATAAAAGCCAACAAATTTCTGGTACTTTGCATCAGCACCCCTTTTGACTGACTAATACAGAGGCCTTCTACAATATGACCTCAACCTAGCTTTTCAGTCTTTCCCCCAATACATGAATCAATTAATTCAGTTCTTTACCAAGAACCTCCAATGAATGGAGGACTGTGCTAAGCAGTGGACTAAATTTACCTACCCTTTTCAACGATCAAGTATTTACTGATCACTTATTATAAATGCAGTACCACAATGTCCTCCTTCAGCTTATCCTTATTGAATTAAACCTATGTCTCCAGAGGAACTTGCAAACATGGAGATCTCCTGTGTACTCAATGTGAGAGACATTTATTGATGCATAGATAAGTTTTACTGAGTGAATACCTAGTTTGGTTAGCCCTTAGGCTGGATGTTGTCAGTAACACCTGGTCCGGGCCCTCAAGCTCCTCACCACTTGTGGGATAACAAATACATAAATCAAATATGATAACACTTTATGAGAGCTATGATAGAGATTTTCCCAGGGGACTCTGGGGGACCACACAAAGGGCCCCTCCCTCAGCCTGAAAGGCATGGTGATTTTAACCTAAGTTTTGTCAGGCAAAAGGAAGTTAGTGAGGTGAGGAAGACTATCTGAGCAGAGGGAACACATGGGAAGGCACATCAATGGCATAAAACCACATGCAGCATGCACCGAACTTCAAGGAGTTCAGAAAGGCTGAGGCAAAATATATTTGGGAGAGAAGGACAGAGTATAAAGGTGAAGAGGCAGTCTGGAGTCAGGGCACAGGGAACATCCCATGCCAGGCCAAGGAGTCAGAACTGAAGACAATTGGTGGCCAAGGAGGGGGGATGTGATATAATCAGATTTGTGCTTCAGAAACACTCCTCTGGAGGAATGATTAGAAGGCACTAAGGCAGAGGCCAGCAAACTTTTCCTGTGAAGGGCCAGATAGTAAATACTTTAGTCTTTGTGGACCTTGTGGTCTCTGTCACAATTACTCAACTCTGCCATTGTAGTGCAAAAGTGGCCAATAAGTAAACGAATGTGTGGGGTTGTGTGCAGATAAAACTGTACTGATGGACACTGAAATTTGTTAATCTTCATGTGTCATAAAATATTGTTCTGGTATTCTTTCAACCATTCAAAAAAAATAAAAACCATTCTTAGCTTGCAGGCCATACAAAAACAGGTGGCCTGCTTCACTCAACATAATGTCCTCCAGGTTCATCCATGTTGTCATATGCTTCACAACTTCATTTCTTCTTACCACTGCATCATATTCCATCTCTTTTTTAAAAGATTTATTTATTTATTTATTTTTATCCATTTTTACCCCCCTTTCCCCCCAGTTTTTGCTGTTTTTGTGTCCATTCACTGGGCAATTCTCTGTGTCTGTTTCCTGCCCTCTCTTCTCATCCTTCTCCTCCTGTCTTCACCAGGATTAGTTCCTGGGAACCCCCGATGTGGGGGCGTCACCTTAGTTCCTGACTTTTTGGCGCATCTTGTCTTGACTCTCCCTTGTGTCACTCTCCTGTTATGTCATCATCTTGCTGCGTGGCTCAGCGGGACCTGGTGGTGCACCCATGCGCGGGGCCTGTGGGGCTCACTCGCTCATGGGGCCTGAAGGTGCACCCGCGCACGGGGCCTGGCGGCACACCTGCTTGTGGGGCCTGGCAGCCCATGCGCCCTCTATATTTTTCTTTTTCTTTTTACTGGGAGGTCCCGGGAACGAACCCAGGTCCCTCCATATGGGAGACAGATGCCCAACCATTTGGGCCACATCCGCCCCCAATATTCCATCTTGTGTATACACCACAAGCCAGACACAAAAGGGCAAATACTGTATGACTGTGCTATTATGAACAAATATATAATGTAAACTCATGGAATTAATAATTAGAATATAGGTCACCAGAAAATAGAATGAGGGTAGAGAATGGAAAGCTGAAGGTTAATCTGCAGAATTGGTTAAAATGTTGTTCATAAATCTTTGGAAATGAATGGAAATGATGAGAGCACATCGTGGTGTTTGTGACTAGCAGAACTATTATATGAGTATGACAGTGGTTGAAAGGGAGAGTCTAAGGTCATGTATATTACTAGAAATAAACTAGAAAATATAAATGGGACTGTATAACATAGTGAAACCTCATGTAAAATACGAATATGGGTGATATTGCATATAAGACTGTTTTAACAAAATATAAATACAAATAAACTAGAGAGAAGGAAACAGAATAGCAGCTATATATGGCAGGAGAAGCATAGAGATATTGAGAGGTGATGAGTTTTGTTATTATTATTATTATTATTATTACTGGAATAATGAAAATGCTCTAAAAAGATTGAAATGATGAATGCACAACTATGTGATTATACTGGATACCATTGATTGTACACTTTAGATGGATTTATACTTTATTGGTATGTATCAATAAAATTGATTTGTTTATTAAAATAAAAAACACAGGTGGCACAGTGGAATTGGCCTGCGGGCTGTAATTTGCTAATAATCCCTGGCCTAGGGGTCAGGAGTTCAGAGAATGCAGACAACATTTTTTGAGGAGCTTGTCTCTTAAGAGAAGGGGCGAAATAATGCAGTAGCTAGAAGGGTGATGTAGACAAAGGGTTGTTTCTCAGAAGAGCCATGAAAGTGTTCATAGAAAGCAGAAAGAGACGGTGGAGAAGGAGCCATTGAAGATGGTGGGGTGGGGGTGGGGAAGCGGTGAAGTAGATCCTGGAAGAGGCAGGAAGGAGGTGATGGAATGCAGAGTCCTGGTTGAGGGATACTCTTTGAAAAAGAGGAGGAAACACCTCTTTTATTTTATTTTTTATTTATTTATTTATTTTTTATTATGGGTAAAAATCAAAATTCTCACAATACATACAAACATTTGTAAAATGATATATAAATATATATGCATATATGTGTATTTGCTTACAAAAATGTTATTTATATATATATATATACATATATTTTAAGAGGTGCTTAGATTACCTAAAATATTACCCGGAACCCACTGGGATTCCCATGTTGCCCACCTCCCACACCTCCCACCACATCCCACACAAACATCTCCCACAGTGTGGCCCACCAACCTCAATGAACTTACACATCCTGGAGCCTTGCCACCAACCATAGACCACAGTTCACACTGTAGACCACACTCTCTCCCACTCAGTTCTGAGTAAAACACCTCTTTTATTGAGGCTGGAGGGCAGGAAGAAAGGATGGCCACGGATGGGGATATTTAAGAAAGTTGCAGGGTAGGAAAGTGAGGCTTAATTTCTTGAGGACCTTGATTTTCCCAGTGAAAAAGGAGGCAATGCTCGAATTCCAGGTGAGTTGTCTGCATGAGCACTGAAGGCAGGATGAGGGCAGGGCCCTGGGGAGAGAGGAAGCCTGTGAACCAGATGCCCAACTAGCCAGCGCATGTGCGGGAGTGACCAGGAAGTCTTTAGATGAAGACAACAAGGAAGGCACAGGGTGTAGAGCTTGGGTGAGGGTGGAGGAGTAATGGGCTGGGAAAAACCACGGGGAGCGAGCAGAGGCCTTCTTCAAGCCACACAATACGGGGTGGGAGTTGCGGGCTTGGGGGTATAGGACAATGGGATTGGGAGGAAGTGAACAGCCTCGTCCTGAAACAGCTTCAAAGGAGCACTAGAATCCTGAGCAAGATTCAGGTACTGGTGAAGGGAGGAGGTGGAGGAGGCATCAAGGCAGCAGTGGAGAGGGCTGGGTAGTTTGTTCCCAACGGAGGACATTCCAGAGAGCACACTGAAAAGGACTGGCAGGGAGGGCAGCACTTGAGAGAGAACGTGCAGATTCCTCTTGGAATCTTGATATAAAGAGGTTTCTGGAGAGCCAGACTAAGTTGCTGGAGCCATGGAAACAGAGGTACCAGGTTGAATCTGGGGCTGGATGACATTTTCTATCTCTGGTCAGGCAAGCAATCTGTGACCTTGTTTTTTCAAGTTCCAAACACTCAAGAGAATGAAAAATGGTTTTGTGCCTTGGATTGGGTGTTATGCCTTAAGAAATGGGTAAACTCATTTGCTAGGTCTTCTGAGGTGACCAAGCTAGGTCTGGGGCAGGGGCAGTGGGAGAGACTGGGTAGGATCCTCACCTGCGTTTCTTTGCCTCTGCAAAGCCCAGCCCTGTGTGAACTGGTGCAAGTGTGGTTGGGCTGCAGTCAAGGTACAGGGGACAGGCAGCCTTGAGGTTTCTTTGGAAGGCACAGACAGACCCAAGTACTAATGGGAGAGAATGAACTCACAGTCATTTTCCCTGGTGTGCGACAGTTCCTGACCTGACAGAGACAGGAAGGACTTGGAGGTGAACAGTATCTGGTGCTTTTTAAAACAAACAAACAAACAAACAAACAAACAAACTCATCTGCTCAGGGCTTAAAGGCTGGTGAGTGGGAGTGGGGGCGGAGACAGGGAATCTACACTGGGGCAGCTCCGAGTTGCCTGAATGTCATCTGTTTTAGCAGGGAGATTATGTGGTCATGAAATGAATGCGACTGAGAAACGTGACTTGTAGGCAGAATGATAGGCGTTGGACTGACAGTAGTACCAATGACAGTGTGAAGAATTTGAGAAAGATCGCGTGTTTGTAGGGGGAAAACAATAAGCTCATTTTAAAACATTTTCACTTCTTGAGGTTGGCAAAAGCCTCAACAGGATATGCTCAGAATCCAACAGGTAGAGGCCTGAATTGTGGGTAGCAGGTCAGGGCTTGAGATTTGTAGCTCATGCGGAGGTAGAAATGAAAGTCTACAGAAAACAAAGAGCCTACACAGACTGAGTGATCTGAAAAATATGGAGAAAATAGAAATACAGTGTTCTCCAATATGGAGGTGAGAACTGTGAAAATGTGGATGTGCAACACTGAGCGGTGTAGGAGGCTGAGAACAGAGAAAATACTCTTTGAAGAAGAGAGATGAGAGATGGGGTCAAAGGTGACTTCCGAGCTGGGGAAATTTGCTTTAAGGCAGCAGTAAAAAGGAGCAAAAGGAGGAGAAACCCACCATACCATAAAAGGTTTCTTCTTGAGGAGGGGAGAAGAGTTTTTGGAGCACTAACTGATTGAATCTTTTTTGAGAGGTCGGTGAGTTTCTCTGTATTGATTCCTGCCGTGAGAAATGACTATATTAGGTGTTCACAAGTAAAAACAAAAAGAAAAAACAAAAAAACAAAAACCCGAATATACAAGCACGCATAATCCATGCCTTAGAGTTAATTCTTTCATGAACAACCACGGTGGTGGTGGTGTTTTCCCAGTGAGGACGGAACAAGGAGAATCTGATTTACAGAGATGAAGATTCACGTCACTCCCAAGGGGTCAACTTCTTATCCTTTTAAGAGACACCGGGGGACAATATAGAGATGGGTTATGAAAGAGCGTTTCCCGGGAGAGCTCTAAGAATAGGATCAAAGTAGTTATCGAGCAAACGGCCTCTCCTTCAACATGCGGAGACGATGCCTCTTTTTCGGAAGGCAGTGGGCTAGAGTCGACGGCCTTTCATTCCCAGGCAGCGTTCGGGTGTGCGTGTTGGGGCAGGGTCGGCGGGAGAGATGGCTGCGGAGCGGGCAGAAAGGCGAAGGGATGGGGCAGAGCAGCCTGGGCACGCCGCGTCCCCTTTAAGAGCGGCGACCGCGGAAGCGGCGGCGCGCGCTCGGACGGCTTCCCTCGGGCCCCGCCCCTTTCCCGTGAGCCCTCGGGGAGTGGTCGGACAGCGGGCGGCAGCCGGTGAGGAGAGGGGCGGGGGGCGGGGGGAGACATGGCTCCGCGCGGCTGGCGGCGGGCGCCCCTCCGCCGTGGCGGCGGCGGTGCCCGGGCCCGGGCGCTCAGGCGGCCCCTCTGGTTGCTCCTCGCAGTGGGCGTCTTTGACTGGGCCGGGGCTTCGGACGGCGCCGGCGGCGCGGCGAGAGCCATGGATGAGGAGATCGTGTCGGAGAAGCAAGCCGAGGAGAGCCACCGGCAGGACAGCGCCAACCTGCTCATCTTCATCCTGCTGCTCACCCTCACCATACTCACGATCTGGCTCTTCAAGCACCGCCGGGCCCGCTTCCTGCACGAAACCGGCCTGGCTATGATTTATGGCAAGTGCCTCGACCCCTGTCTGCCACTTTGCTCTGTCCAACGACTTCTCCTTCGCCTCCTCTCCCGGCCCTCTCCCTCTCCTTCTCTTTCGTCTCCTCTCCCGAGCGTACTATCGGCTCCTTTTCTACTCCTTCCATTTTCTGCCTCCCCTCCGCCCGGCTCTCTGCCAAGCCCCCCTTTTTTGCAGCTTCGCCCCACCTTTCTCCGCCTTGCCTCCTTTCCTCCTCTGCCTCGCCCCCCATTTTCTCTGCCTCTCCACACCCGATTTCTCCTCCGACCCCACCCCCTTTCCCATCCGCACTCTCCACCCCCACCCTTTTCTCTGCCTACCGAGCTCGGAGGCCCGGGACTGAGGATGTGAGGGGAGTGGGTGCGGTGTCTCGGATTGGGCTGGGGACTGGGGGAGGGGAAGACACCATTTCCATCGATTTCCCTGAGGGTGTCAGTTTGTTGAAGGTTCACTGAGGCTGCAGTAGTATCCCTACTGCTCAGAATCTGGCGTTCTTCTGGAGACGGAGGCGACCTTTACCCATCACCTCGCGCTTGCTAAGCGCTGCCCTTTCGAGGTCGAGAATGAAGGAAAACCTTACTCCCGTGTAACCCAAGTAGAAACCCGAATGTGAAATATGCCAAAAGAAGGCTTAGGATATTTTAGATGACGTGCTGATTTATTGAACTACGTCTCTATCTGATCGGGATACATATGCTTGGCCCTTCCCCAATTCAGGCGTACAGAAGTGAGAACGAGGCAGAGTTAAAAGGTTCTTCCAGTAGTGTGTTGTACTATAGATGCTCTGGACAATTGAGCCAAATCGTAATTACAAACCCCACGCATAGTCTGTGTGAGTGACTTGATGTCGGCATAGGGTTATTGAGGGCTTGTTAGAGTAAATGGCTTTGGTTCTCATAGCTTAGTGTGCTTTCTTTTTGAGGCTTTTCATTTATTTTTAAATTGTTTTGGTAGTGGGAAGAGAAGGGCAGATCAGATCGTGGGCTCGGAGGTATTTTGAGCTGTGCTGGTGCTTATCCTGAGAGGAAAAGAAGATACATATAGCTGACTGTCTTAACCTAAGATGACTGTGAGGGTTTGGCTGAAGAGATGAGGGCGGACAAACAATCCTTTCTGTGCAGCATATGAGTAAAAGTGGTTTCTCTTCATTTGGAACAGACCTAAACTGAGGAGCTTGTTGAAGTTTGTTTCTCAGACTTGCAGATAGGTAGATGAAGCCTTGGCACAAAAAGACATTTCTCCACGCCCCCTCCACCTCCATCTCCACCTCCACCCCTTTCCAGTAAATACAGACTTCTGAAATGTGCATCTCAAGGGTAGCAAGGAAAGGTGGTTGTGTGTGTCAGGAAAACACACGAACTGAGGCTTATTTTTTATTTGTAAGGTAATAAAATTCTAAGGCTGCACAATCTCTCTAGAATTCCTCGTTTTTAGACACATTAGGTGATTTTCATATTTTGTATTTTTTGCATTTAATTCACAGCACCCCTTAAGGTAAATTGGCCAGAGAAACTATTCATTTCTATGTAATTTATCCACATAACAGTGTGTGGTTTATTTATTGTCCTCAACAAACATTTACTGAGGAGCCATGCACAGAAAATGCAGAGAGGTATAAGATCCTTGACTTCAAGGAACTTTTCATCCTTTTTGGGCAGGCAGGTCATATATACATTTTTTAAAATGTAACAGCATCTTAAATTTGGTTAAATGCCAAATGAGAAATATTGTGTTAAAATAAAGAACCAATCATAGCTGCATCTTTTTATAGAGAGAGAATATGATGCAATGGTTTAAGGTGCAAGGCTTTAGACCAGAGGTTGACAATTTTTTTTCTGTGAAGGGCCAGACTTTACAGGTCATATAAATCTCTGAGTCTCTGTTGTATTTTCTTTATTATTTTTTTACAGCTCTTTAACAACATAAAAACCATTCTTAGCTCATGGGCCATACGAAAACGGACTGTGAGCCTTAGTTTGGCAACCACTGCTTTAGAGTCAGACCTGGGTTCCTATCCAAGGTCTTGGGTCTTAGGCTATCTCTTTATACCCTTATCTATAAATGGGGGACAAAGATGGTAGGATTGTGAGGAAGAGATGTTTTTAGGTTAAATACCTGACCCCAAAGTAAATGCTCAATAAACCATAGCTGTACGATTATTATCGTTGCTGTTATAACTGCATTTTCTCAGATTAAGCTTGGAACAATTCTTTTAAATTGCTCAATCTTGTAAGTTAAAAAGCAAACATAGTATTTTTTAAAATCTTTCTATTTATTTTTAAAAAACTTTAGATTACATAAATGTTACATAAAAAACATAATATTTTTAAAAAAATCAAATAGGGACTTAGAATTTCCCTGAAGCCATTTGCTCCTGGGTAGCTAATATGATTAACCACATCTAACTCTTGGGTTGAAGTAGAAAAATGGAATTAATGATTACATTTCCTGAAGTTTCCAAGTTAGTAAAAAATGAGGGAGTGCTATGGTGCTAGTATTTTGTAAAGGAAAATAAGAGTTTCTCTTGTGAATTATAAAGTGGAAGTATGAATCTGGGAGTTGAATCTGGGGTTGACTCTGCCTCGGCTTGACAATATTTAGCCTATCCTATTTTCTCAGAATGGGAAATAGGGACTGTGGACATACCCTCCTGACTAGCTCCCAGGGCCAGTTTGAGAATAGATGGGATTGGGTCAAAGTATTTCCAATACCATGGGAAGTGGAGTTTTCTAATCCTAATTACTGTTGGTCATTTACCTTTTCTTATGACTCTTGTACCATCATAGCTATTGTGTTACTATATTATTTAAGACCTTCATTTTTTCAGCTTGATTTTCAGGTGAAAAGGCTACTGTGGCAATGTCTTGACCTCCAAGTTTCAGGCAACTGATGATTTCATTCCTGTGATGTTGGGATTAGCTACTTAAATCCTGGAAAAATGCTATTTGAAATAAGCCACTCCTTTATCTTTTTAAGAAGCAAGGTTAAAAAAAAATTAAAATCACCAATGTGGTCAGTTTCTAGATTGTAATATAGACTGCTTCAGTTACAAACATACCATCTCAAAGCACCCAAGTGGTTTGTTCATTTGGCTAGTGTTCTTAAGAAGCTTAAAAGTGAGTCACTATTAGTAAAAGTTGTCAAGAAAGTTAAATCTGAAAAGTGACCACCCACTGCAGTGTGCTTACAGATGGTATAAAAAGCAAAGAACAGGGAAGAAGTTAAAAATTTTTTTTTTCTTTTTGCCTTAAAGTATCCAGACTCCTAAGCTTAACTAATGTGATTCATCAATAAACATTTAGGTGTCCATGATGTGTGAGATATGATGGGAAATGCAGGTGTGAGTCATAGTCCTTGCTCACAAAGCACTTACAATCTAGCGTTTTAATAGGTAACATTTATAGAACATTTCAATGTGTTAGACTCTGTGCTAGGCGCTTTACAAGTATTATTTCATTTTAAACCTCATAACAATCCTGTGAAATGGGTACTATTATTTTTCCCATTTTAGAAACGAAGAAATTGGGGCACAGAGAGGTTAAATGACCTTCCTGAAGTCATATAACTAGTAAGTATTGAGCCAGGATTCAAACCTGGCCAGGCTTTTGAAAGCCCCATTCTCCTAGCCCCTAAATCATATTGCCTCATGTTGAAGAGAGAAAACTATAAAGACAAAGTTGGAGAGTCAAGAGAAATAAGTCCACTTCTGGGGGAAGGGCTAAAGAATGCATATTACCTTCTCAAAGGGGCATGTGCCCCCCCACCACTTGACAACTATTTCTTTAGAGAGTGTAGAAATTAGATTATAAGGACTTGAGGAGAGAGTAGGTGGTAAGAAATATATAGCTAATAATTTAGATTGACATTTACGAAAAGCAAATAATTTACATTTACATGTATTAACTTACTTAACCCTCAGCAGCAACCCTATGATGCAGTAGGTGCTATTAGTATCGCAATTTACATATGAAGAAACTGAGGGCTGGGAGGTTAAGTCACTTGCCCTATGTCACAGTTGGGAAGGGAGAGCTGAAATTTGAACATGGGCAATCTGGCTCAAGTGCCTGTGCCAACAATTCTTTCAGAAAGTTTGGAGGAACAGAAGGGAGCTACCATTGTTGAGTACTTACCAGGTCCAAGATACTGTTCTAAGCTTTTTAGGAGAATTATCTCACTTAATATTCTCAGCAGCCCCATAAGGTTAGTACTGTCATCACCACAGATGAGGAAACTGAGGCTCAAGGAGAGGTTATCGACCCTAAGATCACACACTAAGATGTGATGGAATCAGAATTCTTATATCTGTCTGACTTCTAAACCTGTGCTTTTTCTCCTGCACTGTACTGTAAATTTTGTAATATCAAGTTATAGGGAAATAGTACTTAAAGTTATAGGGGTTTTAGGAGTTGGATTGTGAGAGAAGGTTATGAGATCATGGAAACCTAAGCCATTCTGGCTCTCCAGAGAACGGCTGGAGAAGAAGCTGGTGAAGTGAGAGTGAAGAGATGATCAGAAAACCATAGAGACGTTGGAATTAGAAAAGCAAGATTTCAATTCTGGCTTTGTCACTTAATGCTGAATAACGTTGGGTGGGTCATTTACTTCCATTTTATAGATCAGGAAGCAATGACTGAGAAATTTATAATAGCTATGTCTCAAGGTCATGAGGATCAAATCACATATGCAGAAACAGTGAGGATGGGGATTGGGTCCAAGGTCCTCCCTGAAAGGGTTTCCTTGGGCAAGAAGTTTATCTCTCCTGAGAAGGGAGTTCATATTGAGATGGAGAGGCTTGGAATTGAGGCTGCTATCATCCCAGAAAAGTAGGCAGTGGGGCTAAGGACATGAGAAAGGAGGGTGAAGGTTGAAGGAGCCACTGTGAAAAACGTGCTCTGAGACAGATGAATAAACACATTTAAAACTAACTAGGTAGCAAAAGCTTTAACTTACCTATATATACGTGTGTGTGTGTGTATATATATATGTATACACACTCACATATATATGTATTTATCTCTATATATCTATATTTTTATCTGTATATATACTTTTTAATCTTTAGAGATTTTATCAGTTTTTGACCACACTTAATGCCAATGCCCCAGTGATGTTCCTTCCATATTTTGGGGGCTCAGAGGCTTTAAGTGTGATACCCTGGAAGAATGGACTGAAATCAGAGTGAAAACCAGTTTCTCCTAACAGTGAGGATCAGACAATGAAGGGGCCTTGGGGGCATCCTGAATTCCTTATCACTGGGAGAGTTTCCAGCACAAGTGGGTCAGGAATGTGTAGGAGGGGTGCGACCTATCTGTTTTGTGAAAGATGTCTCTTTGTGGTTGTGTTCTTTGTTTCCTGTTAGTGGTCATTTTAAATTTCAAAATATCAGTATTTTCTTTGCCGTTGACTCTGTGGGAAGCTAGGAGTTTCTGTCTTATGCTCTTAATAAAGAGTGCTTTCTCTTTACTGTGTACTTTTCATTGTTTTAACTGCAGGATTAGGATTTGACTTTTCACAGAACCCAAATTAACTTGATTTTTCAACTTTTTTCAAAGAAATTCCAAGTTTTCAGATGCCCAATAATGTAATAAAAGGATCTTGTTTTCTTTTTCCAACCTGACTAATTATTCACTTTGCTATTGTTTAACTCCCAAGGTATGTGTGGCAAATTTGTCTGAATGCTTGAGCTCAACTCAGGGCCCCGGATGATGTTTTAGCATAGGGTCAGGGATGCAGTAAATTCAGTGGGTACTGTTCTTTACATAGTTGGACTTGGGGACATGGAAAGAATTTATGCTGCTGTTATTAGTATTTTTAGTAGCCTCTCTGTGATTTTCTTTTTTGCATATAAATTTAAGGCAACAACTTTTACTGAGGCCTCGTGGAGTAGTAGAGAAAAGAGCTGTTTCTATGTCATAACACCTGATTCAACCACCTTGTAACTGCCAAGTGTACATCTCCAGTGGAGAAACCCCCTGCCCCTTCTTGAGGCAGATTGACTTTGGGTTTAGTCTTTTCTAGGTTATGTCCATCAAGCACAGTTGATGGTCTACAGTTTTTTCTTTTGTTTATTTTTTTGAGGTGAGAGAGTTTCAAAGTGTATCTTTAATTCATTTTAAATCTGGACATCTATTAACACTTTTTAAAAGTTCATGTCATTGTACTATTACCAATTAATCATTACTGCTCAAGTTTTTAAAAAGTACGAATATAAGTTGACTGGAAGAATCCCTCCTCCCTCCTCCCTCCTCCCTCCTCCCTCCTCCCCCAACTCCTGCTCTTATACCTTCGTGTTTCCTGCTTCATCACTTCCTACTAGAGTCTGGCTTCTACCCCCCACTACTCCACTGCTCTTATCCAGGTCACCAGTGACCTTTCTTGTTGCCAAACCCAAGGGATGCTTCTTATGGCCTGCCTTGTTTGACCTTGCTGCAGCATTTGATATTTTTACTCACTTCCTCCTCCTGGAAAAAAAATTGTTTCCCTTGGCTTCCTTGAATTCTTTGCTACTGCTGGTTCCTGTTTTCTTCCTACTCCTGTGGCTTTTCCTTTTTAGATTCCTTTATCAGTTCCTGCTCCTTCTCTACCAGCCCCTTAATGTTGGCTATTAATGGATATAACCCCAGGGTTACATCCACTTCCTCTTCTCCTTTTATTTGCTCCCCAGGTAATCTCATCTACATCTGACTTCAACTACCTTATAACTGCCAAGTGTATATCTACAGGCAAGGAACCCCTCCCCCCTTCTTGAGCTCCAACAGGGATTTATTTTCTCACAGTTTTGGAGTCTAGAAGTCCAAAATCAAGATGTCGGCAGGATCATGCTTTCTCTGAATTCTGTAGCATTCTGGTGGTGGCGTGTAGGCAATCTGTAATTGCATCTCTGTCTCCATTACATGACTGTCTCTCTCCCTCTGAGTCTCCTCCTCCTGTGTTCAAATTTCCTCTGCTTGAACCAGACCCACCTTGACTCAGTTTGACCTCACCTTAACTAATAACGTCTTCAAAGATCCTATTTACAAATGGGTTCACATCCACAGGACTGGGGATTAGGACTTGAGCAAGACTTTGTTATGTGTTCTTAATACTGTGTAAATGCATTCATCTGCCTGTGTTCCCTTATCTCACCGAATGGCACTGTTAGCCACCTAGTTGCCAAGTCAATTTAGAGACTCCTCTTCCCAGTCTACCCAGTCACCAAATCCTGTTATACCTTCTAAAACTCTCTTGAATTCAACCCTCTCGCTGCCCCTCGTTTACTCCCTTAAATTAGGCCTTCACCTCTGAATGCCTGAATGACTGCAATGGTTTTCTGTCTGTCTTTCTAAAATAGAAATCTGGTCTCAAACCCCTGCTTATAACCTCTCTATGGCTTCCTTTTGCCATGAGGATAAAGTCCAAACTCCCTTCCCCAACATTCAAGGTCTTTCGTGATTCAGCCCCTTCCTCTCTTTCAAACCTTACCTCTTGTTACTTTCACCTGTATCTTATGAGCCATCTGTGCTGAACCACTCGTGATTTCCCCAAAAGGCTGTGTTCTCTCACTATTCCTTGACTCCATCCATACTACTCATCCCCTTTCCTGGAATATCCTTTTCTCTACTTTGTTACCTGCTCAGTTGACACCTCTGGAAAGACTTCCCCAATGTCCCACTCCCTCAAGCTTGGTTAGGTACCCAATTTCTGTTTCTTTATAACCCCTTGTATACATATGTATTGTTTATTTGGTCTGTTTTTCCTAACTGGACTGAGAATCTCTTTGAAGGAAGGACCTTGTTTTGATCTTCAAGCCCTGGAGGACTACTTAGCATAGTACTCCACTCACGTATATTAAAAGAATGGCTGGCTGGTTGGAATGAAAGGAGACAGGAATGCAAAATGTAACTAGCAGTGGTACACTGTGCATCTGGGAGTTAGGGAAAGTTGCAGAAGTTTGGGTTAAATTTGCAGTTGAGGTATATCCATACAGTGGAATATTATTTGGTCATAAAAAGGAATGCAGTTCAGATATGTGCTTCAACATGCACAGACCTTGAAAACGTTATGCTGAGTGAAAGAGGCCAGGCACAAAAGGCCACATATTGTATGGTTCCACTTACATGAAATGTCCAGAAGAGAAAGAACCTACATTAGTGGCTGCTAGGGGCTGGGAGACTGGTGAGGGGAAAGGATAGGTAGTTATTGCTGATAGGTATGGGGTTCTTTTGGAGTGATGAAAATGTTCTAGAATTAGATAGTAATGATCAATACACGACTTTTTTTTTTTTCTTTTATTGGAGAAGTTGTGGATTTACTATTATAGTCCACGGTTTAACTTAGGGTCCACTGTGCAGTGTAGTTCCATGATTCACCACTTTTTGAACATACTTAAAACCACTAGATTGTACACTTTAAAAGAGTAAACTAAAAAACAAACAAACAAACAAAAAAGGTAAACTTTATGGTATGTGAATTACATCTCAGTAAAGGTGTTAATGTTATCAGTATGGTTTTATAGTGCTTAGAACATTGTGCATATTTGAATATCAAAATCCAAGTAGTATGTTGATCTTGTAGCACTAGATTCAGGACTTCTATTACATGTTTTTATTATTTAAAAATTGTATTGTGGTAACATATGTACAACATAACATTTCCCATTTTAATCACTTTCAAGTATACAATTCAGTGGGGTTAATTACATTCACAGTGTTGTAATACCATCATCACCATTAGCAAAACTTTTCCATCACCCCAAAATGTTTTGATTTTTAAGCAGATATTTTTAAATTTAAAATCTGACATTTTAAGTAGTAGAAAAATTCAATCAATCTACAAATATTACTGACTTTTCAGTTGGTTCAGTGTACGTTCATTCGCCAGCCATGTGTTGTAGGAATAAAGTATAGAAGTGTATGTGTTTAAGAGTTTTGTGACTTGATGGATGGAGGTGGAAACTGGATTTTTAACATGATTGCACTGTCACGTTGGGAAACCTTGCAGCATATTCTGCGTACAGATAATTTGAAGATATTTTCTCATTTTGTTATCTTCTTCATCACTTATTTATATATTGATCTTGAAATGCAATCTGTGATCTGCGCTGTTATCCAAGGGAATGTTTTTCTCTCCTCTCCCCCTGGATTATATGAATATTGGGCTCTTAGATTTCAGAATTTAGTAATACTTAAAAATGTAACTGTATGTGGTCTAAAAATTGGTTCTGAGCCACAGGGGACTATCATAAAAATTTTTCCATTACCAATCCAAAGTTATGTGCAGGATACAAAAAAAAGTGGTCTCTGTCTGCAAGAAGGGCTTATATTTTTCTTTTATTCCCAGGACTTTTGGTGGGCCTTGTACTTCGATATGGCATTCATGTTCCAAGCGATGTAAATAATGTGACCCTGAGCTGTGAAGTGCAGTCAAGTCCAACTACCTTATTGGTAAATGTTAGTGGAAAATTTTATGAGTATACGCTGAAGGGAGAGATTAGTTCACATGAACTCAATAACGTTCAAGATAATGAAATGCTTAGAAAGGTAAGTTTGAGTTAAAAGGAATCTTTGGAATATTTTTTAAGTGTATAACTAGCAGCAAAGTGATTCAGAAGAAAAATCAATAATAACTTTTTAATAATGAATTTTTCATAATATTTAAATAGTCCTTTAAAATGGAATAAAACTTTACTTAATGTAATATAATGCTAAGGAAATGGGAATATCTGTAAATTTCATTTCTGATTGAGGCTAAGTACTATATAACCTTTTTTGTTTCACCCCATGTTTGTGCAATTGTTGTACTAAGTGGTGAACAGTGTCAATTTAAGGGGAATGTAGAAGCATCTGTTTCCATTTGCAGGTGGCCCTTACAGTTTTATAGTACTTTAGCACATTGAGTTTATTTGATAGTACTGAAAATATTCCATTAATGTTTATTTGAGTTCTCTCCTGCCTTGATTGTGTTCTATACCAAATACAATTTAATCTATTAGATTCATAATCTGGTACGACGTTAGGGGCTTTTGTATGAGTATCAGCTGTTTATCGTACCATACTGTTACAAAGATTTATGTAGGTGGTTGGGTTGCATCTTCTTGGCTTGCCAACATCCCTGGAATCACTTTCTCCTTTCCCCCTCCTACTTTCTATCATGAAGCTTCTCGTTGCCGCTTTGCTTATGTCCCTTTCTTTTCACCCATCCATGGCTGTTTGCCTTCACTTCTACTGTCTTCCACATTGACTTTTATAGCTCCTTGGTTGTGTTCCTGACCATCTTCAATGCTTTTAGAATTTCACATGAAATTAAAGTTTATTTTGCAGCAAGAGTTCTTTCTACCTGTGGAAAATTCCAATTCCTTAAAAGTTCTAGTAAACTGTTTTAACATTGAGTATATGTGTAGCTTCTTTGTATTCACGTCAAATTCTACTATAGCCTTATGAACAGAAGGGTGCGTCTGCATTAGTATATAGAGTAGGTCTTAAAATAAGTGACTAGAAGTCTGGGTTGTACAGAAACTTTTTACCATGATATTATGTTGTATACCTTTAGAGATGTTCCTATGCAAGACGTATGTTTTCTCTTACCAACTCTGATGTTATACCACCAAATTTTATATTGCCAGTTTTGGAGTCACTTTTATTTAAAGCAAAGATATTCACACTTTTTCTTATTTATAGGATTTTTAATATTGCAATATTTTAACACATTTTCCAAAGATATAACTTAATTGACTGTTGCAGCAGCATCTCCTTGTCATTTGGTTGAGAAATAGAACAACAGCTATCCTATATGAAATATTGTTAAGTTACCACAGTAATCTTCTTATCTTTGACCAGTTTAACATTTAATTTTTTTCTTTGGACAATTTGGTGATATAATATGAGGTCTTCTAAAGAAATCCATCTAAAAGAACTCTTTGTTTTAACAGGTTACTTTTGATCCAGAAGTATTTTTCAACATATTACTTCCTCCTATCATATTTTATGCAGGCTATAGTCTGAAAAGGGTAAGTGCTTTTATATTTCATATACTTTGAGCAAACTTAAACTCCATGGGATTTATATTTGACATTTCCAAACCACTCAGTTCTTTCCAGGTTCTCCTCCCTTCTCCTTTCCATTTGTTTTAATTACTTATCCTTTTTAGATGCTGAAATTTATGCCCATACAAAAATGCTTTCTCTTACTTATTTCATCTAATGAATAATGCATTTAATATGAGCATAGCACACTAGAATAGAAAGCTTTTCTTTTCAAGTAATTCTAACACAGTGTAATTTTTTTTTTTTATCAGAGACATTTCTTTCGAAACCTTGGTTCTATCCTAGCATATGCTTTTCTTGGAACAGCTATTTCTTGTTTTGTTATTGGGTAAGTATTTGACACTTATGAAAGACATTTTTTAGTCTTCATATTATAATTTTAAAGTAATACATATTTGATTTATGCGATATTGTATTCTTGAATATGGCCAAAGACTTTTGTAGCAAAATGTATTCACATAGATAATAATGTGAATTTTCCTTAAGGCTAAGGTATTACCATATATAGATGACATGAATTAAATTCAGGACTAATCAAAAGATACTACTACAGTAGACCCATCTTTTTTTTTCTTTAATTCTGACTTCTTTGGCTGTTGATATTTTTTCTAAAGTAGAAACATTTTATTTGACAGGTCAATAATGTATGGCTGTGTAACACTGATGAAAGTAACTGGACAACTTGCAGGAGATTTTTACTTTACAGATTGCCTGTTGTTTGGTGCCATTGTATCGGCAACTGATCCAGGTATGTGTTACCTGAGCATGGAGCATAAATATTTAAGGTATAGTGTTTTGTGTTTTGCAGTCGAAGCACATGTGCGTATTTGAGGTGCAGAATTTATGATTAGGTACTTCCCATAGTACTATACTTGCCAATTGTGGAGGAAAATCCAGAATTCATGGTTCCTTTTGACTTAAGCACACATTTTTTTTTCTTTTAATTCTTTATTACATTTGCCAGTTACCAGGCAAGCTTTATAAAGTACTTTCTTTAGAAATTCAGGTTGGTCTCCATCTCTAGTGATTGACTATAGAAGATTTGCAAGATTAATTTAAATGGGTTCCTTTCAAGCTTCCAAAAACCAGTTCCCCAAAAATCTTCTGTTTGCATTCAGCTACCTACAGTTAACAGTAAGAAAAAAGAGTTTCTAAATGATTATTACAAGGCAGTTGTGCTATGATTTTGGGTCATTAGTGAGTCTTAATATGAGTTAAACACTCATTTTTATAAAACTGAACTGCGGTTATAAAATTGTTTTGATAGTAGCCCTTCTTTCTCTTGTGCTTTTAGTGTCAGTCAGGTCTTCTAAAAAGTCATGTTGTAGAAGGAATTTAACTGTTGTGAGTTAGGTGTTAGTTTTCCTGATATATAGTATTGGTGAGCTCAACAGCTACATTCAGTTTAGGGATTTAGAGAAAATAAAAGTGGAAAGGTAGGGGCAGGAACATAGACTGAAGGTTTTGAACTAAGGATGGAAGGTTTCTTCTCTTGTACTTCATGATCTTGGGTGAGGTTTATTCTGTTTTACCTTTAGACCTCGTAAGTTAATCATCTTGGCTTTCAGCACAAGTAAATGCAGGATCCTACGGTTATCTCTGAATTTTCCTGTGTTAATTCTTATAACCCAGGGCATTATGGGAAACAGAAAAAATGCACTCTGTACTCTAAGAGATGATTTTAAGAGATTAGTCAGGGGACCATTTTAGAAAAGCATGTGTGTAGTTGAACATGTTTTAAACTGGCGATCAAATTGTTTCCTTAAAGACCATCCAGGCTCCCACTTAATTGTTTATAGCTGCTTGCATTATCAATGTGAAGGGGGAAGGTTTTTGCAAGGAGCCAGTGGGCTCTGTTTTCTTTGTCCTCTCACTGGAAGCAAACTTCTCGCCTGTGAGAAATCTAAATCTATAGGGCTGGCTACACTCCTTCAACCTTCTAGTTTTATTTTGGCAAGGATATTGGCTGAATGGCTCAAGCAAAAATCTTTTGCTTATAAAAAAGTTTTTCTGAATTATATAGGCATTTGCTTCAATTCAATGATTTAGGAGTTGTTCACTTGATAGAAGAGGGAGCCATAAGTTCAGTTTTCAAAATTCTGCATACTGCTCATACCCTCCTTTTCTCTCTCTCTCTTTGTAGGCTTTGTTATGAATAGATTCCAGATGAGATGTTTACAGTAAAAAACTATATCTTTTAAAATGCAAGTTTCCTGTGTTTTACTTGGCATTTGAAGAGGCTCTTCCATCTCTGGTTATAGTAATCTTTCCTGTCTGCTTGGGTTTCCTTTAGCTAGTGATCTGTGTGTGACTCAGCAGTTAAAGTTACAACACAACTTCAATCTCATCTGACTTTTTAAAGATTTCTCATCTAGTTGTTTTCCTAAAAGAAGCTCGTTTTTTTTTTTCTTCTCAAGCTGTACTATCCTGATAGTTGACTCCTCATTATGTTAAATATAGCAGCTGTGATTCTGGCCATACATTTTACCCCAACCAAAAACTAAACTTGTGTTTTCATTTCCTACTGTCTTTGCCAAACCGGTATTCTTGAAATTTGCAAGTCAGATAGAAGTGAGTTGTAAGGCTCCAAGTAGAAAATGAAGTTTGTAGCAGGAGATACTTTTCATAGTATTCTTCATCATGAAAGATTAATGGCTACCTGATCTGTAAGAAATTATGAATATGTTGTTTATGGAAAAGAAATGTAAAAGACAAGATTGTTAACATACGCATGTTAACATGAACATAACAAGGTTATTTTCAGCTATTTTTAAGAGAGAGAAAGACATATTGCATGTATACGATTAAGGAAAAGGAAAATATTGACATAAATTTATTGAATCTTTAATATGGTAAGAGAATGTTTATTAGGATTAAATTCTAAAAGGAAGTAATGAATTTCTAAATAAATATTAAAATCATCTGTTGAGGGGGATATATTATTATTTGTAATCTCTAAATATTCCTCTGGCTCTTTCTACTTGCTAGTGACTGTTCTTGCCATATTCCACGAGCTTCAAGTTGATGTTGAACTCTATGCACTTCTTTTTGGTGAAAGTGTCCTCAATGATGCTGTTGCCATAGTGCTGTCTTCGTAAGTGTTTGTTTTCTTACTATATCCTGTATATTAAATGTTAGGATACTAGGAACCCAAAGTCACTCATTGAACAAAGTATGTCATGAATGGAAACGTTCGAAAGAGGGACTCATTTTTTTCCTGTTAAAGAAATACATACTTATAGATAACTTAGAAAATGCAGGGAAGAAAAAGGAAGGAAAAAAAATTATATCTAGCGCCAGCACCTGAAGACAATGACTATAAACATTCTAGTACATCTCCTTTTGCTCCTTTTTTCCCCTACGTCTGGTATTTTTATGTGATTGTAGTATATATATATATATAATTTTTATTTTTTATTTTTTTAACTACTTTTAAAGAAGTTTTATTACAGAAAAATTACATCGAAAATATAGGGGATTTCCATATACCCAGCCCCTCCCCCTCTCACATTTTCCCTTATTAACGTCTTGTATTAGTGTGGTACATTCATTACAACTGATGAACAAATATTGAAGCATTGCTGCTAACCATGGACTATAGTTTACATTATGGCTTACATGTTGCACTGCACAATTTTATAGGTTTTGACAAAATGTATACTGGCCTGTATCTGCCTTTGCAATATCATGCAGAACAATTCCAATACCCTAAAAATGTCCTAAGTTCCACCTATTCTTCTCTCCCCCTCCCCTCAGAACCTCTGCTGACCACTGTCTTTATATCAATGTTAAAAATTCTCCCATTACTATAATAATAAAGTCTACTTTGGTCCATGGTTGCAATCCTCCCTTATATTTGTTCATTCCTCAATCTTGACAATTTGGGGATGGTGATGCCTACTCTGCTTCTGATTGAGAGGGACCTTAGATGTCATGGGACAAATGGAAGGAATGGTCTTACTTGCAGTTGTAGATATTCTCTGTCTTTTGGAATGGGGGCTGTCTATCATCATCATTTTGTTAGTTGTCCTGGGCCTATATATATATATATATATAAAATTGTGTATTCTGGGTTAACATTTTATTTTTCAAATTCAGTTTAATTTTTTTGAATAGCTAATATTTTCACATGGTCAGAAATCAAATCTATATAAAAAGGTACACACTGAAGAGACACATTCTCAGTCCTGTCCTAGTCCAGCCTGTCCCCCAGCCCCTCTTATAGGTAACCATTTTTATTCATTTTGTGTGTATCCTTCTAGTATTTCTTTATTCAAATATAAGAAAATATGAAAAAATACTCTTATTTGCCCCTCATTTCTTATTTTAAAAGTGCTATACTATATCTGTTCTATACCTACCTTTTTTCTCACTTAACAAAGGATTCTGGAGATCTTCCCATATCAAAACACAATTGCCTCATTCTTTGTTTACAGCTGCATAGTATTCTTCATGTGAACTGTACTATATTTAATCAAGCTCTATTGCTAGACACTGAGTGTTTTCATTCCTTTGCTATCCCAAACAATGCTGCAATGATTAACCTTGAACTTTCCTAGTCTTGTACATGCATAGGTATGTTGGTAGGATAAATACTCAGAAGTGAGAATGCTGGGTTAATTTTTTATAATTTTCTTAGACATTGCTAAATTGCCTGTCATATGGGTTGTACCATTCTGCACTTTAACCAGTAAAGTAGGGGAGTGCTTGTTTCTTCACAGCTTTGCCAACAGAGCTTTGTCAAACTTTTATATTTTTGCTAATTTTGAAAATTTCCTTGCAGTTTAGTTTGCATTTCTCTTATTTAATATAATCATTTCAGAAAACATTTTTGATCTTTAGAAGTAAGTATTCATACATTTTTGTTGAAGATAGTTATTGAAATAAGAAATATTTTTTCTGCAATTTATAGAAATTACTATATATGTCATTAGAAGGTTTCTGCAGGTGGAAAAATGGGTCTGGACCTCTGAAAAACTCAATCCTGCTTATCTAGTCCTACTAAGCAAATATCAAACCCTGTAGATAGTTGCCTTCACTCCATACCAGAACTTTCTATGAGAGAGAAATAAAGGCCCTTCATATTTTCTCTTTATTTTTATTTCTCTTCTTAATTTCCACTTTGTTGACTACAACAGAGTGATAGTAGGTCACTGACTTGGTTTGTGTAGCCTGATTGTCCTTGTTGCCTTATTGCAAAGTGAAAAATTATCCTTTCTGAGATTACTCTGTAACACTGATCCCTTAAAATTTGTGTATGAAGATATACAAAAGGTCAAATCCATTTTTGTGAAGGCAGTGTCTAAATATTAACTCCCCTCATATTTATTCTCAGAATTTTTGCAGCTGTATAAACTAATGTAAATTTATGAAATAAAGCCCAAAGGCTGTAACGAATGTGGATATTGAACGTAAGCACCTTCAATGGTGATAGATGCAGAATAAAAGTTTTATGTTATTTGAAGAGAGGAAGAAATGAATAATGTGGTTCTACTTTGTGTGTTATAAAACCAATGAGACTGCAAAGACTGTTGAAGTTTTCAGTACTTACGAGACCATAGGTACTTGGGAGATCACAGTGCTATTGAGTGAAGAGGATAAATTACAGGCAGTTGCTTTTAGCATCAATCCCCTATCCTGGAAAACTATTCTGCACTCAGTCATCTTAGTAATAAGTGTTCCTTTCTCATTGCCCTAGTGGGCTAAGAGTCAGAAAACTCTCTCTTCTGGTACTCTCTTAAACTGATGTGCCCTGTGCCTTAGTTTTTCCATTAATAAAGCAACCTACTTCCTACAACTTTAAAACCAGTTGAATAGTGTTAAAGGTTAAAAACAAAAAAGCAAAAGACACCTCATTGAAATGTTTTGAGTTTGGGGATATACATATCAGTGTTTGGTGAAAAATAAATGTATTAAAGAGAGAAAACCCTTTCCATAACAATTCTCACAAAGGGACATGCCCATCCTTGTGTTGTAGCCATTCTCAAGTGGGTTCGGTGAGAGAGTTAAGCCTTATAGAAAACAATTTGAGTGACTCTTTTCTCAGTTTCCCGAAGGATGGTGTAGCGCTAGTACTAGTCTAGATTCATAGGAGAGAAATGAATTAATTCCATACTCTGGTGGAACTCTGATGGAGAAGGGCTGTGTCTCGAGTAGATCATATGAGGGCATCTGTTAGCTGTGTCAGTGTTTCAGTGGAGTTGACTAAATGAGTTCCTGCTCAGAAGCTGAAGGGAAGCTGGTTGTGTTGCTGACTATGGGAGGTTCCTAGACGGAGTGCTCAGCAATATGTTTATCATCATCTCTCATTTGCCTTTTACATGTTTTAAAGTTCGTTAGATAGGAATAGTCTATTTTCTTTGGAGTTCTATTCTGTACAATCATCCGTGCATCAAAGGGGGGGCTCCTTTCTGAAGGAGTTATGTTTTGCAATTAACAGGTTAAGGCTGTTAATTGAAATTTATGTTGGACGTTATTTTGGTTTCTGTTAGATTTGCAGTACTTTTTAAAAAGTGTTGATACTTTTAATGCTGGGGAGGGTGAAGTGAAACTGGTTCCCTCAAACAAAGATCTGTATGTACAGGTTATCGTACATTTATCTAGTTCGATCTAGAGTATAAGTTGCATAGTATTCCACTGAATGGTTATGCCATAATTAGCCTGGAGACCTAAATTCACCCTAGTTTAAAATATGTTTTTAGAGCCATTTACATTTTATAAAAGAGGAAGTATCTGAGTAAACAAACCTAACAAACTGTTCAACTTCACGAGTTACCACAGGTATACATGTTAAAACAAGTGGCTGCTTTACCTATTTAATTAACCAAAAATAAAATCGTTAATGATGATAGTTATTTGCCGGTAATGGTGCAGTGCAGTCCTTCTTTTTTTTTTTTAAAGATTTTATTTATTTATTCATTTCTCCCCCCCCTTGCTGCTTGTGCTCGCTGGGTCAGCTAACCACGCTGCCGTGCGGGCGGGCCTGCCCTCACCAGGAGGCCCCGGGAACCGAACCCGGGGCCTCCCATATGGTAAACGGGAGCCCTACTGATTGAGCCACAGCCGCTTCCCCGTGCAGTCCTTCTTAACTGGGGTAGTTTTGGCCCCCTGCCCAAGAACATTTGGCAATATCTGGGGGCATTTTGGTTGTCACAAAGTGGGGGAGCTGCTAATGGCATCTAGTGGTATATAAATATATTAATAATTTCTAAATGAAAAAGGCATAGTACCATGCATACTTTTCTTTAGCTTGCTTTTTACACTAGGCATTGTACTATATTAATACTTCTGTTATTCCATTGGGTGGATTCACTACAAATTTACCTCTCCAATCTCCTGTTGATTAATATTTGGCTTTTTCTAATGTTTCATTATTATGGACAGTGCTGCAGTGAACATACTTAAGTGTAATTCTCTGTGAATCCTTGAGAATATTTCTGTGGGATATTTTTTGAGAAGTAGGATTTCTAGGTCAAAGGTTATGATCATTAAATAAATTGAGAAATATTGCCATGTTTCCCTTCAAAAGAGACCTTTTTGAAAGCAATTGGGCAACATGTAAAAAGAGTTAAAGATTGAATAAATCTATAACCCCCAAGGGAATAAAGATGTCAGCAGCCTTAAAAAAAAAGTGACAACCTGGGAAGCGGATGCGGCTCAAGCAATTGAGCTCCCTCCTACCACATGGGAGGTCCTGGGTTCGGTTCCCAGTGCCTCCTGGAGAAGACAAGCAAGACAGCGAGCTGGCATGGCGAGGTAACACAACAAGATGACACAACAAAGGAGATACAAAGAGGAAACACAATGAGAGAGACAACAAAGTAGGGAGCGGAAGTGGCTCAGGCGATTAAGCACCTCTCTCCCATGTGAGAAGTCCCAGGTTCAGTTCCTGGTGCCTCCTAAAGAGAGAAGACAAGCAGACACAGAGAGCACACAGCAAATGGACACAGAGAGCAGACAGCTAACGCAAACAATGGGAGGGGGGAATAAATAAATAAAATCTTTTTTAAAAAAATGACAACCAAAATACCTATTTTTAGGACTGTAGCCTAAGGAAATAGTCCAAAATATGTAAAAAGCACAAAGGTGTTCTTTCACACTGTTATTTATAATAGCAAGAAAATCCAAAGCAACTTTTAAATGTCTAATGGGAAAGTGGTTAAATCAATTATGCTATATCCATTTCGACTGTCTTGAAATCTTAAATAATCCATGGTTATAGAGAGACTGTAATGATTCTTTATGTCATTGTCAGCCGAAGAAGCAGAATTCAAAGCTGTCTGTTCACTATGGTTACAACTAAACATGGAATAGCATGCATGTAAAAAAAAAAAAAAAGAGGGGAAAGAAATACAAAAGGAAAATAAGATGTGTCAGGGTAGTGGAATGATGAGGTGATTTCCCCCCTAAATTGTACATTCTAATCCTTTCAGAATTAAAAAAAAAAGTATTCATAAAATTTTTGCTGCCTCAAGAGAAAATGTTAATTGGTATGGAAAGGATGAGTTAAGATTCCAATCCAGAGGCCAGCATTTGACTAAAAAAGAAGGGGGAAACTCTCTCATCTGTTCTCAGCCATGCTTTTCATCTGTTCTTGCACTCTTTACTGATTAAAGAATAAATGATAACAGTTAGTGTGAAGCTTGAATTTACTTGAACTAATCAATGGAAAGCAACCTTGGGAAGCATGGCATAGATAATTTGTTCCAGCCAGCATTTTGAAAACTATCTCAAGGGAGAAAGAAAGTGGTTATAACAATCTCCTTTCTTTTCTTCAGCCAGCTGCTATATTTTAATGTTAAAATGTGGTTAAATCTCATTTATGGTGTTGGGGCCCCTCACGTTTAAGTAAGATAGCATGATATTAAGGCCATTTCATATTTATTAAAACAATATCAAAGCTGCTGGTGCTCAAATTATCTGGTTACTTTGAGCATTTAAACCCAAATGTTCAAAGTGTTCAACTCTGACTGAGTTGCAGAAATTTCTAGATGCTGTGAACAGAAATTAATGTTACTGCTACATCTCTATAAAGTAGATACAAATTTAAAATTTTTAGTTTGGTCATATATATGTATATTTTAACTTAAACTGAGAACTATGAAAAGAACCATGTGTACATGGTATAGCAAGGACAATTTTTTAAAACATTGCAGTATTCACTCAGGGAGAATTCATTATATTCTTAAGAATGTGTTTTTCCTTTTTTCTTTGACATGACTTGTGTGATGTCTTTGAGTCTGGACTTCTTATAACATTGGTACCTCAATTAACTGAGATGAGAACTGATTTAGTAATGGCAAGCACTGTTGCCAGAGACTGCTGGCACCAGCAATTTTCTCAGCCATTTCTGTTTCCTGGTGTGATCATATAAAAGAAGCTTTTTCAGACCAGGTTTGGACTGTGAATTCAAGATAGAGAGTGTCTCCTGTAATTGCCTGCCTTGGCCTGTTACAGAGTGACTTTGGGGTGGATAATCCAGCTGGGCATGCTAAAAGTACTGTTGAGTGGATTATAATTCTTTGGAAGGCCTTTCAAGCCATTTTTCCTATAAAAGTCCATTTTGGTGAGTGAATAGATATTAGGCATTTGGCCCATTCTGGTATTGTAATGGTTGAAAGGGTACTTCAGCCATCTTTTTTTTTCCCCATAGGAAAAACAAAATGTGACTAGATTGAGTATTGAACAATATTCTTTATATTCTTATGCCTTTGCTGGAAGTAAAGGAATTTTTCATTAGTTTGTTCGCATTAGGACATTAGGGCTTTCAGGTGCTCGGTACTAGTAAGTCTTAAACAGAGTCACAAGAGAAATAGTACTGCACAGTATTTTGAGGATGGAGAAGAGGCTCGGTACAACATTCATAAAGAGAACTTGAAAATATTCTATTTCTGGTATAATCATTTAAGTAAAAGCTGTGTTTTCTTGCTAGCTGGATACATGGCAGGATCTTGTCCTTATTTTAACCATTTGAATCCAAAGCTGCTTTTTTCCCCTCTGATTTTATCCTTCAATCTCTATACTAGATAATATTTTTAAAGTAAAACTTGCTCCTAGAAGTAAGCACAGTCTCTCTTTTGCAGCTCAATAGTGGCATACCAGCCTGCTGGGGACAACAGTCACACTTTTGATGTCACAGCTATGTTCAAGTCTATCGGGATTTTCCTTGGGATCTTCAGTGGATCTTTTGCGATGGGTACTGCTACTGGAGTGGTGACAGCTTTAATATCCTTTCATTGCATTTGCTTTTTTCTGGTTAACCAAAAATGAAGTAGGTGAATGCTGTGTTTGGTGGTTTCTCCTAGTTCTCTGATTGGAATTAGATTGTAATTATTAACCTTATAATCAAGTACTTGGTTTGAAATTATTAGGCAATAATGTTTACCAGTAAGTAAATATAAAAGAATTTCAGTGAATTGGTTAGGGCTTGGTGCCCTAAAGCTTTAGCTACAAAAGTCTAATTAGATACCATGGTCCTTTGGGGGTAAATTTTAAGGTCGTAGATTAAATTGATTGAAATAGATCTACCTTTCTAAGAGCCTCTGTGTGTTCTGTGCTGCTGGTTGGCCTGGCAGTCTTTTGCTCTTTGTTTAATAGGACAAATGGGAAATGTAAGACCATGATGCCAAACGAACAAAATGTGGTTCCTGGATTACGATATATGGGAGCACATCTCAGCTCTCACTAATTTTTATCTGCCCTAGAGTCCTGGATTGTAGTACAGGCACTGCCACCAATTAGCTATTAGAAATATTTAGCAAGTCATTCTTGTATTCATTCACTGATTACCTGTTATCTGTCAGACAGATGCTATGCTAGGTTCTGGGTATCAAAGATAAACAGGACAAACATGGCCCTGACCCTCATGGAGAGTACGGTTTGGTGGCAGACACAAACATGTTGGAAGCGTTTGCACTTCATCTCTTGTGGACCACAGTGGAGGAAAGTGGGGAGTGGGGATGGTGGGGAAGATGAGTGGTCCTGGAGGGTCTTGAAAGAGTCTCCAGCTCAAAAACTTCTGAGATACTTTTATGTAAAACAAATATGTCCATTATTTTTTTTCAAGGATCTCTTAAATTGACTATACTTTAGCTTTGTGTTGGAACTGTCTTGTTATGGACTTGTTTTTTTGCCTCATAAAGGCATAAAGGGGCAGCAGGAAAAATTCTGAAGTAGGAGCCAGAACAGATAATATCTCTTTCCCATTACATTACAAGTTCCTTGAGAGTAGGAAATATATCTTGTTAATCTTTAGTAGACATTTGTTGAAGGGAATCTAGATTCTAGCCTAAGGTGGGTCACAACTTGGCATGGGCCCTACCACTGTTAACCTTTTTTTTTTTAACCTTTAAAAATAGTAAATTTTATTTCACTTTGAAAATATCAAATAAAAGAGATACTAAGGGAAATACTAGAAATTGAGTGTCCTTTCATAATGATAAAAAGGTTTGAATTCCAAGGAAAACAGCATTTTTTAAAAGAAATTGTGAATTAACAATCATGCATACCATACATGATTCCCATGCATCACCCTACCACCAACATCTTACATTGTTGTGACACATTAATACAAATGAAGAAAGAACATCATCATAATTTTATTGCTACTATTATCTCTAGTCCACAGCTTATATTTGTTGTATTTTTTCCACAAACAATCCTATTATTAATACCATGTATTAGAATTGTATATTTGTTATAGTTCATGAGAGATCATTCTCATATTTGTACTGTTAACCACAGTCCATTATTCACCATTATTCATTGTGTTAAATGGCCCCTGCATTGTACAATCCATCCAAAGTGTACATTCAGTGTCTTTGTTTCATCACAGAGTTGTTTTCAACCCAGCTCTGAAAACAGCATTTTTAAATGTGTACTCAAAGGTTAGCATTGCTTTTGAATAGTGACAGAATTAAAATAAGTCACAGATTTGAGGGCTATTTTTTTTTACATCTCTCAGCAATTGATAGAATAAGCAGAAAAAATATAATGAAGATATTGAATATTTGATCACTGTTAATAATAAATTTAACTTAATGCACAATATACAGAAGAGCAAAGTACACCTTTTCCCATGCACTTAAGCAAGAGGGCCAAGAGGAAGAAGGAGACTACAGTTCCCTGACATAGGTGATAAGGAGCTGGGAAGAAATTGGAGGCAAAGAGAAGGGAGCAGATGTGGACTTGCTTTTATGATGGGGCATAGGATATGTTGAAGAGATGGATGTGAGGTGGAGCTCCTGAACATGGAGCCAGAGGAGGAGCAAGTTCATGAGTACAGCCCAGAGTTCCATGTTGACATGCTAGACATCCACACAGAGGCATCATAAATCAATTGTGTGTCTATCAGGGCTGTGCAGAAAGGAATGGGATAGATAAATGCAGAAGTACATATGCCAGTAGAGGTGGTGTTTAAAGCCAAAGCATGCCGGTGAGGGAACATGGTGCTGAAGAAGGAAAGGAGTCCAAGGACTGAGCCCTGATAAAACACTTATGCTGAGAGGCTATAGAGAAATAGAGAACCCAGCACAGAGGCAGAGGGGAAAGGGGAAAGGAGAGTGATATCAGATGAATAACAATATCAGAGAAACCACACTACAGAAAAGGAAAGAAAGAGTTTTGATCCTGGAGCCTGGGAAGTAAATTTACAGAGAAGAAGACATGTGAGGAAAGAGAGATTGTTCCGTTTGACATGGCAGAGACCTTGAGACGAGAGACAAGCTGTTCACCTGATCACCTTGTGGAGAGAATAGAGCAGCTGAGCCTAGAGAGGAATGAGCCCCGGGAAAGATATGAGACTGATCCCAGCCTACAGCTGATATTGGAAGAAGCTGGGACCACAGAGCCTGAAGAGGAAGAGGAAGAGGAAGCCTGAACCCTTGCAGATGTTGGCAGCCATCTTGCTCCAACACGTGGCAATAGACTTTGGTGAGGGAAGTAATTTACGATTTATGGCCTGGTTAATGTAAGCTTCTACTCCAAATAAATACCCTTTATAACAGTCAACAGATTTCTGGTACTTTGCATCAGCACCCCTTTAGCTGACTAATACATCAATAATACCTCAATAGTTGTTTGAAAATATTCACATACACCTGCCACATGATGAAGCCTTTCTACTGCCATGTATTCACCAAGGGGAAATGAAAACATGTCTTTTTAAAAAGGTCTTGTACATAGATATTCACATCTGTATTCATAATGTTCCAAACTTGAAGCAATGAAAGAATCCACCAAGCCTCCCTCTGAAGGTCCTAGAAGCCAGTGGATCCAAAGGGGCTCACTCCATTGATTGGAGTTCCTCCATCTTCTCATCCTGGACAGAGCCATGCTCAATTCCTTCTTTTAGATGAAAAGACTCTCAACTTCATAATTCTTGCTAATTCTACTCTGAGAAATCTATCCTAGACAAATGAAATGTCCGTGCAATGTCCATGCAATGATTCCTGGGGCAAGTTCATGGCAGCAAAAACGCTACCATTGGGCCGGGGACGCAGGTCCTGAGGCCTGTGCCTCACTCGCTCCGCCACCCACCCGCACGGCGGGGCAGATACTCGGTCCCTCACTGCACTCCTGGATCTGGCGCGGTGTCACAGCCAGAGGTTGCACCTACAAATACTTAAAAAAAAAAAAGATTTATTTATTTATTTCTCCCCCACCCCTTCATTGTTTGCACTTTCTGTATCTGTTCGTCTTCCTTTTAGGAGGCACCGGGAACCAAACCCAGGACCTCCTATGTGGTAGGCGGGAGCTCAATCGCTTGAGCCACCTCTGCTTCGCGATACTTTTTTTTTTAATTAGAGAAGTTGTAAGTTTACAAAACAATTCTGCATAGCATACAGGATTCCCATACATCACCCCATCACCAATGCCTTGCATTGTTGTGGAACATTTGTTACAAATGATGAAAGAACATCATCAAACTATTACCACTAACTATAGTCCATAGCTTACATTTGGTGTATTTTCCCCTTAAACCACCCTATTGTTAATACCATGTATTAGTATTGTACATTTGTTACAGTTCATGAGAGAACACTCTCATATTTGTGCTGTTAACCACAGTCCATCATCCACTACAGGGTTCACCATGTTACACAGTCCCCTGCCTTGTACAGTCCATCCAAAGAGTGCACTCAGTGCTTTTCAGTTTCATCACAGCATTGTAGTGTCATCACCTCAGTCAATTTTAGAATGTTTTCATTACTCCAAAAGGAAAAATCTAGTATCCCTTTAAACTCCCCTATTGTTGACCCTTAGCATTGATATAGTACCTTCTTTGCCATTGATGCAAAAATATTACAATATTGCTGTTAACTATACTCCATAAGTTACATTAATTGTATTTTTCCCCTGTATAACCATATTAACAACTTTTAATAT
>JAKSZT010054138.1:1293229-1326363 GCA_026826555.1 Tolypeutes matacus
TGTGGGTAAAAATCAAAATTCTCACAATACATACAAACATTTGCAAAATGATATATAAATATATATGCATATATGTGTATTTGCTTACAAAAATGTTATTTATATATATATATACATATATTTTAAGAGGTGCTTAGATTACCCAAAAAATTACACGGAACCCACTGGGATTCCCATGTTGCCCACCTCCCACACCTCCCACCACATCCCACACAAACATCTCCCACAAGTGTGGCCCACCACCCTCAATGAACTTACACATCCTAGAGCCTTGCCACCAAGCATAGACCACAGTTCACACTGTAGACCACACTCTCTCCCACTCAGTTCTGAGTGGTGTGTGCTGATTTAAAATGGCGTGTGCATGAAATCTAGGTGGAGCTGCAACTCCTACCCTACAGCTCAATGAACTCATCCAAGTCACCTGGTGAGGAGACAACGATGGGCAATGGGCATCCCAGGGAATGGAGAGGGCCTGTATCTGCAGGCAAGATCATCCCACCCACCATATCCATGGGATATAAGCCCTCTCTCACTTGGAGTTGGAGTGGACATCACCATCCCAGTCCCCTCAGGATTGGGGGAAGAACTATGAACTAGAGTGGACTTGATGGTATTCCCAACAACTTTTTTTTTTTTTTTTTTCATTTAGTGCAAGTAGCAAGTTTATTTTCTTTGATATGGAATTAGCAGAGCAACGATGCTCCAAATGAGGTAAAATTTCAACCTTTGCATATAAAAACTTTCCTCGAAACTTATTTTATTCAGATCTTTGTTAAAGTTTTCGATTGTCAGATCAAGGAAATTGTAATTACAAGTTGGTTTACAAAACTAAAAAAAATCATTAGACACATGTCAAAATGGCAACTTTATCAACAACTTTTAATATTGATATACATTCATTCTAGTTCATGGAAGAACATTCTTGTATTTGTACTATTGACAACAGTCCTCATCCATCATTGAGTTCACTGTGTTATACAGTCCCAAGATTATCCTCTAGCTTCCTTTCAGTTGACATTCACATCCCTAGACTACCTCTTTCAGCCACAGTCAATTTAAAAATCAGCAGTGTTAGTTTTACTCACTATAACATGTTGCCATCAACTCTATCCATTTCCACACATTTACAATCAACCTTATTAAATATTCTATGTACATGTGGAGTGGGTGTGGCTCAGTGGTTGAGCCCCTGCTTTGCTCGTACAAGGTCCTGGGTTCAATCCCCGGTACCTCCTAAAAAAGTAAAATAAAAAAATAAACTACATCAGCTCCCCCTTCTCAACCCTCATTCTATCTCCTTGTAATGTATACTCTAGAACAGGGGTTCTTAACAAGGGGTCTATAAGCTTGAATTGAAATTCAAAAAAAACATTGGGGACGGGTTGGTGCAGGTATGATATATTTAATAAATAATACACAGTATAGTGTAGACTTAGTGAGGGGTCCACGGTTTTCACCTGACTGGCAAAGAGGTCCATTGAACATAAAAGGTTAAGAACCCCTGCTCTAGAGTTTAACTCCATGAGTTTACTCATCATATTTAGTTCATATTAGTGAGACCGTACAATATTTGTCCTTTTGTGTCTGGCTTATTTCGCTCAACATAATGTCCTCAAGGTTCATCACCCATGTTGTCATATGCATGCTGACTTCATTTTTTCTTATTGTTGAATAGTATTTCATCGTATGTGTATACCACATTTTGTTTATCCATCGGTTGACAAACATTTGGGTTGTTTCCATCTTTTAGCAATTGTGAATTATGCCACTATGAACATTGGTGTGCAAATATCAACTTACAAATTCTTTTTAGACTAGTGTATGTGAAAGAAGTGTCTCAGTTTCTTCATCATCAAATGCCCTATACTCCAGAGATACTAGAAGACAAAATAATATGAAATCATGTGGAGATTATGAGTTTTTACAAATGTCAGTTTCTGTAATTATGGAAGCTGCCTTGCTTTGGGTCACAAATGAAGTGTCAGAGTTTAAATGCTGTGTATCTAATCTGTTGTTCTAGTTTCTACCTGACCTTAACTACATGGTTTATGGTAAGGCATGTGATACCCATAAAACAATTGGATTGTCTAAGCAGTAAGACATCCTTACTGAAGGGAAGAATGCTGAGTTCCTCAGCAAGAGGTTGGTTTTAAGAGTTCTTCACTTTGGTGCCTGTGCATTCTGTGATTATTTTGTAGAGAGGCCAGAGAACCCTTCTTTTGCTTTTGTGGTTACCTTGTTGAGACTATCATTTGCCCGTTACCAACCCTAACAGTCTTACGTAACAAAGTTCACCAAATTACGGGAGTTTCAGTTATTGGAGACTGGCTTGTTCTTCTTGATGTCCTGGAGTACTTTCCTCTTGGCTGAAGCATGGGGTTTCACAGGTAAGTGACGTTGTCCTTTTGATTTTATACCCTTACAAGGAGGCACTTTGCCTGTCACTTTTTCTCCCAGTAGACATACTCCTCTAGTATTTGAGCACACTTACTATGTTTGGGATCTATGCCGCCACTTATGATTTTCAATATAAGTGGTTCCTCTCAACAAAGTAAGTCACAAATGAAAATTTCCATATGAAACCTACTTCTCTAAAATGAACCTTCACTATGAAAGTCAAGAACTGTCCTTTTATATGAACTTGAAACTCATTGTTTTTATAGGTGTGGTTGCAGTATTGTTTTGCGGCATCACACAGGCACATTATACTTACAATAATTTGTCCACGGAGTCTCAGCATAGAACTAAACAGGTAAGAGAAACTTTAGTTTGTGAATAAGCTTTTCCTCCTTTCACCATAACAGAAGTCGTCTTTACTTCAAAACAATCTTTAATCTGTTTAAAATGATGACTATTCAATTCACTTCCTCTTCCTTTGACTCAAGAAATAAACAGGTTTGGCAAGTTGAAAGGTGACAACTTTTAGGGTAGAGGTGGGTCAGCAGACAAGCCAGAGGCTATTATTATTGTGACTCCAATAACCAGTCATTGAGCTTCCTTTTCTTCTTAGTGTTTTTCCAAATTAATGGTTTTTAAGTGGAATGTTTTAGAAGCTCAAACTAATCTGACCAGAGCTACTTCTGTGTGATACAGATACCATGAACTTTCTTTAGTGTTCCTTCAGGAACTGCACCACTATGTTTCCAGGAATGTCGGGATTACATCAGTGGGTCAGGTTTCACGTGGGACTGAGTGGCCAATTGTGCAGGGTACCTGAAGGGAGTTAGAAAGGAAACAGACTTAGAATTTTCCAGTCTTATGAGGGAAATGGGACAAATACATAAGCAATGTGTAACGTCTGGGATAGAAACAAATGCATATTTGGTTATGGTTCTCTTGGGAAACAGAAGCCTTAAGTTTTGCCAAGTGAGTAGAACACAGTGAGATTACCATGGAAAGGGCTAATGTTGAAGCAGAAGCTTCTTTTTTTTTTTCTTGAGCCTCCAGTTTAGTTTATTACCTGTGGTTTTTCCCAACCCTTCAGAAGAGACTAGAGTTTTTTTTCTCTCAAACAAATACATTGGGGTTACAGATCCTTATTTATTTATTTACTTTTAAAATTAATTCAGTACATTAATACTAGAGAAGAGAATCAGTTGGGGGTTCAGCATTTTTCTAGGCAGTGGGGTGGGGAATTAAAAAACAAATAGGAGAAGAGCTTCCCACCACCTTATTGGTGATATGAGACTTGTTTACTTAAAAAAAAAAAAAAAAATCCGAGATTGGGTGCTTCAGATTACATGTCATGAAGAGTTCAGAAATGGGGGAAATTTTTTTAGGCCTGAGGAGCTGGAAAGCCATCATAAAGGAAGTGGTGCACCTAGAAGGCTGGGAAGCATTCAGGAAGGCCTAAGGGAGGGAAAGAGTGCAGGTAAAGGCAGGAATAACATCCTATTTGTCAACCGAAGGCAGTATAGTTTAATGCAGGGGCTGCCAAACTACTGCCCTGGGGTCACATCCGGCCCTCACCTGCTTTTGTAAAGTCTGGAAGCTAAAAATGGACTTTACAGTTTTAAATAGTTGGGAAAAAAAAAAGAAGAATGCTCTTTTGTGGCACATAAAAGTGATAGGAAATTCAAATTTCGATGTCCGTCTAAATAAAGTCTTATTGTAACCCATCAGGCCCATTTGTTTACGTATAGTCTGTGGCTGCTTTTGTGCTACAGTAGCAGAGTTTACTAGTTGTGACAGAGACCCTATGACCCGCAAAGCCTAAAATATTTATCATCTGACCCTTTCCAGAAAAAGTACCAACCCTTAGGGTAGTGGATTAAAGCTTGGACTCTGGAGTGTTGTTTCACATCCTAGTTTTACTACTTGCTAGGCTAGCTCTATGACTCTGAGGCACTTTACATAACTTCTCTGGGCTTCAGTTTTGTCCTCATTAAAATGGGGATAATAGTAGTACCTACCTTGTGGAGGTGTTGTGAGATTAAAATGAGATAATGCGTGTAAAGTCCTTAGCATGGTATTGGGCACATCGTAAAAACTTGATAAAATTTAGCTAATATCCTTAGGTAAATAAATAGTAATGATAAGTATATTATAAATAATTTAAAGTAGATTAAATATACTTATTTGTTTCCATTTTCATTCCCATCTTTCATTGATAAGGCCACCACACTTTAGAACGATTAAATAACTTGCCCAAAGCCACACAGCCTGCAAGTGGGGAACACAGGATTCCGGCCGAGGCATTTTGACTCCTGACTCCATGTTCCTTACTACCACCCTGTTTTGGGGCAGAGGCTCATGCTAAAAAGCAGTGGTCGATAACTGTTTCATAGAGGGATGCTGGTTTATGGAGGGCCTTAAATTCACTCATTCAGTAAGTCTTAGATACCTGCTCTGTTAGCAACACTTGACTAGGCAATGATGTGAAAGGGGGGTGGGCAGGGAGCAGGGGAGGGTGCAGAGCACAGGACTATTATACGTAGGCCCTCTTCTTGGAAGCTTACTTCCTAAATGAGGGGTGAGACGCACATGAAAAGTGAAATCACACAGCAAAGCACATGAAAAGTGAAATCACACAGCAAAGCGGTGATACAAGAGGTGTCATGGGGGCCCTCTGTGCCAGGATAAAAGAATTCAAACTGGATTTCTAAGCGGGAAGTGTTTTGAAAGTGCTGTTTTGAGAGATATTTGTTTGGTGGCGATGTGGAAGATGGAGGGAGAGAAGCTGGAGGCAGGGATACCAGCTAGGATCCTTTTGCAGCATTATGGGTAGGAAGCCATGAAAGCTAGACTAGGGCAGTGGCAGGGACACAAGAAACATTCCCAAAGGAAAACGGGCAGGCTTTGGAGAAGGAGGATAAGAGTGACCAAAATTGGGGATTTGGAGAGGGAAGCTGATTGGGGGGAGTGAGGTAGTAACATTTCTGGCTTTTTCCATGGGACTAGAAATACCATCTCTACGTTCTCTCCCCTCTGAATCACATATTTTAGGGTGTATACATGAACTTCACATATTTAAAATGCTTGTTTCATTATCTTAGTACTACTCATGTATTCAAATTATGTAACTTATTCTTTTTTACTGGACTAACCTTTTAAACTTTTATTTCAGTTGTTTGAGCTTCTCAATTTCTTGGCAGAGAATTTCATCTTCTCCTACATGGGGCTGACACTGTTCACCTTCCAGAACCATGTCTTTAACCCAACATTTGTAGTAGGAGCATTTGTATCCTTTATCATGTGTTCTGTTTTGAAAACTTTTTAAAAATTGAGATTTCATGGGTTCTTAAGGGGTGGCATTGTTGATAAAAATACATTTGAATACATAAAAATTTCCTCTGATTAAAACAAATAAAGATTTCAGCCTTTCCCCCCCTATTTTCAGAGTACAAGGATGACATTTTTGCTTACTGCACAAATAATGTTGACAAATCAGAAATGACAGAAAAAAGTCTCCTACTATCCTGCCAACCCCGAAAGATAAAATTGTCCTCTGTTACTAAAGGAAGGAAGGTGTGAATGGATACTGAGGAACAGTTTGCAGTCTGTGCTACAGGGTGGTAGTTGAAAGGTGATAAGAGCTTGAAGGAGGCTGGTTTTTGGCCTTCTCTCTCTCCTCTCTACCGCCTCTCCTGAGCAAACTGAATCTTTAAAAATCATTTGAAAGGGAGAAGCTGAGTATATGAAAAAGATCAATCAGTAGTGCAAGCCTCCTTAGAAGACAGGAGGAGGTGGATTGCAAAGAATAGGAAGAGGGATTGGCCTTTGTTAGGAGGAAGGACAGCTCCTCCATTGTCACAGGAGAGGTTAGGCCATGTAGAGATGAAAGTATTCTCTGTGAGATGGAGTTCCTGTCCGATGGCTTCTAATTTTATCTGTACAGGAGGAGGTGAGATGATCTGCTGAGAGTGAGATAGAGAACAGGTTGCGTATCAGTTATCTATCGTGTAACAAAAGACCCGAACATGGCAGTTTAAAACACCAGACATTTATTATCTCACAGTTTCTGAGGGTCGGGAATTCAGGAGCAGCTTGGCTAAGTGGTTCTGGCTCCAAGATCTCTCATGAGGCTGTCGACTCTGGCTGCAGTCTGTCAAAATTTGACTGGGGCTGGAAGATCCACTCCAAGCTCACCCACATGGCTGTAGGCAGGAGGATTTGTTTCCTCACCCCATGGAGGATCCACTCCAAGCTCACATGGCTGTTGGCAGGAGGATTCAGTTCCTTGCCTCTTGGTCCTCTCTGCAGGGCAGCTCACTACACGGCTTCCTTCCCCCAGAGTGAATGAGCTGAGAGAGCACCAAGATGGGAGTCATGGTGTCTTTTATAGCCTAAATTTGGAAGTGACATAACATTCACTTCGGCCATGTTCTGTGGCTCACACAGTCCAATGCTTGTACAGTGTTGGAGTGAACTACACAAGAGTGTGAATGCCAGGAGGCAGAGTCGTTGGGGACCATTTTGGAGCTGGCTTTGGTAGGTGATAAGTTTTGAAGAGGGTGGACAAAGTTTGTGGGGTTGTCTTTTTGAGAGTGGAAGAGTGAGTGGACCAGAGAAATGTAATAGGCTTGCCAAGCAGTATTAGGGACCCATCTGAGTTTGGGGAATAGGTATAATAGTAGAATCAATCTGCCCTGTTGTATGACTTTGTCCAGGAGTGCTTATCTGTAAGCATGGAGAAAAGAGATAGTTGGGTCCATCCAGGGTTGGGGGTTTGTCAAGTGGGTGCAATGAAAACACAGAGAAGGGCAAACAAATTTAGGCTATTGGGAAGAGTATTATTAAAATGATGGAAAAGAAGGCAAGTAAAGAAAGGAGAGGACAGATTGATGGAGGGAAAAGTACAAGGATCATTGGACTGGAGGTGATCAGAAGAGTAATCAGAGAGGGATAGTTGAACTAGAAACAAGGAAGGAGAGCCTGTGGTCAGAGAGAGGAATGTTTGAATTAGTGATTTTCAAAAGAAGTATATATATATTAAAAATCCACCTCAGAATGAAGATTCTGCCAAAGAGAGTAGCCAAAAAAAATATTTTTTTAAATTAAGGCCCTACATAGGATCTCTGTCAGAAAAGTGAGGTATTCCTGAAATGCCATTTTGCAGTGTCTTAGTCTGCGAATGAGTTTCAGTTAAAAAAGATAAAGCTGTGTTAATAAGAAAAGAAACTTAGCTGGGAGGCTACCAGGAAGTCATATCCTGCTAGTCTTTGAGAAATTTTTGAGCAAATGAGTGACTTGAACATACCAGTATTACTATATTTAATCCGGAAACAAGGCTAAATAGTCTCTGTAGGTTTCTGGATCTATTAGGAATTGAAATTCCTCAGTTAAAAATCCTATCATGAAAGTTGGCTCTTAATAGGAAAGAGTTCTCTTTCTGGCTATATTCATTTTAGGATATAAGTTTGGTTTCATATGACAAGGACCCAAATGTACTGAGGTGTAAACAAGCTAGAAGTTCTTCTCTTATGTAAAAGTGTGAACTGGTATAGCAGCTCTGTTCCACAAATTCACCAGGGCCCTAAGCTTCTACCTTGTTGTTACCATTCTTAGGGGGTTGCCCTTGTTCTTCCAGTCCAAGTGGCTGTTTTAGTTTCTTAGCTGCTAAAACAAATACTGTACAATGAGTTGGCTTAAACAATGGGAATTTATTGGCTCATGGATTTGAGGCTAGAAGTCCAAAATTGAGACATCAGCAAGACAATTCTTTCTCCCCGAAGACCATGGCATTCTTGGTCCTTGGCTTTTCTGTCACATGGCAATGCAGATGACAGCTTCTTCTCCTTTCTTTTCTGGGTTCCCTTGAATTCCAGCCCCTGGCTGCTCCCCATGGCTTCTCTTTGTGTGACTTTCACTCTGCTTATAAAGGACTCCAGTAATCTGAATTAAAGCCCAGCCTGATTCGGTTGGGCCACACAGTAACTGAAGTAACATCTTGAAGAGAGTTTATTTACAATGTCTATACTCACCAGAGTGCAGACCAAGAGTGCAGACCAAGACCAAGAACATGTCCAAACTGGGTACACAATTCAGTCCACCACTGTAGCTCACCCTCATGCCTGACAATCCCCTTTTAAGGGCATGACCCGGAATATGCATACATCCCGTTGATGTCACCTACCTGCAAGGGAGGCTGGGAATTGTTCTTTATCTGTGTAACCATATACCCAGATAATAATCTGGTGTTGGGGGGGATGTCAGCTACTATAGAAGAAGAGAAGAAGAATAGATATTGCGGATACTAGCAGTTGCTTCCACATTAGCCCATATATTTTGTTGTTCTTTTGTTTCATTTTTTTTTCTTTCAGGGAATCATCACTTTTTAAATAAACTTTTTGTTTTAAGATAGTTTCAAATTTACAGAAAAGTTATGAAGATAATGCAGAGAATTCCCACATACCCCATATCCATTTTCCCCCGATAATTAACATCTTACATTAACGTAGTACATTTATTACAGTTAATGAGCCAATACTGATATATTATTATGTATCACTAATGCATAATAGTATGAATAAAGTCCGTACTTTATTCAGATTTCCTTAGGTTTTACCTAATATCCTTTTTTTTTGTCCCGAGAGCCCATCTAGGATACATTACATTTAGTCATCGTGTCTCTCTTGGCTGTGACAGTTTCTCAGACTTCCCTTTTTCTCGGTGGCCTTGACAGTTTTGAGGAGTACTGGTCATGTATTTTGTAGAATGCCCCTCAATTGAAATTGGTCTGATATTTTCCCCATGATTACACTGGGCTTATGGGTTTAGGGGAGAAAGACCCCAGAGGTAAAGTGCATTCTCATTATCGAGGGGACACACTTACTATTAGCATGTCTTATCAGTGTTGATGTTAACCTCGATCACTTGGCTGAGGTGGTGGTGGTCAGCTTTCTCCACTGTAAAGTTACCCTTTTTTCCCCTTTCCGTACTCTTTGGAAAGAAGTCACTATGCGCAGCCCAAACTTAGGGAGTGGAGAGTTATGTTTCTCTTCCTCGAGGGCAGAGTATCTGCATCAATTATTTGGAATCCTCCATAGGAGATTTGTCTCTTCTCCCCCATTTATTATTTTTTTTTATTCAATCATTTAATTTATCTCACTACAAACTCCTGGATATTTATTTTATGTTTTGGGTTATAATCTAATACCACACTATTTATTTTGTTGAAATTGTTCCATTTTTTGAATACTAGTAACTCTTTGAATTGACTTCTGTGTCCCTTTAACATACCCCTATCATTGTGAATTTTCTTTTAATTAGAGAAGTTGTAGGTTTACAGAAAAATCATGCAGAAAATACAAAGTTCCCACATACTTCCCCCATCCCCCACCTCCTGGCATGGGTTTTTTTTTTTTTTTTTGAGTACTTATTTTCTGGTATTACGAGGTGCTTCAGGCTCATCTTGTATATTCTCTGCCTCAGCCCTAGAATCAGTAGTTTTTCCAAGGATCATTATTTCTATTGGAGAGTGCTATGCTTGTTTGTTGTTACTGTGGTGGTGTTGTTTCTAGGCCCTTTCCCCTGACAGTAATGGAACACGTGTGTATGTACTAATCCATGTGTGTGTGTACACATGTGTAAATATTTCTATGGCAATCATCAGTGTTAATATTAAACTAAACGTGAGTTCATACTGATGTCTCCAACTAATCTGTTGTCACATGGATCATTCCAGCCTCCCCTCCTTGCTCATCTGTAAATTCCCATTCCAAAAATGAGAAATGTGGCTCTCATCACCCACCATCTATTTACTTAATTGTTCAGTTCCAGGATACATGCATGGCAGTAACAGAACTGTTAACCTGTACCCCATGGAAATCAACTTTATCAGTAAGAATATAGGGTATATGTGCAGTTCCCTTTGTCTTTAATCTTACAGATTCAACTCATTTCTAAAGTTACTTAGGTCAGTACCATTTCTTCCACCATGTTTTGTTTTTAATCTTAGATTTTCCTTTATAGTCCTTGCAGAAAAGTGGGTGGAGACTGTATTGTGACCCCTAAGTTAAGAACTGTAATTGTAAAGCAAGGGCCCCTAGAGACAGTTTGACATCTGTTTCTAATACAGAATACCAGATTCTGTATTAGTCAGCCAAAAGGGAGCTAATGCGAAATATCAGAAATGGGTTGGTCTTTATAAAGGGTATTTATTTGGGATAGAAGTCCACAGTGACCAGGCCATAAAGCATGAGTTTCTTCCCTCACCAAAGTCCATTGCCACGTGTTGAAGCAAGACAGTTGCCGACGTTTGCCAGGGTTCAGGCTTCTTGGGTTCCTCTCTTCCTGGGGCTTTGTTTCTCTCCAGGCTCAGCTCCTCTGTTTCCACCACAAGGTCAGCTGTAGACTATCAGGCGAACGGCTCGCTTCTCTTCTCCTGGGCCTTCTCTCCAACATTGAGACTCCAACATCTAAACTCCAACTTCAGAACTGCAACTCAAAAAAAGATACTAAAATTGGTTTCTAGTTACAGCCAGTCTGAATTCACATTAAGCCTTTCTTTTGAAGCAGGTTGGAAGTATAGACTCAGGGAAACATAACAGGGCTAGCAGGAATTTCAGTGATATGAGGTGTTTGTGCTGCCCTTTTCTTTATTCTGAGAAGTTTAGCCAGTGCTACTCTTCTTCCTACCAACACTGCCTGAATTAACCTATTACATTAATTAGTTTAAGATTATACCAAAGAAGTTCTCCTTTTAACATGTTGCTATAAATCTAATGAATTTCCTCTGTGTTAGACTTGCACTGTCCAGCTTGGTAGCAACTAGCCACATATGATTATTTAAGTTTAAATTAATCAAAATTAAATTAAAAGTTCAGTGCCTCAGTCATAATAGCCACATTTCAAATGTTACCATATTGGACAGCGCAGATATATAATGTTTCCATCATTGCAGAAAGTTCTGTTGTACAGGGCTGAATCAGACAGTGGAATCCAAAGACTGTGTTAGAAACTGAGTGTCTTTTTTTTTTTTTTTTTAGATTTTATTTATTTATTCATTTATCCCCCCCTTGCTGCTTGTGCTCGCTGGGTCTCAGCTAACCACGCCGTGTGGGCGGGCTTGCCTTCACCAGGAGGCCCCGGGAACCGAACCCGGGGCCTCGCATATGGTAAACGGCAGCCCTACTGATTGAGCCACAGCCGCTTCCCAAGAAACTGAGTGTCTTAAGATAGTCTCTCCCCATCTTGAAACTATAGTCTAAATAATACTAATAGTAAAAGGAAATTATCCTTAACCTATTACTTTTAGATTGCTATTTTCTTGGGAAGAGCTGCCAATATTTACCCCTTGTCCCTCTTACTTAATTTGGGTAGGAGAAGTAAGATTGGATCAAATTTTCAACACATGATGATGTTTGCTGGTAAGTTATAAGTTTTCCTCTCTTTCCCACACCAAGAAACCACTTATAACGTATATGCCTGTTTGATTTCAAATTGAAATGAGCTGCAGGTAATATAAGACCCCATTAAACACTGAAATTGCAACCTCAAGTAGGAAATTCTTTTTATACTGTTCCATTCCCTTCTGTGAATGTTCCAAATCCCTGATTCAGAAAGATGTTACATAAATTGGGAATTGGGAAAAATCAAGATTAATGCAGGTTCACACAAAAGCCTTTATGTGAATGTTTATAGCATCTCTATTCATAATTGCCCCAAACTGGAAACAACGCAACTATCTGCCCTTCAAGTGGTTAGTGGATAAAACAAACTATGATTCATCCGTACCATGGGATACCACTTAGCTCTAAAGAGGAATGAACAGTCGATACATGCAACAACATGGATGAATCGCAATGGCATTATACTGAGTGAAAGAAGCCAGGCTTGAAAGGTTACATACTTTATGATTCCATTTATAGGACAGTCTCAGAAAGATATAGCAATGAAGAACAGATCAGTGGTTGCCAGGGATTTGGCAGGATGGTGATGGGATACACTATAAAGGTATTGGCAAAGGAAATTTGGGGGCACAATCAAACTTTTCTGTGTCTTGGTTGTAGTAGTGGTTTGATTGTGGTAGTGGTTACACACCTCTATCCATTTGTCAAAACTCATGGAACTGTGCACCCAAAAGAGCTTATTTTACTGCATGTAAAATAAAAAATAAAATTGTTGACAGTTATTAAAAGATTAATACATATCAGAGTCATATACTAGTTCTATTTCTCTTTGTATATATTTACATAGGTTAGCATATGTTACAAGTTTCTTCATGTGTGTCTACATCTTTAGAATGTGCTTTCTTTCTCTGAATTTATTCATTGGTAATGAATTCATAGAAGAAATACCTCTTTCATTCCCTTGTAGGGCTTCGTGGTGCAATGGCATTTGCCTTGGCCATTCGAGATACTGCCACTTATGCACGGCAAATGATGTTCAGCACCACACTTCTAATTGTGTTTTTTACTGTATGGGTATTTGGTGGTGGCACCACTGCAATGTTGTCATGCTTGCATATAAGGTAAGTTGTAACTGGAGACCTCATTTTAATATTAAATTATAATTTGGTTTTACTTTTAATCATGGCAAGATTTTAGGCTTTGGTGAGTCTATAATGTTTCATTTTTTTTCCTTTTAAAAAAGTATATAGGCTTTATCATCAAAAAAATTGAAAATATGCAAAAGAAAAAGGAAAACCATCGTTAACAACTTGAGTGATATCTTTTCAGACCTTTTACTATGCATTACATATATATATATATATATTTAACAAAAAGGACCCACATGGAAAGTACTTTTTTGTAAACTGATTTTTTAAATGTAATATAGCATGGACATTTATGTTAGTAAATAAATTTACATCATTATTTTTAATGGCTTCACATATAATTTATTAATCAAATCTTTGTTGTTGGACTTTTGTATCATGTCTAGAATTTTGCTCTTACCATTGACACTGAGAACATTCTTACATGTGAACATTACTATACACTTGTTTGATTATTTCCTTAGGATGCGTTCCTGGAAGTGGAATTGTTTGGTCAAAGGATATACATATATATTTAAGGCTTTTGATCCATATTACCAGATTGGATCAAAAACTTTTCTTCCATCTGCAATGTATGAGACGGTCCAGTTTATCCCAACCCACTTAATCAATACTAGATAGGTTCATCCTTTATGATCAGCATTGTTTCTAACCTAATAAAATCCAAGGCTGACATTGTGAGGTCTTAGTCTTGAATGCTTGCTAGTTAATGTATTCAATTTGTCTGCATTTGTTTCCATGGATACAGCAGCCTATGTTGCTAAAGTCTTTGTAGATTTCAGTTCTGTGTTTGGCTGAAACTTCACAGACCTGAAGGGTACTGAGCTACCAGAATCTGTAGGAATTCATTAGCAAAAACAGTATTTCATATTTTATAGAATCTGTTCTCCATTTTTTCAGGCTGTTATTCCCTTGCTTTTCTTTTAACTTTCTAAAGACCAGCCAGCCCTAAATCACGCTTTGAATGTTGTTATGGTTATCTTAATTTCTCTTTACTATTCAAATCCCTTTCTTATTATTTCTTTGCTTAATGTAATAGAACATGCATGCAATTATTAATGTTCTTATAACTTAATTATTACCTGGCATTTGTTGAGCTCCTACTGTGTGCTGGGCATTGTGCTGACTGCAGCTTACATATTTATTTAATCACAGTAACAATTTTACAAGTGAGGAAATTGAGGCTCAGAAAGATTCTGAGTTGTTCAGGGTCATACAGATAATTAAATGGTAGACAGAGGTACCTCTGGTCCCACATAATTTCTTCTAGACATGTTACAACAAGGAATGAGGGTGGTGATACTTGGAAGGACTAAGCTCCTGTCTTTTCTCAAAAGCTTGTAACAGAAGCTCCACTAAGGAGAACAAAATGAAATGTAAGGTAATTTAGGAAATAATACTCTTCAACAAACTCTCTATGTTTCAGTAGAATCAGTTTTCTTTCCTGCCTGCCATTCGCACAAACAAAACAAAACATCCAAACAAAACCAAATCCCACCTACTAACATAAAGTTCAATCTGTTTTACTACCTGCAAAAGCTCTTTCTCTGGCACCATCTTGCCTGTCCAGTAGCATATAGTGTGGCACTGTATGTACTATATACACTGCCTTATAGTCTTAGATTAATTCTCCTTTTTAAAGTATTCTTTTCCCTTTTTTGAGAGCAGAGGCTTTATTTATTTATTTATTCATTCATTCATTTATTTATTTATTTATTTTAGGAAGTACCAGGGATTGCACCTAAGACCTTGCACGTGTGAAGCAGGTGCTCAACCACTGAGCTACACCCATTCCCCCAGAGGCTATATTTTAAGCTTCTTTTCCTCCCCCAAAACTTGTCTAGTATAATTTTTTTAAAACATTTTTTAACTTTATTTTGTACATTTAATAATTGAAAATATAAACAATTAAAAATTAAAAAGTAAACACAGATGAATAAATATATACATTTCTCAATTAAATGTGTAATGGATACATATAATTTTTTTTAATCAAACAATATATTATACAATATATTTGGTTAAAGCCATCTTTTTTCCTTATTACAGATCTAATACATGTACATTACTGAACATTTTTAAAAATACAGAGAAGAACTTTAAAAGTAACATTCTCCAATCATTTTCCCATCCATAATCACTTAAGTTTTTAGTGCATCCTTCTTTTCTGTTTTTCCCCCTATCTAGTATAATTTTTTTTTTTTTTAAAGATTTTATTTATTTATTCATTTATCCCCCCCCTTGCTGCTTGTGCTCGCTGGGTCAGCCAACCACGCCATGCAGGCGGGCTCGCCCTCACCAGGAGGCCCCGGGAACCGAACCCGGGGCCTCCCATATGGTAAACGGGAGCCCTACTGATTGAGCCACAGCCGCTTCCCACTATCTAGTATAATTTTGAGGATGCTGATAAGTCCTTAAAGATTCAGGCAAACTTGGCTTTGCGCACTTTCTCCTTCACTTACTAATTCTGTGGTCTTGGGCAAATTATTTAACCTTTTTAAGTCTCTGTTTTCTCCCCTATAAAATGTATATAATAGTACCTGCCTCCTAGGATTGTTGTGAGGACTCAGTGAGCTAATGTATGTAATGCTTTTAGCACAGCATTTCAAACATGCCTGTTATTCCTTCATTTGATAAATATTTCTTCATGTGATAAATATTTCTTCAGCACCAGCCATGTGCTTGAACTTAGTGGTTCTCAACTGGGGATGATTTTGCCTCCCAGGGTGTATTTGGTAATGTCTGGAGACATTTTTGATTGTCACAACTGGGAGAGGGACCTGTTACTGGCATCTAGTAAGTAGAGGCTAGAGATGTTGCTAAATATCTTACAGTGCACAGGACAAGCTCCTCTCACCCCCACCACCAGCCTTCCAACAAGAATTATCTAGGCCAAAATGTCAGGAGTGTTAAACCCTGCTCTAGGGAGGTACAGTAGTAGTAATTAGATTAAAAAGGTTCCTGGTCTCAAAATTTACACTTCAGTGGGAGAAGACAGACAATAAATTAGTAAACTAATGAACAAGACAATTTCAGGTGGTATTAAATCCTGTGGTGCCAATCGAACAAGGTACTGTGATAGTCACTGAACATGGAGGTGTATTATATGAGGAGGTCAGGGAAGGTCTCAGAGAGGTTATATTTGACCTCAGTCTACCTGAATGACAGGATCATGCCAGTTAAGCAGTGATCAGGAAGAAATCCAGGCAAAAGAAAATGCAAAGGCCCTGAGGCAGGAATAAACTTGGCCTGTTTAATGAGTAAGAAAAAGCCCATGTAGCTGGAGCATAATGATGGGCCAGACGAAGGAAGCAGGCAGAAAATGAAATGGGCCAGTTAGTAGGTGCTTGATCCTACAGGGCAGGCATCAGCAAACCTTCAACGGGCCAGTTAGTAAATATTTCAGGCTTTGTGGGTCTTATGTTCTCTGTCCCATCTTTCAACTCTAGCACAAAAGCAGCTATGGACAATACATAAATCAATTGACGTGTCTGTGTTTCAATAAAACTTTATTTACAAAAACGGGGTGCACCAGATTTGCCCTGTGGGCCATAATTTACAGCCCTCTACTATAGGGTCATGTAGGACATGGTAAGGAGTTTTGACTTTCAAATAAAATTGAAAATCTTGGGGGATTTTTAAGCAAGGGAGAGAGACATGATCTAATTTACAGTTTAAAAGGCTCACTCCAGCTGTTGTGTGGACAGTGCATCCTCGATGAGTTAGAGCTAGCCAGCCATTCCTGTGTCCTTTCACATGTTTTGTGACAGTCATATTTGGCTCCCTGTCATTTACTGAACACACTTGGCTGGCACTTCACCGCTGAGCCTTTCCTCATATTGTTCCCTCTGCCTGGAATTTGTTTCCCTCCCAGTAAATGACTCAACTCAAGCATCTCCTTTTTACTCCATTCTTTTCTGGTGGAACCACTCTTCTGTTTGCTTAACAAACTGCGTATCTCTATTATAGCATTTATTTTATTCAACCTTGTTATAATAATATAGTAGCTACCACTTTAGTGCGTGTTTATGATGTAGCACACACACTGCTAAAATCTTTAGGTACATTTTCTCACTTAATCCTCACAGCAACTCTCTGTGATGTATATTAGTCCCAAGTCTCCAGGTGATAAAATTAAGGTTCATAGGGCTGCATAATTTAGCTAAGTTCACACAGCTAGAAAGCAGCCAAGTCCAAACTTGAACTCAGCTCTCCCTGATTGCAAAACCTTTAGGGATTATGTTATAGTTGTGTTGGTCTCTCCCACTAGTCTGTGAGCTCCTTGAGGGCAGGGGCCGTGTCTAATTTATAGTCTATGCCCTGTGCCTAGTACAGTGCCTGGCAAATAATAGGTGCTCCATAAATGTTTATTATGTTGAATTGGCTTCAGATAATGTACAATTTAAGACCACTAGATGTCACTTTAGATGTATAAATGTGGTTAGAGTTTACTATGACTAAGATACTGAACAGCTCCTGGCAGTTTCAACAAAGAAGAAATGAGCCTTTCTTTGGATTATCAATCTGGTCATGGGCATCTGTTTTCAAGTACTTGACCATGATTCACTTGCCTTCCAGATGAGCTTTTGCATCATTTTCTTCCCTTCAGTGTTATTCATATTCTGGGGTGTCACTGCTACAGCATCTTACACTGCATTTTTCTGTGTGTTGTCTGTAGTAGTTAACTTAATTGATAAACATTTGAGCACCTATTGTCTGCCAGGTACTGTGCTAGACTCTGGGGATACAGAGATGAATTGATACTTGGCCTTTACCCTCAAGGAGCTCACAGTCTGTTTGGGGAGACTGACAGGTAAAAACTGTAGTCTACTGTGCTAAGTATTATGGTAGAGGAATCTAGAAAGTGCTGCAGAAGCACAGAGAAAGAAATGATTCTGCTTGAGGGAGGAATAGAATGGTTAATTTGGAACTTGAAGAGTGAGGAGAAAAAAGTGAGGGAAAGTACATTTTGGACAGAGGGAGCTGCAAGAGCAAAGGCTCAGAGGCTTAGGAAAGGTCATGGATTTGGGGAGAGGCATACTCGGAGATGGTGAGTGTAGGGTGTATAGCAGACAGTGATGGGAGATGAGAGTAGAAAGGTGGGTGGGGGTGGGGATGGGAGCTAGTTTGTAGAGAGCTTGAATGCCACACAGATTTTAAGCTTGACGTTCTGGGTTGCAAGCTGCTCTCAGTGTCTTTTGTCAAGGTTGAAACCCAGTAAATTCTGTGCTTTAGACTGCTAGCTCTAGGGGAGAACCTGACAACTGGAAAACCTTACAGCCAGTGGCTACAGACACCATGAGTCAGCATGAGGGCCCAAGCTTGAGCACTTGGGATGGAAAGGAGGAAAGATGAGAGACAGGTTAGAGAAAAAAATTCAGCAGAGCTCACGAGCGCTCTTGTTGGGGGGGGGTGTAAAGAGGAATCAACGAGAACTGCTTCATAATGAAACTGTTCCCCAGGATATGGAAAGCAGGGAATTTAAGCAGATATAGAAGAGTTATGAAGAATGAAGGCTAATGTCTATCCTTTAGCCTGTGGGGAAAAAACTGTAATTGGACGCTCTCTTTGGTCATTGTAACAGAATGTTGCCATGAGACGAGAGGTGCAAACACAGGCAACTCCCTCTCGGAATTGCATTGTGCCAGCCTTGTGTTTGGAATAGCTACCTTACGTACTACTTATTCAGCAACAGGGGCAGCGTTGCTTTCCTTGCCTCTGCTTCTAGTGGACTTATATTCGGAGAAGGAAATGTTTTTCTGACGCTGGTAAGTGTGGGATTGCAGAAAGAGAATCATTAGTAGACCCTGCCTGACTTAGAATCCAAGCTGTCATTTAAGAAAGTATCAGGAGCCAAAAGTCGAACATCAACAACCAGAGAGACGCAAGAAAACAATTAACCATTCCGTAGCTTCTGTGTTGAGAAAAGTAGTCGCCTGACAGTGTACATATGTGAATAGACCCATTTTTGGCCTTGAAAGCTCATTTGCCTTTTGTGTTTCTCCTTAGGGTTGGTGTTGATTCAGACCAAGAACATTTGGTAAATATACGTTTGTGTTCTCCCTGGCATTTCTGTCGATGTGTGGTCGTTTGGAAAGAAAACAACCTACTGTAGACTTCATCCCACTATGATTTAGATCCTGTCCTTTTTGCCTCAGCTTTGAACTGACATAATGTCTGGCTTTTCTCACTGCTTGATAGAGAAAAAACCAAATTTTAGGCAGTGTGTAGTTACCAAGGGTGACAGCTTCCATATCTGTGGGCCCTACTGGGCTTTTGCCACAGAGGAGAGCAGTCTCTTAAGTGCGCCTGAGTTTTCAAGTGACTGTTCTGGCACAGGGAGCCTTTTTCCACTTGGGTTTGCGCATGAAGGCTTGTCTCTGATGTAAGCCCCACTCCAGCTGCTCTTCCTGTGTAACTTTCAAATTGGATGACTAGCAGCTGCCCTTGAGAACAAACTGCCTAGCAACTTTTGAATCTCCAACTAGAATTCCCTGCCTGCTAAGGAGAATACACTTTCTTATCCTGTGCCTCAGCCTTGTCCAAATTTCTTTGCTTATTTCCATGTGTCATTTTCTCCATCATTCCTATGAGCCTGAGCCTGTTGGACTGAGTACAGTGTAACTTGGTTCCCTCTATAGGCTGGCCACCCCTTTCTGTTATTTTCCATCAGCTTTTTAATGTTTTCTGAGCACCACTGAATACTTGACTCTGTATTGGAGTTATTTATAATGGTTTGTGTGAGAAATCATAGAAATTGGGTTTTTGAAGATGGAAAGCTTCTCAAGGTAGCAAAACTTCAAAACACAAGTATTGTTCTTGTCTGAAACAAGCCCTGGTTTATTTGTCTTCAGGGTGTGGTTTAAAAAAAACACATTTATCAGATTCATTTCCTAAATGTTAATTTTGTTAGCTGGTGAGTGATGAGTTTGTATATGATATAGTAAGTACTTGCCTTCCTTTGTGGTCAGAACCTTAAAATATAATTCCATGAGCTTAAAATACTTGGACAAACTTAAGCTGGATAAATTCCCATGATGCCAAGCTGCTGGAGTAGTCTCCAAGGGTATGGTAATAGCTCCTCAGTGCCTCCCTAACCCCTGCATCAAAACAAGAATAAAGTTATCACACAGCTCACAAGGCAAATGCTTGATCACTATCTGCATAAGTCTCTATCTGCTGTGTCACCTCTGTCACCACAGGGGAGAAACTGAAATGGAGTGACAGGGAGAGAGCCAGGTAGGTGGGTACTAGTTGTGACAGGCAGAAAAAATGATCATTTTTCCCTTGCCCTCAAAACCCCAGGTTATATTGTTTACTCGGTATTTTGAGTGTATACTAGGAAGCACAGAGGAAGATAATAGTAAGTCTGGAGTGTGGGGGAGTTGGGTGTACAATAGTGTGTGCGGTGAGGGGATGGTGAGATTCAGAGTTGATTCAAGGGAGATTTTTTGCTCTTCAAGAAGCAGGGACACCCAAACCTACACCCAAGGTTTTTAAGTCCTTCTAAACGTTCTCTCAAACGTTTTTATATGGTGTATATAGAGGGGAAGATTGCTTTATTTTGAGAGTCAGGAAGGACAGGAAGAAAGGAACCAAAAGCTAGAATCTCAACATTGCTCTTAGGAAGTCATGGAACTGTAGAACATTAGAGCTAGAAAGGATCTTGGGGATTATCTAACCCTCACATTAAAAAAAAAAAAAACTTTTTGTTATAATAACATATATACATGAAGAAATTTGGGCCCAGAGAGGGACAGAGACTAGCCCAAACTAGCTTATGTCAGAGCTGGGACTGGAACCCGGTCACCTAAGGGCCCAACTCCTGCCTGACCACACCATATTACAAATAAGGGCACACTATGTTTTAGAAGCTATTTTTGAAGATGCCTGCTTGCTGTGTTAGTTTTTCCTCCTAGCCTGTTAGGTTACCATGGAATTTCCCTACTTGCTTTCATTTTGTTGGTGTATTAAGAGCATAGTAGCAACTTTGAAAATGCCAGTTACTTTTGGAATCCATGACAATTCCCAAAGATAGGGGTGCTTCGTAATGTTTTATATTTAAGATAGTGTTCACATTGGGAGCCTAGGTCTTTCACATTTAGGAGGGAATTATCCCACACTTATTTTTAAGTGGCAGTAGACTCCTAAATCAATAAGCAGCCTGAGTAATAGAGGTATTCAGAAACAAAAAAAAAAAACATTTCAATTTCCTATTCCAAAGCTACAATATCCAAGCTATTAGATTTCTAATATTGCCCATGGTAGAGAGTATCTTATATATAATAGGCTATAATTCTGAGTCTGCAAAAGAATGGCTCTAAATAAATGTGTTTTATCTTTGTGTATGTATTAATTTGTTTATTTGTTTGCAGGGTATTCCTGAAAGTGAAAGGAGAACTACTAAAGCAGAGAGTGCTTGGCTTTTCCGGATATGGTACAACTTTGATCATAAGTATCCTTAATTGAGAAAAAATGATAGTATGGACATGGGTTCTTGGAGTTTAATGTAACAACTGTTTTGATCTTCCCTTTCCCCTTCAGGGTAGTGGAGAAGTTTATTCAAAGGAACACACATACATGAATTCTTCTCCGTACCCTGGAGACTGGTTATTGCAGAAGCTGGCTCTGTGAAGGGAATCAAGAGCCCTAATGCCATACTTTCTCTGATGTATGGATTTATTTATTTCACAAACTTGAATATTTATTGTCCCGTAGCTAATTTAGTGAATCCTACAAAATTTTTTTTGTTGGTTCTTGCCAGTGTACCTGCTAGAGTGAAAGAGGAAAGACTGCCTTAGGAAAAAACATGAGAATGAAAGAAAATGCAGTAGGTTTAGGTACCACAATATTCAGTGACCTTTCCAAAGGCTGTGAGATTCTTCTCTCCATTCAGAATGCCACAAATAGCTAATGTTTTCATTGTTTACCAAATGTGTTTTCTGTTCTAACAATCTTCTTCATAGCTGTGCTTTGGATAGTGTTGATAGTCTATAACCTGGTTAAATTATGCATTTTTAAAAACATTTGTTCATTGTTAATTAAAATTAATTTTTAATTCAAAAATCCACCTAGAGAAAGGAACCATGGAGTTCTTTCGGGCTGAGATTTACCAGCAGATGAATCAAAATTTGGAACAACCATGTAAAAGTTTTTTCCTTGCTCTCAACTTTCTGATCAAAGCCTTGTATATTTAAGAAAAATGCACTTGAAACTTATCAATAGAGAGGCTACTACTTACTATATTCTATTTACTAGATTTGTACATTCACTTTTTTACAAGTACTTACAAATTGAATGACTGAATGGAAACAATTAAATTACTATATGGAATATGTATGGTATTAAGCATTCAATTAGAGAGAGAGAGAGATCCTGGCTGTGCAAAATTGTTTAATGGTTGTGTCATTGCTTTTGGCTCAATTATGGGCCTTTGGGGGTATAAGCCACTCCCATATCTCTTGGGGCTTTTTCATCCCTCTGATTTAACCAGTTATTTTGAATGTTTCCTGCATTGAATGCCTTGTATGTTTTCTGCATAATATGTAGAACAGTTAAATGATCCTAATGTAGAAAAAGAAGTCAAATAATCACTTGTTTTTCTGTATATCCTTTTAGAAATAAACAATAAGACTTGTTAACCTCAGCCTCACTTAGCCTATTAGGTACTACTAGACCAAGACCTGGTAGTTTTTATACCTAGTAGAATTAACAGTTTCTTTTTATGTCCAGATTGTTTGTTTGTTTTAATTGAGGTATAACTTTAATACAGTAAAGTACATAAATCTTAAGTGTGAAGGTAATGAACTTTGTTTGACCTGTATAACTAACTGTATAAAGATCTGTATCCCAAAAGGTACCCTGTGTTCCCTTGCAGTCAGTAACCTCTTCCCCACCCCTGCCCCTACTTCACCCCCACATGGCAAAACAGTAACCACTATTCTAATTTCTGCCAACATGGATTAGTTTTGCCTGAATTTGACGTTCATATTGGTGCATGTATCAGTAATTCATTCCTTTTCATTGTATTCCATGTATATGTTTTTTTTTTATTGTTCGTGTTTGTGTGTGTGCCTATTTATCATTTTGTTGAAAAACATTCTTGTATATATCTTTTGGTGAACATAAGCACTCATTTCTCTTGAGTGCAATTTAGGGCAAGTGTATATTTAGCATTAGGACATATTGCCATCCAGTTTTCCAGAGTGGATATAACTGATGTACACTCCTACCAGCAAGTTAAGGAAATTCTGGTTGTTCCACATCTTTGTCAAAACTTGGTATTTGTCAGCCTTTGAAATTCCAGCCAGTTTAGTGGTATGTAATGATTGATATCTTATGTTGGTTTAATTTGCATTTCTCTGAAGACCAGTTAGGTCCCTTACCTTTCATGTGTTTGTTTGGCCATTTGGATATCCTCTTTGATGAAGAGTGTCTGTTCAAGTCTCTTGTGCATTAATTCTCATTGGGTTGTCTTATCTTTTTCTTATCGACTTGTGGGAGTTCTTTTTATATTCTGGAATTGAATTCTTTGTTATATGTATTTTGAATATCTTTTCCCAGTTTTTAGCTTTTCTTAATCCTGTCTTTTGAGGAACAGAAGTTGTTCATCTTAATGAATTCCTTTTTATTAATCTCTTCTTTTACTTAGTTTTTTATATCCCAAGAAATATATCCCAGGGTCATAAAAATGTTTTCCTATCTTTTCTTCTGTCACATTTAGGGCTTTGATTCATCACAAATTAATTTGTTAAAAAGCGGTTTTATTGAGATAGATTCACATACCATACAATCCATCTAAAGTGTGTAATCAATGGCTTTTTTTAATATTCACAGAGTTGTGCATCCATCACCACAATCAATTTTAGAACATTTTCATTACTTCAAAAAGAATAACCCAGTCCCCTTAGCAGTCACCTCTCCATCCCTCTATCCTTCCCTAGCCCAATATAACCACTAATTTAATTCTGTCTCTAAATTTATTTATATTTTATATAAATGGAATCATACAATATGTAGTACTTTGTATCTGGTTTCTTTTACTTAGCACAATGGTTTTTTAAAATTATTTTTAATTAGAGAAGATGTAGGTTTACAGAGAAGTCATGCAAAAAAATACAACATTCCCATATACCCCTGTATTGTTGACATTTTGCATTAATGTGGTACCTTTGTTAGAATTGATAAAAGAACATTAAAATTGTACTTTTAACTGCAGGCTGTAGTTTACATTAGGTGTATTTTTCCCTTATACCACCCTATTATTATTAACACTTTGTATTAGTGTCATACATTTGTTATAATTCATGAAAGAACATTTTTGTACTTGTGCTATTAACCCTAATCCATCACCCACAGCAGGGCTTACTGTGATATACAGTCCCATGTTTTATCTTCTAACTTTCATTCTAGTAACATGCACAACCCAAAACATTCACGTACGTAATTCAGAGCTGTTAATTACACTCACAATAATGTACTACCACCACCACCATCCATTTCCAAACCCTTACAATCAACCTAAATAGAAATTCTGTACAAATTAAGCATCAAATCCCCATTCTCTATCCCCATTCTATTTCCTGGTCTAGATTCTAACTAAAAGTTTGCTTAATATATTTAATTCATATCAGTGAGATCATGCAATATTTTTTCTTTTGTGTCTGGCTTATTTCACTCAACATAATGTCATCAAGGTTCATCCATGTTGCATGCATTAGGACTTCATTCCTTTTTACAGCTGAATAATATTTCTTCATATTGATATACCACATTTTGTTTATACATTCATCAGTTGATGGACACTTGGGTTGCTTCCATCTTTTGGTAGTTTGTATAATGCCTCTATGAACATCGATGTGCAAATGTCTGTTGGCCATGAGAGGGGGAGGGGAGCGGAAACTGATTGGCGGTTTGAGATGGAATTTTCCTACCTGATATTTTTCCATTTCTTTGATTCAGCATTTGTGGATTCCTTTTCCACTCTCAACTGTCCTCCGGAGTTCTAAGCAAGTGGGATTTTATTTGCTAAATATCTGGGGAGGCTTTTTCAGGGGATGTCTTATGTTGCCATGTTGATGATGTCACTCTCACAAATTTTTGCATGTAGTGTGAGGTATGAATCAAGATCTACTTTTTTCCACATGGATATCCAATTGCCCCAGCACCATTAATTGAAAACACCATCCTTACCCTCATTGAATTGTAGTGGAATCTTGGTAGTAGATCACATGTGGGGATATATGTGGGGATCTGTTTCTAGACTTTCTGCTCTTCTATTTTTAGTTTTTTTCACCACTACCACACTCTCCTAAATGCTGCATTTTATAATGTTTTTTTTAAAAAAGATTATTTATTTCTCCCCCCACCCCTCATTGTTTGCCCTTGCTGTCTACTCTCTCTATCTATTTGTTATATACTCTCTCTGTCTGCTAGTCTTCTTTTTAGGAGGCACCGAGAACTGAACCTGGGACCTCCCATGTGGGAAGGAGACACCTAATTGCTTGAGCCACATCTGCTCCCTGCTTGTTCTGTCTCTCATGTTTCCTCATTGTGTCTCCTCATTGCATCATCTTGTTGTGTCAGCCTGCCGCGCCAGCCCATTGCCTCAGCTCACTATCTTGCTCGTCTTCTTTAGGAGGCACTAGGAACCAAACCCAGAAGCTCCCATGTGGGAGGGAGGTGCCCAATCGCTTGAGCAACCGCCACTCCCTGTTTGTTGTGTCTCTCATTGTGTTTCCTCATTGTGTCTTCTCGTGTGTCAGCTTGCTGTGCCAGCATTTTGCTCCAGCTTGCTGTCTTGTCAGTCTTCTTTAGGAGGCACCAGGAACCGAAACCGGGACCTCCCATGTGGTAGGCAGGCACCCAACTGCTTGAGCCACATCTGCTTCCCAACTTTATTTTTAGAGAGGTTATAGATTATAGGAAAGTTACATTGAAAGTATAAGGGAAACCCAAATACCCCACCCTCCCATATCTTCTCTAATTACTAATATCTTACAATTGTGTGGTGCATTTGTTACAATTGGTGAATAAATGTTGCAGCATTGCTTCTAAGGTCTTTAGTTTCCATTGTGGTTTACATTTATTCCAATGTCCTAAAAATGCCCTGTGTTCTACCTGTTATTCCCTCCCCCTCCCCTCAGAACCTCTGGTAACCAATATCTTTATAACAATGTTACATGTTCTTCCAATACTACAATATTAATAAACTTACTTTGTCCGTGATTGCATTCCCCCCATATATTTGTTCATTCTTCAACCCTGAAGATTTGGGGATGGTGATGTCCGCTTGGCCTCAGATTGAGAGGAGGCTTAGAGCTTATGGGGCAGATGAAAGGAACTGTTTTGCTTGAAGTTGTAGATACTCTTTGCCTTTTGGGATGGGGGTTGTCCATCATCATCATCTTGTTAGTTGTCCTGGGTGAGTCTGATGATCTGGAGAGTAGGTGTTAGCCGCAACTTTTCTGAGATTCAGGACTTAACCAGCATATGAACAGACTGAAGATTTAAGTCTCTGAGACATATATTAAAGGATATAGTGATAAATACAGGCTCAAATAAAAGGGGTAGAAAAATCATATGTAGGGAAATTATAAGTGAATATAACTCTGTTACATTGGGGAAATAGGCTGAGGTATATTTCAAGGTAAGGTCCACCAAAAGGGTGCTAAATTTAAGGGTTTGTGTGTCTTGTTTATAGTGTCCGGATGGCTCTAGAGCCCTCAGGAGCACCCCTGTTTGAGGCTTTGTTCAGAGTGGCAGTTAGAGAGATTTGCCTGAGACATGCATAAGTGTAACCTCTGGAATAAAAACTTTTTTTTGTATTTGATGTTTCCCCCTTTTGGTCAAGGTCTTTTTCCAAATGCATCGCTGTTTGGTGCTTGGTATTAATCCCTCAGTGCCCGGGAGGCTCATCCCTGGGAGTCATGCCCCACACTGGGGGAAAGGTAGTGAGTTTATCTGCTGAGTTTGGCTTAGAGAGAGGCCACATTTGAGTAACAAGGAGGTTATAAGGAGGTAACTCTTAGGCAACAGTTATTATTGGGTTAAGTTTCATTTTTATAAGAATAAGGTTCATAGTTAATATTGCGGGCTTGACCTATTGGTCTGTTTTATCAGGCACTGCCTATGTACTTGAGATCGATTCTTGCCCCTCTATTTGAGAACATAGCAAGACTCCACAGGATGGGAGTTTAATATTTTGTTGCTTATTATGTGGGTCTCCACCCACTGAGATAACACCCTATGACAAGATGAACACATTCATTGCTCTCAGTTCTTCTGGGTATATATCCAGTAGTGGTATTGCAGGGTCACGTGGCAAATCTATATTCAACTTCCTTAGGAACTGCCAAACAGTCCTCCACAGTGGCTGTACCATTCTGCATTCCCACCAACAGTGAATTAGTGTTCCTATCTCTCTACATCCTCTCCAAAACTTGTAGTTCTCTTTTTAATAGTAGCCATTCTGATAAGTGTGAAATGATATCTTATTGTAGTTTTGATATTCATTTCCCTAATCACTAGTGATGTTGAACATTTTTTTCATGTGTTTTTTTTGCCATTTGTATTTATCTTTGGACAAATGTCTATTCAAGGCTTTTGGCCATTTTTTAATTGGGTCCTTTGTGTTTATCATTGAGTTGTAGCATCTCTTTATGTGTCATGGATATTAAACCCTCATCAGATATGTGATTTCCAAATGTTTTCTCCCATTTAGTCAGCTGCCTTTTTCACCCTTCTGACAAAGTCCTGTGAGGTGCAAAAGTGTTTAATTTTGAGGAGGTCCCATTTATCTATTTTTTCTTTTGTTGTGTGCTTTGGGTGTAAGGTTCAAGAAACTACCACCTACCACAAGGTCTTGAAGATGTTTCCCTACATTTTCTTCTAGTAGTTTTATGGTCCTGGATTTTATATTTAAGTCTTTGATCCATTTCGAGTTAATTCTTGTGTATACAGGGAATGAAATAGGGTCCTCTTTCATTCTTTTGGTTTTGGATATCCAGTTCTTCCAACACCATTTGTTGAAGAGACTGTTTTTTTTTTCTATAAACATGGACTTGGTAGGTTTGTAAAGAATGAGTTGGCCATAGAGGGTTTATTTCTGGACTCTTAATTCTTTTCCATTGATCGATGTGTCTCTCTTTATTCCATTACCATGCTGTTTTGACCACTATAGATTTATAATATGCTTCCTGGTCAGGTAGTGAAACTCCTCCCATGTCACTCCTCTTTTTTAGAATGCTTTTCGCTATTCAGGTGCATTTTCCCTTCCAAATGAATTTGGTAATTGCCTTTTCTATTTATGTAAAGTAGGCTGTTTGGATTTTGATTGGTATGGCATTGAATCTATAAATCACTTTGGGTAAGATTGACATCTTCATGATATTTAGTCTTCCAATCCATGAACATGGAATGTCTTTCCATTTGTTTAGGTCTTCACTGATGCCTTTTTTTTTTTTTTAAACAAATCAATTTTATTGATACATATTAATAAAGCATACAGTTCATCCAAAGTGTACAATTAGTGGTATTTGGTATAATCACATAGTTGTGCATTTATCACCTAAGTCATCATTAGAGCATTTTCATTATTTCAATGATAATAATAAACAAAAACAAACTAGCAAGAACATTCTTCACCTTTCTATCTCTCTATGGTTCCCCTGCTGTACGTAGCTGCTATTTCTGGCTATTCTTGCACAATTATTTATTTATTAAGCATTTTATTGAGATATATCCATATACCATATGGTCTATCCAAAGTGCATAATCCGTGGCTTTTAGTATAATCACAATGTTGTACATTCATCACCACAAAAAATTTTAAAACAGTTTCATTATTTGAAAAAGAAAAACTCCACACCCCTTAGCAGTCCTTCCCCAGCCCTACATAACAACTAATATAACTTCATCTTTATAAATTGATTTATATTTAAATTTTATATAAATGGAATCATACCATATGTAGTACTTTGTGCGTGGTTTCTTTCACGTAGTATAACGGGTTTTTTTGTCTGATACTGACATCTTGTAGTGTTAACATATATTTGTTCAATTTCAAAGAAAAACAGTCTTATATATGTAATTTTACCAATATTCATTGATTTCTTTTAGCATTGTTTTGTAGTTTTCTGCACATAGGTCCTGTACTTCTTTGGTTAAATTAATTCCTAAGTATTTGAGTCTTTTTGTTGCTATTATAAATGGAATTTTTTCCCTAATTTCCTCCTCACATTGTTCAATACTATCTTACAGAAACATTACTGATTTTTTGCGTGTTGATCTTGTATCCTGCCACTTTGGTGAACTCATTTATTAGCTCAAGTAGCTTTGTCGTAGACATTTCAGAATTTTCTAAATATAGGATAATGTCATCTGTGAATAGTGAGAATTTTACTTCCTCTTATTTGGATGCCTTTTATTTGCTTGTCTAATTGCTCTAGCTGGAACTTCTAGTATAATGTTAAATAACAATGGTGATTGTGGGCATCCTTGTCTTGTTCCCAGTCTTTTTTTTTTTTTTTAAGATTTATTAATTTCTTCTCCCGTCATTGTTTGCACTTGCTGTCTACTCTCTGTGTTTGTTTGTTGTGTGCTCGTCTTCTTTTTTCTTTTAGGAGGCACTGGGAACCGAGCCCAGGACCTCCCATGTGAGAGGGAGGCACCCAGTTGCTTGAGCCACATCCGCTCCCTGCTTGTTGTTTCTCTCATTGTGTCTCCTCGTTGTGTCAGCTCGCCATGCCAGCCCATTGTGTGAACTCACTGTCTTGCTCATCTTCTTTAGGAGGCATGGGGAACCGAACCCGGACCTCCCATGTGGTAGGTGGGCGCCCAACTGCTTGAACCACATCCACTCCTGTTCCCGATCTTAAAGGGAAAGTTTTCAGCCTTTCCCCATTGAGTACGATATTGGCTGTGAGTTTTTCATATATGCCTTTTATCATATTGAGGAATTTCCCTTCTATTCCTATCTTTTGATGGGTTTTTATCAAGAAAGGATGCTGGATTTTGTCAAATGCCTTTTCTTTCTTTCTTTTTTAAGATTTATTTATCCCCCACCCCCACCCCCATTGTTTTGTGCTCGCTGTCTGCTCTGTGTGTTCTGTGTTTCTGTGTTTGCTTGTCTTCTCTTTAGTTGGCACCGGGAACCTATCTTGGGACCTTCTGGAGTGGGAGAGAGGCACTCAATGTCCTGCACCACCTCAGCACCCTGGTCTGCTGTGTCTCTTATTGTCTCTCCTCTGTGTCTCTTTTTGTTGTGTCATCTTGCTTCGCCAGTTCTCTGTGTGGGCCAGCACTCCATGCGGGCCAGCACCCCCGTGGGCCAGCTTGCCTTTCATCAGGAGGCCCCAGGAATCGAACCCTGGACCTCCTATATGTTAAACAGGAGCCCAATTGCTTGAGCCACATCTGTTTCCCTCAAATGCCTTTTCTGCATTGATTGAGATGATTATGTGTTTTTTTTCCTTCGATTTGTTAATGTGGTATATTACATTAATTGATTTTCTTTTGTTAAACCACCCTTGTATACCTGGAATAAATTCTACTTGGTTGTGATGTATAGGTCTTTTCATATGCTGTTGTTTTCTATTTGCAAGTATTTTGTTGATAATTTTTTTTCTGCCCCCCTGAGATGGCTCCCTTGTCTGTTTGCTTGTTGTTTTTGCTCATTGTGGGGTTTTTTTTGCTCATTGTTTCTGTTCATTGTCTGCTCGTTGTTTTTTCCTCCTTTTCTGCTTGTTATCTGTTTGTTTTTTCTTTAGGATGCACTGGAAACCGAACCCAGGACCTCCCATGTGGGAGGTGGGTGCTCAACTGCTTGAGCCACATGTTCTCCCTGCTCTTTGTTTTTTCTCATTGTCTGCTCATTGTTTTTGCTTGTTGTCTGCTCTTTTGTTTGTCTTCTTTAGGAGGCACCAGGACCCGGACCCGGGACCTCCTGTGTGGGAGGCAGGCGCTCAACTGCTTGAACCATATCCACTCCCCTGAGAATTTTTGCATCTCTATTTATTAGAAAGATTGGTCTGTAATTTTCTTTTCTTGCAGTGTATTTATCTGGCTTTGGTATTAGGGTAATGTTGGCTTCATAAAATGTGTTGGGTAATTTTCCCTCCTCTTCAATTTTTTGGAAGAGTTTAAATAGGATTGGTGTTAATTCTTCTCAGAATGCTTGGTAGAATTCACCTGTTAAAACATCTCATTATGGACTTTTCTTTGTTGGGATGTTTTTGATGATGGATTCAATCTCTTTAAATGCAATTGGTTTGTTAAATTTTTTTATTTCTTGTAGCATCAATGTAGGTTGTTTGTGAATTTATAGGAATTTGTCCATTTCATCTAGGTTGTCTTGTTTGGTGGCATACAGTTTCTCATAATGCCCTCTTATGATCCTGTTTATTTTTGTGGGGTCAGTTGTAACCCCCACCTTCATTTCTGACTGTATTTATTTGCATGTTCTCTCTTTTTTTCTTTGTTAGTTTAGGGAGGGGTTTGTCAATTTAATTGATCTTCTCAAAGAACCAGCTTTTGGTTTTGTTGATTTTCTCTATTGTTTTTTTTGTTCTCAATTTCATTTATTTCTACTCTAATCTTTATTAATTTTTCTTTCTGCTTGCTTTGGCATTGCTTTGTTGTTACTTTTCTAGTTTCTCTAGTTGTTCAGTTAGATCGTTGATTTTAGCTCTTTTTTAATATAGGCATTTAGGGTTATAAATTTCCCTCTCAAGACTGCCTTTGCTATATCCCATAAGTTTTCATAAGTTGTGTTCTCATTTCATTTATCTCAATATATTTACTGATTTCACTTGCAATTTCTTCTTTGTCCCACTGATTATTTAGGAGCGTGTTGTTTAGCCTCCACAATTTGTGAATTTACCTCTTTCCTGTCTATTGATTTCCAGTTTCATTCCATTATGATCTGAGAAGGTGTTTTGTATAAATTCCATCTTTTTATATTTATTGAGAGCTGCATTGTGCCCTAACATGTTGTCCATTCTAGAGAATTATCCATGGGCACTTGAGAAGAACCTATAATCAATCCGCTGAGTTTGGGTCCAACGTTCTGTATTTGTCTTTTAGATCTAGCTCCTTTATCATATTGTTCAAGTTCTCTGTTTCCTTGTTGATCTTTTGTCTTGTTCTATCTAATGATGTGAGAGGGGTGTTGAAGTCTCCAAGTATTATTATAGAGACGTCTATTTCTCCCTTCAGTTTTGCCAGAGTTTGCTTCATGTATTTTGGCCACCCTGGTTAGATGCATAGATATTTATGACTGTTATTTCTTCCTTGTGGATTGTCCCTCATTAATATATAATGGCCTTCTGTTTCTCTTATAACTTTTTTGCATTTAAAGTCTGTTTGGTCTGATATCAGTACAGCTACCCCTGCTCTTTTTTGGATACTATGTGTATGGAATATCTTTTTCCAGCCTTTCGCTGTCAGCCAGTTTGTTTCCCTGGGTTTAAGGTGAGTCTCTTGTAAGCAGCATATGGATGGCTCATGTGTTTTTTAATCCATTCTCTCAGCCTGTATCTTTTGATTGGGGAGTTTTATCTCCATTCACATTCACTGATATTAGCGTAAATGCATTATTTACTTCCATCATTTTATTCTTTGGTTTTCATTTGTCATATCTTATTTTCGTCTGTCTTTTTACTCTTTTGGTTATCCTTTCCATTATTCTTTCTTCTATACTCTCCTCCAAGCGTCTCTCTCCTGTCTTTTTATTTCAGACTCTAAGGCCTCCTTTACTATTTCCTGCAAAGGTAGATTCTTTTTTACAAACTCTCTTAGTTTCTGTTTATTTACATTTCATACTCACCTTCATATTTGAAGGACAGTTTTGCTGGATAAAGAATTCTCAGCTGGCAGTTTTTCCCTTTCAGTATCCTAATTGTATTATACCACTGTCTTCTTGCCTCCATGGTTTCTGATGAGAAATCCACACTAAGTCTTACTGGGTGTCCCTTATATGTGATGGTTTGATTCTCCCTTGTTGCTCTCAGAATTTTCTCTTTTTCTTTGATGTTTGACATTTTGAGTGGTATGTACCTTGGAATAGGTCTGTTTAGATTTATTCTTAGCAGGGTATGCTGTGCTTCTTGGACATTGTAAGTTCATTTCTTTCGTGAGAGTTGGGAAATTTTCCACTATTATTTCCTCAAATGCTCTTTCTGCCCCTTTTTCC
>JAKSZT010054138.1:1336363-1454733 GCA_026826555.1 Tolypeutes matacus
TAAAGGCAGTTCTTATTTCACCCATTTTGACCTTTGGGTTTTATCTGTCACATTTTATTTTCACCACTTTTTTGACACATTTAGTTACTTTTACTGATGTAATCTTCATTTCTAGACTCTTCTTCCAAGCCTCTCTTGTCTGTCTTGTCTTTATGTCCTGTAAAGCTGGTCTCTTGGTTAGAAACTCTCTCAGTTTCTGTTTATATGTAAATATTCTAAACTTGTCCTCATTTTTAAAAGACAGTCTTGCAAGGTATAAGATTCTTGGCTGGAAGTTTATCTCTTACAGTATCTTAAATATATCATACCACTGTCTTCTTGCCTCCATGGTTTCTGATAAGAAGTCACTTAATCTTATTGGGTATCCCTTATAATGTAATGCACTGCTTTTCTCTTGCTGCTTTCAGAATTCTCTGTCTTTGACATTTGACATTCTGATTAGTATGTGTCTCGGAGTTGGTCTATTCAGATTTATTTGGATGGGAGTACACTGTGCTTCTTGGACACACATATGTATGTCCTTCAGTAGGGTTGGGAAGTTTTCTACCATTATTTCTTCAGATATTCCTTCTGCCCCTTTTCTCTTCTCCTTCTGGGACACCCACGATACTTAATGTTTGCACATCTCTTGCTGTCGTTTAGTTCCCTGAGACCTTGTTTAATTTTTTCCATTTCTTTCTTCATCTGTTCTTTTGTATGTTCACTCTCCAGGGCCATTTTTTCAATCTCACCAATCCTTTCTTCTGCCTCTTCAAGTCTGATATTAATAATTCCAGTGTATTTTTAATTTCATTTATTGTGCCTTTCATTCCTATAAGGTCTGCTATTTTCTATGTATGCTTTCAAATTCTTCTTTGTGCTCATCCAATGTCTTCTTAATATCCTTAATCTCTTTAGACATCTCACTGAATTTATTAAGGAGATTTGTTTGAACATCTATGATTAGTTGTCTCAACTCCTTTATGTCATCCAAAGGCTTATCTTGTTCCTTTAACTGGGCCATATCTTCCTGTTTCTTTGTATGGATTGTAGTTTTGGGGGTTTTTTTGGTGTCTTGGCATCTGGGTTACTAGATGTATTTATTCTGGGTGCAGTTTTTCTCTTTAGTTTAGGGCTTTCCTGCCCTTTCTCCCTTGCTGGTTGTGTAGTAGGAGCCAAGGATGTAGTTGGTACTGTAAGCTGTGGAGGCTCAAGTTGTCTGCATTGCCTCAGGGACTGATGAAGCTTCTCCTAACTTTCTCCTTTGCCAGGGGTAGGTACAGAGCCACAGCTGTGTGTAATAATCCATGTAATGATGGCCTAGACTGTAGTTGCACAGAGAGACTGATAAAGCTTTATGCCCCTTTCTCCCCTGCCTGGGATGGAGATGGAGCTGCATATTTGGGCAGCAATCTATGCCATGCGGGTCCAAAATGACCACAGTTGCCCCGGTAGACTTCCGACTATTCAGTCTGTGCCAGCCGAATGTACCTGCAGTTTCCCAGAGGGGCTGGTGCAGGGCCCTCCAGCTTCCTCCCAGCTAGACACGGGCCTGAAGCCTAGGCTAGAGCTGTGGTCCAATCTGAGTGGAAAGAAGCCTGTAACTACCATCACTGTGATTTTCAGTCAGCCCGGCTTCCCTTCATGCTGGGAGCGGAGTCAAAATGGTGGCTACCGGCCTCTTTCCGACTTGGACAGGTTCAAACTTTAGCTGTTCTTAGGGTTATTCTTTAGCCAGCCAAATTTACTAATCAGTAGCTGAAGTTCGTGGCCAGCCATCTCTTCCTCCTCTGTTTTTGGGAAATGGAGCTTCTAATCCATCCACAGATAGCTTCTGAGCTAGCTTGTGCCACCAGAGTACGATGATCACCAGCCTTTGCAGTGTGGCCTGCATTTTTCCATACAGGCTGGCCACAGGTCCCCCCATCTTCCTCCCTGCCGGAGATGGGGCTGTGGCTTAGGCTAGAACTGCAATCCAATCTGGGTGGAAAGAAGATGATCCCTACCAGCCCTGTGATTTTCAATGCTCCCCGCTTCCCCTCGTACCAGGGCAGAGTGAAAATAGCAGCTACCAGCCTTGTTCTCACTTGGAAACATTCAAACTTTAGCTGTTCTTAGGATTATATTTTAGCCACCAAATTTACTAATCAGTAACTGAAATTGGTGCCCAACCATCTCTTCCCCATTTTTGGGAAGTGGAGCTTCCAATTCCAGCCATGGAATAGCTCCCGAGGCGGCTTGTGTGGCCACTGGAAGATGGGCACCAGCCTCCGAGGCATGGAATGCTCTACTTACAAATCTTCTCTGCAGATGGGCAGTCTCCTCCTTCCATTCCTTTAAGGATGTTGCAGGATGCTCTTCTGGTCTCCTGCAGCCCCCAAATAAGTACTTTAGATAGCTCTGGGTGATCACCAACTGCCCTGTAGCACAGGCTGACTCTAGGAGCTCCTTACTCTGTGGCCATCTTGCTGGTTGCCTTACTTATTTACTTTTAATTCCCTCACATGCACTTCATTTTTTGGCCAGCAGATGGCACTCTTTGACAGGCCGCTCGGTTCAGAGCCTGGTGGGACTGTGTTTGCTACAACACAGACATGATCAATGTGATAGAGGTTCCTGCCTGCAGCCTAAGAGCCTTGTATTTCAAACTTTGTCAGAGGCATTGCTCCAGCCTTTGCTGGCAGCCACCTCCCTTTTCCCTGGTAGGAAATAGTTCCACTCCCCTCTGTGTCCTCAATAACCAGTCATGGTCAGTAGAGAGGGAGATTGAGAGGGTTGGATGTCTTTGGTTCTGGATCTCTTTAGTGCCTTGCCAGCTCCAAAGGCAATCAATGGTGTGGCCCCATCCGGCCTCGAAGGGCTCATGGGACACAGCAGACCAAATTTGTAGGTCAAAAGCTGAGTCAGACTTAGGCTGTGTCCTTCTCTCTCCCCTTTCCTGGGAAGATGGATCTCTGGGGTCCCTTTTGTCTATAACCGCTGGCCCCAAGGCCTGAGAATTCTAAGGTGTCTTTATTGTCGGGGAGGGTGCCAGCAGTAGCAGCTGCGGCTTTTAACTCACACTTTCGCAGTCGTGGTCCTTTTCCTTTTCCCTCTCTCTTCTGGGTGATGTCCAGCCTTTCCCTGGTATCCTATACCCTAGAAGATTTTTTTCCCAGGGCATTTTTGCCTGTCATCTAGCTCTTTTTCTGGGAGAGAAGAGTCCTGTGTCGTTCTAATCTGCCATCTTCCCAGAAGTCCCCTCCAGTGCAGTATTGAATATAAGGGATAATAGTAGACATTCTTGTCTTACTCCTGACCTCAGGGGAAAATTGGTCAGTATTTCACCATTAAGTATGATGTTAGCTATAGGTTTTTGGAGATATCCTTTATCAGATTAAGAATATTCCCTTCTAGTCTGCTGAGACTTTTTTTTTTTTTTTTTAAAGATTTTATTTATTTATTCATTTATCCCCCCCTTGCTGCTTGTGCTCGCTGGGTCAGCCAACCACGCCGTGTGGGCAGGCTTGCCTTCACCAGGAGGCCCCGGGAACCGAACCCGGGGCCTCCCACATGGTAAACGGGAGCCCTACTGATTGAGCCACAGCCGCTTCCCCTCTGCTGAGACTTTTTATCCTGAAAAGGTATTGAATATTATCAGATGCTTTTGCTGCATTAAAATGATCATGTATGTACTTTTTTCTCCTTTAATCTGTTAGTGTGCTGATTTTCATTGATTGATTGAATGTTAAATCAATTTTGCATTCCTGGAACAAATCCCAGTTGGTCATGATGTTATCCTTTGTATGTATCAAAGGATATAATTTGTGTAATTTGCTGGGGTTTGGTGTCTGATTTTTGTGTCTATTTTCATGAGAGAGATTAACTTGTGGAACTTTTTCTTGTCAGATTTCTATAATCAGATTATATTGGCCTGATAAAATGAGTTGGCAAGTATTCCCTTTCTTTTCTCTAGAGGTGTTTGTATAAGATTGGTGGTGTTTCTTCCTTAAGTGCTGGGAAGAGTTTATCAGTAAAACCATCTGGGCCTGGAGCTTTTGTACAGGAAGGTTTTAAATTTCTTTATTAGACATACAAATATTCAGGGTTTGTTACCTTTTGTCAATTTTTGGTAAGTTTTGGTTTTTAATGAGTTTTTTCTGGTAGAGTTAAACATCAGGTCTTGTTAGCCTCAATATTACCCTATTAAATACTATTAGACTAAGACCTGGTAGATTCTGTACTCAATACATTAGTAGAATTCATTATTCCAGTTTTTCTTTCTTTTTAGGAGGTACCGGGCATTAAACCTGGGACCTCATACGTGCGAATCAGGTGCTCAGCCACTAAGCCACACTTGTCCCACCAGTTTTTCAATTGCTTTGTTTGGTCAGATGTTTCATAAAGTACATAAGTATGTTTATATAAATTGTTTTAGCCTTAGAATATATAAATATGGGAATTCATGAAATTTTCTCTAACATTCTCATTTTTAAATGAGAACAACCTTAGGTTCTAATTTTAGAAAAGTGGAGAGTATGGTATATGTGTCCATCTTCCTGTTTTTTCTTGTGTTTCCTTCTTTTTCCTTCTGTCATATGTTATCACATCTATTTTTATATTTTTCGGCAGATCAAGTGAATACTGAAATGAACACCCATGATAAGGAGCTAATGATACATAATCTTTTTAAATATCTCTAGTATTTGCTTTCCTTTCCTCCTTATATAGGTTTATAGGTAAAGAATTCACCTGATACTGAAGTTTCAATTTACAGCCTTTAAGAGGCCAGCTTAATCCACAATAAATGACCAATCCCATTTTTAATTACCATATTCTACTACTGGAATATTTAATCTCTCTGTTATCATTGTTTACTTTTTCCATTATCTCCTTCAATGCTAAATGTAGAATGATTTTGTCTTTTGGTTTTAGTAAAATTAAAGAGGCAATATTGATGGAGTGAAAAGGGCACAGCGTTTGGAATCAGACCAACCTGGGTTAGCATATCATTCCCATAGTTACATAATTGTGTGACATTAGGCAGACCATTGACCTCTCTGAGCCTCAGTTTCTCTGCCTGTGAAGTAGAGATAAGAGGAAGATTCCCCTTTGCTTGTTTACTGATGTAATTTGAAGATGAAATGAGATTATGTAGCCCTTTACCTTCCTGTGCAGTGGGAGGTACACTGTGATGGCGCTTTTATCAAGTGAGGTGTTCTGTTAGATTTGTGAAGAAAGGCCGCTCTTCCTTAACCAGCACAGCTATCTGAAGCCTCTGCTGACCCACAGCGGGCCCCCTCTTACCACAACACTCCCTGCCTGCTGTGGACCCATTGCCAGATGCCTAACCAGCCCTCAAGCTTACGAAGTAAGTTGGTTTTATCCAAAATCTGAGTTGTTCATTAAGTTAATGTCATCTGCTCTATGGCTGGGTTGCTGATTTTCTTTTATTTGTTTTGTTTTTGCCTTTGAGGTATAACAACTGCGAGGGGGGAATATAAGCATATTTTGCTCACTAGATTAACAACTGGAAAAGTTTCATAAATCTATAAATAGAATCCATAGCTTTGAAACATGCTCTGAAAACAGCTATAGAATAATACGTCATCTTACTGTAGGTGATTTTAGCAAGAAATTCTATTTCCATGCTGACTTGTATTTAATTGCAGTGTGTGGCCTGAGCTCAGTACTAAATGTATAAACTAGGGTTGACCCATTTACATTGAGAGAATCAATTTAAAAAATTGACACATCTAAGAGTGCAACAGATGGTCTATTACTGCACACCTGCCAACTTTTGGATCTTAAGGACAGTTTATCTACCTCTGTTTCACATGCCGGGAGACCTGAGCCTGTCTAGATATGATCCAGATCCCATAGTTTGTCCTTAACTCCCAGCATACGGTCAGTGGCTTGGTTAAGTATTGCAACTAAGAAAGAAATGACAGATATGCTAACTAGACTTTATTATGAACATTTTCATCTTTCAAGTTCCTTTTTTTTTTTTTTTGGTACACCCTTGAAACCTAACTTTGTAATTTTAAACCAACCCTTCAAAAATAATCCATGGCAGCAAATAGGTACCCATGTAACAAAACCCACTGATTTTGACTCCCCTGATGCAACAGTCAGAATCTTGAGTAGAGAAGAGGAGCTGTAAGGAAGCAATGTGGACATGCACCTCCCAGTTCCCCACAAGCTCTTTTGTGATATGTTAGAGCAATAAGACTTGGCAAGTTACAGGAGTCAAATCCCACAGGGCATGAATGGGAAAGAGGAGGCCTAGTGGGGGTGGCACCCTAGGTCAGGGAGGAGTACCTGTTATGTTGAGTTGGACAGATTTTGCTAGTGGGGTGGGGAGAACATCCCATGTTGCCTTGTCTCTCCCTTCTACATTGTCCAGGCTCCCCTCTCAAACATAGTTTCTATTTCCTCTGGGCACTGTTAGCCTGTGTGACCCAGTATGGAGGGCTCAGCCAGCATCATTGGTTAAGTCGGTAAGGCTTGACTCTTGGATTCTAGAGACCCATTCACCATCACCGAAAGCCAAAAGAATTCCACCATGACTATGTGTCCTGTGGCATATAATAAAACACAATACACTGTGAAACTTGATTTTTGATATTATGTTTCATTTTTGTCAACTATTACTTTTTTTTAGTTCTCAAACGAACATGCTCATGGCCAAATATTCAAACAGTATGGAATGTACAAAGTGGGAAATAAAAGTCCTCTATCTCCCACCTGCATTCCCCAGAGGCAGTCTTTATTGAAGGTTTACTGTATGTACTTCCCGATATGTTTTATCTATACAAACACACGTGTATATTTTTTTGGCATTGTTTCACACAAATGGGATCATAAGTGTATAGTCCTGCTACTTGCTTTTTTTCACTTAGGATACATCATGGATACCCTTCCATGTGAATATATTAGACCTGTTGCTTTTTCATGGCTACATACTATTCCATTGTGTGGCTATGCCAAAATCTATTTAATCAGTCTTCTAGGGTAGACATTTCAGTTGTTTCTTTTTTTTTTTTTTTTTGCTATCACAGTTAATACTTATAGTGAATATCCTTGTATATATAAATTTATCCAGGTATATGAAGGAATATAGAATAGATTTGTAGAAGTAAAATTGCTAGGTCAAAAGGCATATGCATTTTAAAATTAGATCGATATTGCCCCAAACCTCAAACTTAATAAAGAAATCAGGCGGTGCTTAAGAGCCCCTGCTGAACAGTGGAGGAGCTACAGAGCTGTTGTGAGTATTGCTGACATAAGTGATAGAGCTTAGACTTATTGTTATAACTAGATTGGACAGGAAGGGATTTTGGTGGGTTGCTGGTTATGGCTTGGTTTGTTTTGCTTTTGCTTTTCCTTTTCCTTTTCCTCTTCCTTTTCTTTTCGTACTGGGGATTGAACCCGGGACCTCATACATGCGAAGCAGGTGCTCAACCACTGAGCTCCACCTGCTCCCCAGTTTTTCAATTCACATTTCTTTGATTTTGAGTATCCAGGCAAGTTTCTATGAACAGTGAATTAATTTTTAAAAAATATTTTGCCCAATAGTCTTCTCATTCTAGTTTATTCTCTGAGACAAAGTAAAAATTTTCTAACACACACAAGATTGGGAGACCTGGATGCTTTAAATTCATCAACTTGTATGATGTCCCTATCAGTTGTTTCCCTCAAGGAGTATTAATTACACTTTTTTTCTTGTTAGATCAATATGAGTATTAGAATGATACTCTTTACATTAGAAAAAGAAAGGGCCTTTTTCTAATTTTTAAATGTAATATGTACTCATTATAATAAAAATTCAAATAGTCCAGGAACATAAAGAAGAAAATAAAAACAATTGGCAATCCTATCATGCAGCACTGTCATCACTTCATTGAACACCCTCCCAGACTTTTCTATGCATACATAATTTTTTTTTTTTTTTTACCAAAATGGGGCTATATATTCTTGACTTTTTTCCCCTTTTGTAGAACTTTCTTTAATTTTACTCTTTTGGCCACTAAGTTTCCATTGGAACCAAAATGCTTTGATCTGGGAGACAAGTATTCAGTGAGGGTTCAGCATATTTGGGGGATGTTATCTTTCTGGGCATTGTTAAAACAAAAGTAAAAGCTTTATTTAAAGCCCTTAAAATAATCAATTCGGCTTGCATTGAGTGAGTACTTTCTGTGCACCACAAACTGTTTGGTGGTTGAATTATAGCACAGAAGATAACTCAGCCCCTGCCCTCAAGGGTCTTAGAGTCTAGTGGGGGGAGAGGGAGCCCAACAATACATGTGCAGTTGGGATATAGGGGTAAGTGCTGCTACAGAGATAGACTACAGCGTGGTATGAGAGCACACAGGGGGACACCTAATCTAGCCTTAGAAGATCAAGGAAGACATCTGGGAGGGTATTTTTCAAGCCGAAGCCTCAGTGATATGTAAGCATCAGTCAGATGAAAGAAGGCGGAGGGGGACAGCCTGTAGGACAGCCTGGAGGTGAGAAAGAACATGGGAGATTTGGGCAACTGCCAGCAATTCAGTCTGGCTGGCACACAGTGGGGATGTTGTGGGGGCGCAGATTGTGGCAGGCCCTGAAGCTGAAGGGCCTAAGTTACTGCACAGTGTCTTTTAGACCAAAGTAAGGGCTTTAGACTTGATCCTGAGAGCAGTGGGATACCCTGGAGGGTTTTACATAGGGAATCCTTTAAAGTTCTCCTATTAGAAATGTTTCTTGAATATCTTAATGATTCTTAAAACTTATTTTATTTGCATTTAGAACCAGGAGCAATTGAAAGATGATGACTCAGATCTTATTCTCAATGATGGAGATATTAGTTTGACGTATGGGGATCCTACTGTGAATGCTGAATCAGCAACATCCAGTGCTCCCAGGCGATTTGTGGGAAACAGTTCTGAAGATGCCTTGGATCGGGAGCTTGCATTTGGAGACCACGAACTGGTCATTCGGGGAACACGCCTGGTTCTTCCTATGGATGATTCTGAGCCCCCCTTAAATCTCTTAGATAATACGAGACACGGTCCTGCCTAAGCTTACTGATACTCACTTAGTGATTTGTAAAATTTGCACATGTGATTGTGAAGAAATTTGTACTACCTAAAAAGTCCCAGTGCATGTCTCTGAATGTTTAAGCTATATAAATACTATTTATATGGCATACAAAGAATATAAATATCCTGTACAAGGCAGATTGTGAACAAACTATTTCCCTTTTTCAAGATTTACTGGCTGTACTATGTAGAATGGATCTGTTTTAGAAAGTTATTTTCACAGTGATGTGTGTTCTACAAGCTTTGCGTCTCAGTTAAGTATAAAAAGTGACCGATTTACTCTTATATTTACTTGACACTTAACCAGAGTACCAAGTTCTTGTGATGTGAATTAATTTTTTAGGGTGGGGGAGTGTTATTTCCTAGGGAGCTATGGGAGGAGAGGTTCCTTTGTTGGGGAACTTTTTTGTTGATTGCTGCTGCCTTTGTTGTGACCTTTTTCTTTCCTTTATCTCTCATGGCCTGTTGTGGTGCCAGGAGCTGTTGAAGGCTAATGCTGATGGCATGCTGATCTTGCCCTATTCAGGTTGGGGAGTGAAGTGTGGAGGCCTCTTTCCCCCCCTTGTTGTGAAAGAACAGATTCTTTGACTATAATACACTGCTGTTCAGAAAAGAAGGCTGCAAATGACTTCCAAGACTTCATTTCTTTTTTTTTTTTCCAGACCAAGACCATCAAAGGAGTTGCATCCAGCCTGCTTAGCCAAAGTAGAGTTGTATATAGTCCAGAGTACATGATGTCGATTTGGAGGGGCTGTGGCAGGGGCAGAGAGGGGCAGAGGGCAGGAGGGGAATAAAGAGAAGGGTGGTTTGGGAGCTCTCTCTTCCCAAATATGTAAATATTCTATGCCAGATAAGTTTAAATAAGAAATTTAATTGCTGCTTAAGTTTTGATTATGTACTTTATCTGTATAGCAAGCTTTGTGGTCAGAAGTTTTTATATCAATTTAAATTGCTGCTCTTTAGCAGCCAAACAGGAGCAAAATGTAAAATTTTTGAACTTACTGTGTCTAATTGTCATTTGTTAGTCTGTAGTTAATAGTAAAAGTTAATTTATGAATCCATGATAGTTCCACACTACCCCAGTCAGTTGTACAAGAAATATAAATGCTTTGGGGGCACCTTCCCCTTGGTGTTTATTGGAAGAGCGGTAGCTCTTTTGTGTGCACTGGGTGTAGTCATCTTCATTTTTATGTTAACTTTTTAATATTGAATACCTAAGCTGCCAGGTGGGTTTTTACATTTTTCAAGGAAGAGCACAGAGTAATTCTCCATTTCATATTCAGAGCATGAAAGTGGATTTTATTTTGTGACAATGAAAATACTTCTAAAGGCGCATTAAACACTTGGAAGGGGAAAGCTTTTTGATATAGATTTTGTCCTGTTAATGTTTCAGAAGAAAAATAGAAACTTTTGTGTCTCCCTGCCCTCCAGTGTGAATAGCATTGCCTTAAATTTTACCCAGCTGATTCAAATGAGGTTCACATTTTCCAATGAAAAATATCTTTCCCAACAAAATGGGGACTTTTTCTCCAAAAGATATCTGTGCTAGTGAAAACACTCCTTGAGATTTTAAGGGAATGCAAATGTTGTACCCTTTGGTGGCAGCTTTAACTGTTGGCATAGCCATTTGTTATGTAGTTAGTGATAGTGACTTTCCTGCTATGCAGGAATCCTGTGAAGTGTGCATTTTATATGATGTGTGCCTCTTCATGCAGTAAATAGTTTCTTGTTAATGTACCTTTGAGGGGCTTTGAACTTCAGCGTCATTGTTTACCCACAGAGTTATTCAAGTTGTAAAAGGTTATACAATAAATTAACAACTACCTTTTTTATTCTGTCAGGTTACTGAGCTTACTTTATGAAATTTGCTGTAAATACATAGCATGACAAATTCAGTAACTTGTCTGTTTCAGCATGCATAAGACTTTTTATTAGGGAAACTGATAAAGCTTGAGTCAACTAAATCTGCCTTCATACTTTATCAAAGGGGAACCAAGCCTGCTGTGTTTGCATCAGCATCTGGAAGATTTTCCTCTCCTCTAATCTGTGTACACATTTCCAAACAAGGAAGAAAAACCATACTCTACTCATATACCTACTGGTTTTAGCCACCTGAATGAATTTGGATGAAGTACTGTCTGTTACCATCGTGCACAAGTAGTTCTGTTCTCGGACTTGTTTTTCTGTTGTTTGTGGAACCTACACACGTTTGAACGACTTGAACGTGGCATCTTTTAAAATTACTTTTTAAGGTTCCTTGGCATTATATCCTAGTTGTCTGTGTTTGGCAATGTGTTGTTAAAGTAATAGACTTTTAATCTTTATGTATTTTTTTGTGTGTGTTTTTCCTTGGAGTACTTGGACAGATGTTATAGTGGTTTCTTTTAGGAAAATATGTCATTAAAAAAAATTATAGCCTTGCAAATAACTGCTCTCTGTATTTGAGTCACAGTTTATTCTAGTGAGAAGTAAAGACTACTGACTTCATTTATTTTTCTACCTATATACCTACTGGAAAAGAGGAAAGACTGATGTTTAAAAAAGAGACAGACAGAAACCTAACAGAACATAACTTATGGGGTGGCAAATTTTGAGTGCTTATGTGTAAGGTATATTTGCTTATGGTCACAATTGGACCATTTAAGAAATACAACTCAAAGGAGTCAAAATCTGTTACATTGATTTGTGGCCTCTTAGTTCAGTAATGGACAATGTCATGAAAATTTTAGTTCTATTATTCAGGGACAGTAAGTTATTATTATTATTTTTTTCATTTAAAAAATTTGTTGAAGTATATCATTCATACATGAACATACATAAACATGAAGCGTATAGTAAAAGTGAACGTACAAAACAAACATGCATGTCATCATACAGGGTTCCTATACATCACCCCACCACCAAAACCCTGCATTGGTGTGGAACATTTGTTTCAAACTATGAAAGAGCACGGTCAAAATATTACTACTAACTATAGCCCATATTATTTTTTTCATTAAAAAAATGTTTTGAAGTCTATCATTCATACATGAACATCCATAAACGATAAGTGTATAGTAACAGTTGTGAACTTACAAAACAAACATGCATATCATACAGGGCTCCCATACATCACCCCACCACCAGCACCTTGCATTGTTGTGAAACTTAGAAACAAATTATGAAAAAGCACCATTAATATAGCCCATATCTTACACATTTGGTCTGTTTTTCCCCCAACTCACCAGATTATTAACACCCTGCATTAGTATTATGTATTTGTTATAGTTCATAAGAGAACGTTCTCGTATTTGTTCTGTTAATCACAGTCCATCTTCCATCACAGGGGCAGTAAATTCTAAACTCCAATAGGTAGAGAGACACAGTTCTAAGTTTGGTTGCAAGCACGATCACACAAATATTCTTTCCTCCAAGTTAAAGTTGTGCCTGTCTTTTTGTACGTGAGAAGTTTTGTAGGCTAGAGCTCTCTGATGGCAACTTCACGTCCTCTAGTAATGGCACCAACCACGCTGTGCAGTGGAGAGCAATATCAGCTTTGTTTCCTTCCACTCCAGCTTCCTTTTTCATGACCTGCCGAGGGACACTTACAGTATAGGCTTATGGACAACAGGCCCTTTCCTTGAACGAACCCATGTTTTCTAGTTCACCGTAAATAAAACCCTACATTAGATTCGAGCAAGGACATTCATTAACCTGATTCAGGGCATGAGCATAAGGAGATGGAAGTATAAATGTTTTGACTTAACCGGAAAGTCCTTGGAAGGAAGGACACCACACAGATGCTGCAGTTGCAAGGCTTAAGGATTGCAAAGGGTAACAATAGTGGTTACATGTTTTGAGTCCCTATTAGGTACAGGCAATGTGTATACTAGGTATTTTTCATCTACATTTTAATTCCATATATTTTTTAAAAAATTCCATCTTAATGCTCTGGAGATAGATGCTTGTATTTTCATTTTCACAGATAGGTAAACAGGTGCAGAGAATGTGTCACACTGCTAGTAAGTGACAGAGCCAGGACTCAAATCTAGTCTGACTCCAAAGTCCAGATTCCTAACCACTACTGGCTCCAAAGGTGGGTGATGTGCTCATCCATCTTGGATATGACTAGAAGGACGATTAAAGGAGTTGCAGGTTTCTTGCTGCCCACCACCTGCTTGTCATCAAGCCAGTGTCAGCCATGAAGTCTCAGCTCTGTCCCTCCATTCACTGCCCTGTTGGCTGCTGGCTATGCATTCCCCTGGTTGGGAGGGTTCTCCCACTCTTAGCGAAGTGCCCTCCTGTGTCTCCTCCAGCCCTTGGGCAAGGCAATCTGGCTAGGAGCATTCCTTCACCCTCTGCATTCCAACATTTCCCCCAAGGGGCCTTTTCATGGCAGGGTGTGTGGTCTGTGGTGCTGTGTCCGCATAGTTTGGTGTAGTAGGAAAAAAACCCAGGCTTTGGAGTTAGGCAGACCAGGGTTCAAATCCAGGCTCCGCTTCTTGCTTATTGTGTACCGTGGGCCGGTTACTCAACTTCACTGAGCCATTTTCTTAGCTGTAAAATTAATTCATTCAGCAAATATTCAAATGTTTACTTTGTGCCACGGACAGTGGAGATAGCAGCAAACAACTAAACAGCAGTCCCTGCTCTCGTGGACTGTAGTCTACAGTAGATGCAGCTATCGCATGGGGTTGTTAGGTGTCATTCATGAAAGAAATACCTTCTAGTAGGGGATTATATCTCCCAAATAATCAACATCAAATATAGTAATCATAATTATTATTTCCACTATGAAATAATGGATGGAAAAGTATCAAACTAAGAGAAGATACTATAATCTGGAGATGGGAGATGTAGGAAAGATGTCCCTGAAAAAGTGGTATTTAAGCTTGAACCTCAAGGGTAAGTAAAGGGAGTGGAGATGAGGAGCATTCCTGGCAGAGTGAAGAATAACAGCTCTATAATTGATATTCCACACAGCATTCATTTAATCCAATATTTATTGAGGGGCAACCATACCACCTACTGTCCTATATATGTATATAGTGATGAATAAAATAGATGTGGGGCTGCCCTCATGGCACTTACATGTTAGTGGGGAAGACACTATGTATCCAACAGTTCTATAAGTACAAGTATAACAAGAAGTACCTTGAACCAAAATCTGCCCCCTGCAACTTCCATCCACCTCCCTTCCAATGGACCTCTTAGAGCAAGTCCACATCCCTCTTCTGTTACAGCCTTCAAACATTTGAAATGAGCTAGTTTGGGTTCCCCCGAGGCTAAACAACCCCATTTCCTTTCGATCTTCTGGATATCCACCAGAAGTCCATTGTTCTAGATGCTTCTATGAATACACCTGAGACCACACTGGCTTTTTGTTTCAGTGGTCGCATTACACCCTCATCTTACATTGCAACAGAAAGTCTGGGCCAGTAAGTACCCTGCCCTCGTGGAGCTTACATTCTAGTTGGGGAATAAATACACACATAAATACATACAAATATAAAATAATCAAAGATTGTGGTAAGTGTAATAAGAAATAGGAAGGCAGAGGTGGGAGTGGGAGGGGGACTACTTTAGATAGGGAAGTCGGAAGATCTTGGGTAGGAGGTAAGCTCGAAACCACAGCTTGAAAGAGCCAGTCAGACACAGGCCAGGAAGAGTGGTGAAAAGGTCTGGTTTAGAATTGATGGTCAAATGTTTGTTGATAAGGAGCAAAATGTACTCTTGACCTTTAGTTGGATTACCAAACGCCAGCATGGCAGAATGAGTGAAGCAATTGGCTAATAGGTAGGAGGCCAGAGTCTTTGCCCTGCCTGCCATTGGTACCCTTTAAGTGGGGAAGCCACTTAAACTTCTCTGAGCCTGTTTCTTCCTTTATGAAATGACAACAGTTCACTGGTTCAGTATACATTTATTGAACTGCCATGTGCCAGGCACTGGGGTAGGTACTGGATGATGATTCGAGCCCCAGCTAGCTCCCAGGCCTGTTAGGGGGATCAGATGAAGTGATGTACAATGAGACATTTTGACAGGAATTCAGAAGGTTCTTGAAGCCGAGGTTGAGTATTATGTAAGGTTTGGCTGATGTGGTACCATACGAATAAAATACGGAAAACTCTTAACAGACCATGGGCGGCTTTCCTTTGGAATCTCCAGTTCAGCAAGTTGGAGGTGTCCCAAGCAGTTGCCACAGTGAAGACTGAACTTTGAGAACTGGCTTAGCTGGGACTGTCATGACTGGAGCCTGAACTCCATGAGACCTGCCTTTTCTGGCAAATTCTGCCTAGTGAAAGAGCCCCTCTTCTTTTTACCCTTATTTGCAGTTGCAGCTTGGGGAGTCCTATGCCTGGTATCCCAGTGGGACACCAGGTCTGCTTATTTTCCACTTGGTGCTGCCTGGTGGGCACTGGGTCTTACTAAAGAGACGCAGCTTACTTTTGCAAGTTATTTCTTTTGCAGAGATGGAAAAATGTATTGAAAGCTCTGTGAGTGCTTCTTGGAAGCAAGGCTTAATTTCCCCAGATTTATTGGAACTGAAGTGGTTCACTGTGTGTTTAAATACTAATCCTACAAAAATTTCTTGAGACGTATTCAGTTCTTGGTTGCTTTGGGAGTCACGAGGCTTTATTGCATGAATTTTTTGTCTTCATTTGAATTTCCTATACAGCTGTGTTCCCATGTGGACTGGGCGAAAAGCATGTGAGCTGTTTTTTTCATCTGAAAAATCTGGAAGGCTTCTGTCAGATAATAGAAGTTGCTTGTTTTTTCTTTTTTCCGTCTTAGAGCTGGTTTAAAGTGAGAAAGCAAGATAATGGCAACTGGACCTCGTGATTATGCTACAAAATTGTGGGGTTGTTTGTTTTTTTAACACTTTCTTGAAACCTCAACAATCAAAGCTCTGTTTTATAAGGGGAACCAAGAGGCTGATATTTAAAATATTCCAGCCAAACAACATTTCAGTTAGCAACTTTTAAGTCAACAGACAGCACCTCACATGGGCTGAGCCCTGGCCAGGCACTGGGGACACAGAGGTGGCTAAGTCACGGTTTCAATTTAAAGGGAACTGCCACAACTAGGTAAGAACATTGCAATTGAATGGAAAGCATGGCAATGGGCTGCTGTGTGGAATTCAGGTCCCTTGCTTACTGCTGCCTATGGTAGGAAGAATACAGACCCCCAAAGAAGCCCACACCCTAATCTCAGAACCTGCGAGTATGTTAGGTTCCATGGCAGAAAAAAAAAAAAAACCCAAAAAACTTCTTTGCAGATGTAAGTAGGGTTAAGGCTCTACCCTTAGAGCTGTTAGAGTAGGTTGGGCTACCCAGGTGGGCCCAAGGAACCACGTGGGCCCTTAAACTTGGAGCACTTTCCCTGGCTGTTTCTGGAGAGAGAGCTGTGACAACAGAAGTAGGATCAGAGAGGAGCTACGGTGCTGACTTTGAAGTCTGGCGGAAGGGGAGCCTCGGGAAGCTGGGCAAGGCAAGGACACTGATTCTTGCTTAGAGCCTCCAGAAGGAATGCAGCCTTATCGAGCCCTTGATTTCAGCCCAGGGAGGACTTCAGACCTAAAGAACCGTAAGATAACAAATGGTCGTTGTTTTCAGCCACGAAGCTTGTGGTAGTTTGTTATGGCAGCAACAGAAAATGAATACCCATACCGTTGAGGGAGAGGGTATTGTCTCTGTTACTATTTAGTTCTGAATGTCTGCTTTGTGCCAGGCACTGTGCATGGCGCTGTGGATACAGAAATGAACAAGACCCAGAGTTCATGGTCTAGTGGGAGAGATCAGCAAGTATACAGCCAACGATGATACAGAACAATAGGCGCCAGGGTGGCAAAAAGTCCAGGTGATCAATGCACAGCTTGGAAAAGGATCGGGAGGTTGGAGAAGGCCCTGCCATTTTCCTGACTTCCACCTAGCTTTAACTAGCATTTCCACATTCCTCAATGGTGTGAGAAGTTTTCCCAGGCTGCCATGCTCACTGCATTCCCAGGGAGTGGCAGTGTACAGGAAAAGCGGTCATGTTGGGTTTTAGAAAGAGCACTCTCATTGTGGATGCAGTGGGAAGGGTGGAAGGACTAGGAGCCAGAAGGCGCACCGAGATGAAGGCTAGAAGCCTTGTCCAGGTGAGAGAAAGTGGTCTAGAAAGATGCCAGTGGAGATGGAGAGAAGCAGTAAAAGTACAAATCTAAATTTGCCTTTGGATAACTTAGGTAAGGGAGGATGGAGCCCAATGTGGGAAAAAGGTGTGGGAGAAGGGGACTAAGGGCCCTAAATGAGAAGGTTGGGAAAGGGATACAAGTTTGAAAAACACAAGGACTTGTAATTCATTTTTCTTATCACAACCTAAGAACATCTGCTTTGGGTGGTGTCTGGGGGAAAATAATTGCTTTAACCAGAGTACAATAGATGGAGGAAAAAAGAAAGTATTTTCCCTCCTTAGAGAAAGCAGAAGGCTTCAGAAGTTCTCAGGGAATGATGGGTGGTGTTATTAGGAAACTTTTAAAAGGGCGTCACTCTGGATTTCAGTGTATCCCACCACTGGTCTGGCCAGAAGAATGAAACTATATGTTGTGGGCTCTAAAATGCAGCTCATAGCATTTTCCAGAAGGTCAAGAGCCAAGGAATGAATGCAGGATATGGAAAAGAAGCCACGGCTCGCTGGCCAAACCTTTTCTCGTCCTGTGGAGGTCTACATGCAAGCAAGGAGACAGCTTCACTTTATGCTTTTCCCTAAAGGCTGTTGTGAGAGTTCTCTAGAAAATCCACCCGAGCATCCAAAGCTATCTGGTATGCTGTTCCCAAACACTGTGTGCCATTTCACCTTCTGAAACAGTCAGTGCCTGAAAATTTGAGCCAAAGAACAACTTTTGGGACAGAATTAATCAAAACGCAGGGAAACAAACTTAAAAAAAAAAAAAGGATTTTCATCTGAGTGGAAGGAAATCAGCCATTGACAGTATAACCGAGAAAAGAAAGCGTAGAGGCCTATATTAAGATGAAGGAAACATCTGGTTTTTGTTTTCTCAACTTTTATTAATTCATCTGAGGTGTGAGTCACCAGCTCATCTAGCCAATGTTTCCAAAATGCAGTCTTCGTGGCCTCCCGAGTAGTTGGGAAAAATCACTTCAGTACTACCTTGAGAGAATCTGATGTTCCCCAGAGAAGTGCCATGTTTTTAAAAAGGCAATATTGGTCCTGATAGGTATTTTCTAAAACTGCTTCTATATTAACCCACAGTTACATATTCTCCTTGGCAGGATTTCATTTCACCACCCAGAAATTTCAAGACTGCTGTGCTGACCTAAAAATGTATATTAAACACAGAATCTCACAAAGCATACCCCTCACCCATAAAGAAAGCTTTACCGTTCATCTTAGTCATGGTGAGGTTAGAAGAATAGCCCCTAGGGACACTAAGGAAGGATAAAAGTCTCCCCTCCCCACTCTCTGCAAGGTTCTCTCTAACCAGCACCAATCCCTAGCAAGGGAGCTCAGGTCCTGACACCAAAAAGAAAAGGAAGATTATTTCCTGGGGCTAGACCCTACCACCATTTGGGTTAATGATTCTGTGTTCTCACCAAGTCATCGTTTTCAAGATGGCTAGTTAGGGTTCATAGTTGGCCTATAGTTACAGCTCAGGGCAAAGCTGACTGGTCTGTATAATTATAGAGACAGCATTATATTCGTTACACGGCCCTTATCCACCTGATCTCTACTCTTTCTGACCCATTGGTTAGGGATGCCCACAGTGGGACTCAAACATCTACTTTTCATAGGAGACCAATTACTTGATTCTATTCACCATTCACTCATTCACTTACTCATCCATCCATCCATCCATCCATTCATTCATTCAACAAACTTCATCTGGATGCCAATCACACTAGGTACTGGGAATTCAGAGGTGAAAAAGAAATGGCTCCCTGTCCTCGAGGATCTCACAATATAGCAGTGAAGACAGACTTGTAATTAGATGAAATATGATTCTATGATTCCTGAAGAAGGTTGTGCTCAACAGAGCCATAAAAGATCTGTTAGATATGTAAGTCTGAAGCACAGGAGAAAGATCTGGGCTGTGGGAGTGGATGAGACCACCAGGAGAAAGTGTATCATAGAAAAAGCCCTAGGAAAAAATACAAAAACAAACAGACAAAACCAGTGACATTTAAAGGGAAAATAGAATAAGAGGAGACTGAGGAGGAATAACTCAAAACGTTGGTGGAAAACAAGGAGTGGTGTTACAGGCATCAAAGGAGAAAGTGTTTCCATAAGGATGTAATAGTCAATAATGTCAAAATTGGTAAAGAGATCAAGTAATATGAAGACAGAAGAGCATCTGTTGGATCAAGAAATATGGAGAAATCACTGACCATCAGTAAGGGGATGGCAAGAGCATGTTTTGGGGAGACCTATTGACTATTTGCATGTGGGAGGTGAGGCAGAGAGATGTTAAGGATAACTACCAAGTTTCTAGATGGACTGAGTGAGTGGTGGTTCCATTCGCTAAGCTGTAGAACTCAAGAGGAAGAGCAGATCAGAGGGAAAGGGAAAGGGTAAGGGAATGGGTTCAGTTTTGGACACATTGAGCAGGAGGTGCTTGTGGGATAGCCAAGTGGAGATATCCAGTATGCCATTGGATATGTGAATCTAGAACTCAAAATTCCGCGTTTGTAAATATAATAGACCAAAATCGTCTTTTTTTTTTTTTTCTGTAGAGACCTCCATGCCATCTTTTCATTATGCTTTTTACTAGGATCAATTGCTTAGATATTTTCTAATTTGTGGCGTTTCTCTGTGATTTCTCCACTGATTTTATTTGAACCAGGAGCATCCATGCCGGCAGTTTCTGTAGTGTGCATTTGGAGACACTTCTAAAGAGAAACAGAAGTATATGAAAGTACCTGGAACACCTCTTCTCTCTGTATCAAGCCAGTTGCCTGTCTCCTGTCCACAGTGCAGGTGTTGTATTAGAGAACTTTCTGTTGTTCTTAGCCTAAGGAAGAAAGGAAAAGGCTTGTTTCAGATTCTGGTTCAATTATACTACATCTAAGGTCAGTATTTATGGATGGTGATCCACTTCTATATTAAATATATCACAAAACAGAGCTCAAACAGTTAAATGACATGGCTGACTTTGAATAGCAATGCCTACTCTGGTAGTTCAGGATGGGAATTGTATCAACTGTCCCTATGCCATAAACACAGTAGATCCTCAAGTCTTTAAATATATGAAGGAAGGTCTGTGTTTAGATATCTCTCTTTCCTTCAGCCAATAATCTTCATTTCTTGCCAGCTTCTGGGTCATTTTACTTGATGATAGTTTTTATGCTGTGTCCTTTCTAATAAATGAAAACCCCAGTCTTCCTAAAGAAAATTACATCATTGGCTTGCCCTCTTCCCTACTCCCCATCAGATTGAATTTAGGACATGATACTGGCAAGAGCAACAAGGTAAATGATCAATTTGTGATGTGCCGGGTCCAAGGGGGATTGTTTTGAGAGTCTATTCTAACCACGCAAGCAATGTTTCCAATAAAAAACATTTTATTAGGTCTTGTCACAGATGTAAATATTTCATAAAGACATCAGTTGGGTTGTAAATCATACATTTGAATTAATATTGAAGTCACCTCATTAAATACCAAGAAATGCTAATTCTTTCACATAAATCTCAGTCTCGAGTGACTTTTTTTAAAAAAGGATCAAAAAAACAAGAAAGGCTGAGGCTGAATTTTGAGAGACTGATAGGAATATGAAAATTTCCCCTATTTGTTTCTTTAACCTCCAATTTCTAGAGCAGAGACTTCAACCTTTTCCTGATCTTCCTAGGTCCCTCAAATTCTTCAGAAGTAATAGAACTGGACTCTTTAATTTTTAAAAATCAGGTTTATTGAGATAGGATTTTTTAAAAATCAGGTTTATTGAGATAGGATTGACATAGAGTAAAACTTACCCTTTTTAGTGTACAGTTCTGTGAGTTTTGACAAACACATACAGTTATGTAACCATCATCACAAATAAGATATGGAACATCTCCATCACTCCCCAAATTCCCCAGTGACCCTTTTGTAGTTAACCCCTCCCTCCACCTCCAGCTCTTGGCAACCACTGACCTCTTTTCTAGGTGGAGAGTTTTGCCTGTTCCAGAATGTCATATAAACAGGATCCTTTGGCATGTAGCTTTTTGTAGACTCTTTAACTTTTTTTTTAATGATTTATTTTATTTATTTATTCCCCTCCTTGTTTTTGCGCCCGCTGTCTTGCTCTCTATGTCCATTCGCTGTGTGCTTTCTGTGTCTGCTTGTCTTCTCTTCTCATCTTCTCTTTAGGAGGCACCAGGAATCCATCCTGGGACCTTCGATGTGGGAGAGAAGCACTCAATCACTTGAGCCACCTCAGCTCTCTGGTTTGTTGTGTCTCTCATTGTCTTTCTTCTTTGTCTCTTTTTGTTGAGACAGCTTGCTGTGCAGGCCAGCTTGCTTTCACCAGGAGGCCCCGGGAAATGAACCCGGGACCTCCCATATGGTACATGGGAGCCCAATGACTTGAGCCACATCCACTTCCCGCTTGTGAAGAGAATACATGTTCATTGTGGAAAAATTAAAATATTTAACTCAAGAAAAAAAGAAGATATGAAAATGCTTCCCAAAGGCAACCATTGTTCAGGTTTGGGGGTGTTTCCTTTCACTCTTTTTACTAGATATGCATGTGCATGCACGCACACAGGGAAAAAAAGTATAAAATTGAAAGAATATTATATGCAGAATTTTGTATTTTGTAACTTAATAGTGTGACCATTTTCTTATGGATTAACTCATTCTTGAGGGTAGGAGGCAAGAACCTAATCAGCAGGCCCAGGGATGAGCAAGAAACAGGAACAGAACCTCAGAGACCCATAGAGAAAACCCCTTAGGCAGCTTTTGAAGGCTCTGTGCCCTCTGCATTTGGTTTCCTGGGCTGCTGAGTCCCACTTGTTTCAATCAAAGGCAATTTTTACTTTCTCTCTGTTACTGGCTTTTTCTCAGATTAAAACAAATACACACTCCCAGATTGACTGTGGTGCCCATTCCTGTGGGGCCCTGCAGCACCGTGTGTGCCTCTCCAGCAGAGAACTTTTCACACCATGTTAGAATTGTTCATTTATTTTGTCCACCTCCCCTATTCGATAGATGGTGAGCCCCTCGGGTACAGGCACCCTGTCTAATTCATCTCATTTTCCCAATGTCTCAGCAGAAATCCATTGCCTCCAATATTACTCGGCAAAGACTAGGTACTCAGGGAAAATGTAATGAATGAATGAACACACCAACAAACCAGCTGTTCTAGTTTGCTAGGCTGCCGACATGCAGATACCATAAAATGGGTTGGCTTTTAACAGTGAGAATTCATTAGCTTATGAGCTTACAGTTTCGAGTCTGAGGAAAATGTCTAAATCAAGGCATCATGGCTATGCTTTTTCCCCAAAGACCAGCTGCCAGCGATCCTGGACTCCTCTGCCAAACGGCAAGGCACATGGCGGCATCTGCTGGGCTTCCCTCCTCTTCTGGGTTTCGTTGCTTTTAGTTTCTTGCTTCCTTGGCTTTCTCTCTCTTTGTCTGAATTTCATTCTCTTATAAAGGTCTCCAGTAAGAGGATTAAGACGCACCCTGTATGAAGTGGGTCACATCTTAAGATCCTTCTCACCAAAAGATCCTACTTATAACGGATCCACACCCACAGGAATGGATTAACGTTAAGAACATAATTTTCTGAGGTACACACAGCTTCACACCACCACACCAGTACATCAAGACCAAATATTTCCTTCATTGGATTGGTTGGTGCTGTGATTTTGTTCTCTTCTGCTTTACCCTCAGAAGAAGAAGACAAATACCTTTTTGGACGTTATTTTCGGTGGTTATCACAGAAGGGGTGACTTTTGCTTTTAAAAGCCTTGGCAGTTTTGACTCACAGCTCCACTGCCTGGCAAGATAGCCAACTCACTGCTTTTCACATCGCTATGGCACACCTCACGTGTTGCCCTGTGGAGTCTGGCCAAAGTTGTATTGTCAAGGAGATGTGAAATGTGGGAAAAAATGGACCTGGCAAGGAGGGAGAGCAAGACAGTCAGCTCAGAGTTGCTGCTGCTGGGCACACAGACCTGTGGGTGATTAGTTTGGAGAGAACCAAAAGGGTCTGAGTTGAAGAACCAGGGTAAGGTGAGAAGATGGGAGAAGGAAAAAACCCAGCGGTGTGGGGATAAGAAGAGAAAACAGACTCAAACAGATCCTGGTGTGTCCATAGCAGCATTAGTCACAATTGCCAAACGGTGGAAATGACCCGTGTCCATCAACAGATGAGTGGATAAACAAAAAGTGGTCTATACATACAATGGAATATTATTCAGCCTGGGAAAGGAATGAAGTTCTGATGAATGTGAAAACATAGATGAACCTGGAGGACATCAGCTCAGTGAAATAAGCCAGGCACAAAAGGACAGATATTGTATGATGCCACTTATATGAAATATCCAGAATTAGCAAATTCATAGAAACAGAGGAGACTACAGTTTACCAGGAGCTAGGAGGAGGAATTATTGCTTCATGGGTACAGAATTTCTGTTTAGGGTGATGAAAAAGTTTTGGTGATGGATGATGGTGATGGTAGCACAATATCGTGAATGTAGCATTACTGAATCGTACACATGAAAGCGGTTAAGATGGGCAATTTTGTGTTGTATATATGTTACCAAAATACAAATTAAAAAAAACAACAACAGTGTATTAAGGCCCTTCTCATCTTCCCCTTTGGTCCTAATCATTGGATCTTTCTCATATGTAATAATATTAATAGTCGTAGAAGTTGCCACTTCCTGCGCACCTACTCTGGGCCAGGCATATATGCTTTGCCTCATTGACTCCTCACAACCCTGTGTGGTAAGCAAGATTATTATCCCTATTTTACAGATAAGGAAGAAACTGAGGCTCAGAGAGATTCAGTGAATGTCAAAGGTCACACAGCTCCTTAGGCCAGTGCCTGGGCTACAGTGAACACTCTATCAATGGCAGGTATTTTGATTATTCCACCATTATTAATCATAAGAAATGGCTGATGCCATAGTCTGAGCAGCCAGGCCCAAAGGCCCAAAGCAGGCTCTGAGATGCAGACTCCCATAAGCCTTCTGCAGCTTACCGAGGCCTGCTCAAGCAGCCATGAGGCCCCCTCCCCTGATTTCCCCGCCTGCTTCCCGAAGACTTGGAAAGGTGGCTCCTTGGGTGGTGGGGAAAATGATGCCGTGCTGGTTTTGGGCTCCTTCTTGCTTCCCGCAAATGTCCTTAACATTTTCCATTTTCTGAGCGCTTTTGTGGAACAGCTATGATGTGGTTGACAGTATTTGTAGTCGGAGCCAAGTCAAGCCTTCCTCTAAAGGGAAGTTGGAAGCCTCTAAGGGTCTTGTCAGTGCTCACGTAGCCCACAGCCTCCTTCTCCGAGCAGCGAAGGCCCCACTCTCCCGGCGGTCAGCTGCTCGGCACAGCGCCCTCATTGATGCCTGCGCTCTTTCTTGGGGTGGGGAGAAACTGAGGCCGGATCAGCCAGGCTTGGGCTTGCTGGGGCCTTCCTCTCTCCAGGGAAGGCTTTGCTGGAGCCACCCAGCCGCCCAGGTTGCTGCTCATGGTTTAGGGACCGCGGTGCACTGCTCAGGATGATTTCCCTTTCTGTGTTTTCTGCAGCTTGTTTTTTTTTCCCCAGGACCCTGGAGAAACTTTGAAACTTAAAATTACCCACATGCCAGGAATCCCCACAGCCTCCACGTGAGGGGTAGATGAGCACCATATGCTGTTTAGAGCACAAGAAACGGCTTGCCCCCACGAAGCCCAGGGGCCTGGATCCCTGGCTAACCCCTCTTTTACCTTAGCAGCTGGAGCAACGGCCCTCTGGATGAGGGTGCGGATGCAGATAGCCATTTGGCTCTGAAAAGCCGCAAACTGTTTGTTTGTGTGAGAGCTGCCGTCTCCTAGGCCTGCAGGTGGCGGGCAGGCCGGCCTTCCCCTGTGGGACCAGCTGAGGAAGGCACCGGAGAAGACAGGCAGGTAGCGGTGTAGTGTCACCTTCCGCCTCTCCCAGCAGACTTGCAGAGAGGCCTGCCCTCCTCCTCGTGACCCCTCCCAACAGCAGGAGCCCTAGGCATGGGGAGGGGAGGCAGCTCTCTTCTTGGGCTTCAAACACCGTGCAGTTTGGCTTGGGCAAGAGCCATTCATTCATCCATTCATTCACTTGTCGAGCTATTATCGAGAACCTACTATGTGCATGTCTGAAAGCGCACTAAGTCCAGCTGCTACCTACCACTTATCCCCAGTGGAAAACCAACCGGGACACTCACTGGGCTGGAACTAAAAGTTTGGAAGTGGAACAGGCTGAAACTCAACAGCCTGGGCAGCTAGTGAGTGCAAGTTGTCAGTTGTTACGTTTCAATGGGGTTTCATGCATTCATTCAGTCAACAAACGATATATGGGGGCGGAGGTGGCTCAACTGGTTGAGCGTCCGTCTACCATATGGAGGGACCCGGGTTTGATCCCCGGGACCTCCCGGTAAAATAAAAAAAAAAAAAAAAAAAAAAACCAAAAACGATATATGAGTTGTGTGTGCCAGACATGGCGCTAGGCACTAGGCTATCAGAAGGGAGAGTCCCTGCTTTAATCAAAGGGGATTTCAGGTGGCAGCAGCTAACATTGATTGAGCGCTTCCTATGTGTGCCAGGCACTGTGCTGAATGCTTTCCATTCCTTATTTCTTTGAATTCTCATTCCAGTGCCGGCAGGGAGGTCCACACAGACAGGGAAACTGAGACTTAGAGGTTTTCCTACCTTGCTTAAGGTCACATAGGCCGGAAGCCTGAACGTGGCAGAAGCAGGCTTGGAATCCCAGTGAGTACAAATGCCAGAGGCTGTGTTCTTTGCACATGATTATGCATAGCAAACTATGGCCCGCAGGCCAAATTCCTGCAAGCCGACAATTTTTATACAGCCTGAAACCTAAGAATGGGTTTTACATTTTTAAATGGCTGGAAAAAAAAAAAAATCCAAAGAAGCAGACTATTTCATGACATGTGGAAATTATATGCAATTCAAATTTCAGTGTCCATCCATAAAGTTTTATTGGAACACAGCCACGCCCATTCATTTACAAATCACCTATGGCTGCTTTTCCACTACAGTGGCAGAGTTGCATAGTTGCAACAGACGCTGTGGTCTGCAAAGCCTAAAACCCTTACTACCTAGCCCTTTACAGGAAGAGTTTTCCAACCTCTTGGAATCTCACTGGCCTAGGTCAGTGGCAGAGAAAGAAGCCGGTCTCAGCCTAGCTCAGGTGGTTTCCAGGGCCCTGTCCTCAGATCTCAGAGCTTCCGCAGCAGCTCAGGGAGGTCTCCAGGGAGCCTCAAGTGAGCGTCTCGCATGATGGCTGCCTTTGAGTTGTTTTTCAGCACTTCTTTTGAACCCTGGAGCCTTCGAGGCCTGAGATGTTTAGGGTGGTATTAGGTTTTTCATCAGATGTTTAGATGACAATGTAGACAGCAGATCTAGGGTTATTTGTGAACCAAGTCCTGAAAGCAATCCTGTTGGTTTTTGCTGAGAGGTGCCAAATTATCTCTGGCTCCACTGGGAGCTGCCTGCAGGGCCTTATATGGGCATAATCTCCTAACCCCGGTTTGTCTCGCTCTGCAGTATGGTCAGATCCACTTTTAAGGATATGTGCGAACGTTTCTTGTCTTCCCGTTTGCTCAAGCTGTGGGGAATTTAGCTTCTGCGGCGCCTAAAGGAGACGTGAAGGCTGTCAACTTGTGCACATATCTTATTTGTACACGAAGGATGACAATTGCCTTCCATTTGCCATTAGTCTCCCTTTACATTTGTCTGTGGAAAGAAGCATTTTTGCAGGCACTGGAGTGGGAGGAGAGATGTTGATTCATTCTCCTAGTTGCTTCCTGAGATTAGTGTGTGTGAAGAGATGTTGATAAAGAAAATATTTACTGTTTGCCTATAGGCAATGGGCACTGTGAGAGGCATTCCACGGATGTTACCTTATTCAGACCTCACAGCATTCATTCATTCATTCATTCATTCAACAGATATCTATTGAATGCCAAATCCTGCTCTAGGCCAGGGCTACAACAGTGAATGGGACAAATGCGGCCCCTGTCCTCATGGATCTGTCCTCCTAGGGGGAAAGGCAGACAATAAACATGTAAAGAAATACAATTACATCATTACCAATTGTGATAAATGCTTTAGACCGAAAGAACAGTGTTCGAAGACAGAGTAACGGTGAGACCCACTCGAGACTGGGGAGCTAGGGGAGGTCTTTTAGAAGAGGGGACATTTAAGAGGAGACCTAAGAAGGAGCTAGCTGGCTGAGAGACTCAGTAATGGGAATGGAAATCTTGGTATATTAGAGTTTAGTTAAGAAAGGCTGTGAAAGAGATGCCCCAATAATTTACCAATGCAGAATTCGCAGAATCACAGAATTCGCAGAATATTTCACCAGTGCAGAATCCACAGAATCACACTGTGGAATCCAAACCTACAAATGGCTTTGCTCTGGAGACCTCAAACTGGAGCCTCTGTCCTGGACTAGCCCCAGCAAAGAATAGCTCTGGTCCAAAGGAGAACAATTGGATGAGTGAGGTGCTCCTGCTATTGGACATCCAATTTCACAGATGTGGATGGAGGTCTTCTCATGTACCCAGCACTGTCTAGGCTCGGGGGCTCCAGATATGAACCAGAGAGCAAAGAGCTCCTGGTCTCATGGAGGAAATAAGTCGTATGACCAAATAAGTGACTTGACCATGTGGTAAGTCCACAGAAGACATATGTACAAGATCGCAAGGGAGCACAGAAGAGGGGGTGGTGAGCATGTTTGGGTTGGTTAGGGAACGGTGAAGGAAGGTGCCATCTGGGCTGAATTTTAAGGAAACAGCATGAACAGAGGCCCAGAGGTCTCAAGCCACATGAGATGTTTAGGGAATTAGAAATCAGTATGGGGGAGCGGATATGGCTCAAGTGGTTGAGTGCCTGCTTCCCACATGGGAGGTCCCAGGTTCGGTCCCCTGTGCCTCTTAAAAAACAAAAACAAACAACAAGCAAACAAATGAAGAAACCAACTTAGGGGAGCCGATGTAGTTCAGTGGTTGAGTGCCAGCTTCCCACATATGAGGTCCTGGGTTCAATCCCTGGTCCCGGTACCTCAAAAAAAAAAAAAAAAAAAAAGTCGATATGTATTTTTGAACCCGGAGTACAAGATAGAGAGTGGTCGGCATTGAGGTTGGAGATGTCAGCAGGGACAGGCTGCTGGAGGGCTTTGGAAATAAGCACTGTGGCTTTGAGCTGCACTAACAGTATGTAAACACAAGAAAGATGATCCCCCTGTTAATTTGCCTTGATAATGCCCCTCTTGTTACCTAATCCCACTGGTTTAGTACTCAATCTTCTAGGAAGCTATGGTATTTCAAAGAAACTGCCTGATCCTTTTCTAGACGAATTTCATGCTTTGGGAAGTGGCTTTTTTTCCCCCTAAGTACTTTATACTTTTCTTACAACTTTTCAAAGCATTTACCATATGGGATTTCTCCCAAGTGAAAGATTACTGTTCCTTTATTTGGGAGGGGGTGGGGGAGCTGGAATGAAGTCATCTGTCCACTGGAGTGACAGCTGCAAGCCGAGATGTGCTCTCCGGGGCCATCTGAGCCCAGCCCACTGCTCCTTCTCCAGCACTGACCCCACACGGCCACCTCCCATTGCTGCCTTCCCTTTTCCCTTACTTCACATTATATAAGAACATTTTTGCAGAGATGATCTCTGCTCTTGTGCTGAATATTTTAGGTGTCAAACATCCTGTTTTTCTCTGAGTAATGTGACCCTGCAAATGACCCACTGCATTTCAGAATGACATCATGGGATTAAACTGAGAATGGTTTAAGAGAGGCAAGAGAAGTGATTACGGGATCTCAGGGACCTCTGCCTGTCCCTTTACCTTTCAGCAAGTTGGTTGGAGAGGTCGCACTATAACAAATCTGCATAGGAGCAATCGCTTTGCGCTAGAGCAAGAATCGGTAAACAGCAGCCTGCTGGCCAAATCCAGTCCCCGGCTTTTTTTTTTTTTTTGCAAATAAAGCTTTAATGGACCAGAGTCTCACTCAGTCATTTGCATATTGTCTATGGCTGCCCTTCTACGACAGCTGCAGAGTTGAGTCGATGTGACAGAGCCCAGAAAGCCTGCAAAGACGAAAACTTTGACTATCCGGCCTTTTACAGGAAAAGCTTGCCGGCCCCTGCACAACTTCATTCCGCACCACCCCACGCCCACCTCACCCCTGCTGAGGAGGCCACGTGAATTTAGTGGCATCCCTTGATTGAGTACCACCACCCATTCTTCCCTTCCCTTCCTTCCCAAACACACAGTACAATGAAAAAGTAGACATTGGTTTTAGCATATCTGAACTTTCATACTTATTAAATGACATCAGAACTTTCCACTTTACCTTCTTCTTGGACCCAAGGCAGTGTAGCCTTGTCAGAACAGCTGCAGACTTGCTATGGACCCAGTTGGCCATTTAAAAAAATACAATCCAGACCTAAGGACAGTCCAAGGAATTGGCTGCAGGTTTTGAAGGCAGTTCCCAAAAAAGACGTGCAACATAGGATTCCTCCAGAGGCAAGGTGGCCTCAACCCAAGGAATTGGGAGTTAAGGTGATACTTTGGAAACACCTTTTTAGATATCAGTACACGTTTTCAAAGCATTTGGGCCACTTTGTGTCTCACAAAATGAAATGCTCAGTGTGTGACTTTCTCCTCCCTATTTAGGACTGCTTCCAGACTTCAGATAACTTCCCCATCTGCCCTATATTTCCCCATCTCTTTAGAGCTGCTAGCAGTGGCTTTTGCTGTGGCTTGGTGCACTGTAGCCATTTGGTTTAAAAAACAGTATGGGTTAAGGGAGGAGAGAACCCTTTGCTCCTTAGTTGCATTTCTCACAGCCAAGTTAGAAGGGAAAGTGTCCCCTAGGAGCTGGAATCTGGTATTCTGTGGTTGAGCCTGGGATTGCTGGGAGAGAGGGGAGACAGTGGACATGCCAACATTTGGTGGTCCCCTCATCTCACAGCCCACCGTGTGCTCTGGACTACCGTAGTGGAGGGGGCGTGGAATTTGGTGGTTTCCCAAAACCATGGCATGCCCAGTTATTGCTCTGTATTTCTGCTTTCTCATTTCCCTTCAACTCATTCTGCCAAGAGGGAGTAGTGTGGCCAGTCCTGGAGCAAAAAGATAACCAGTTTAGCAAGTTGGTGGGTTTTTTTTTTTTTTTTTTTTTTTGTCTTTGTCTTTCAATTTTTTTCCCCAATGGCCTCTGCCTCCCATGCAAAATGTCTAAACTTCATCGGCTCACAGTTGCTCCGCTGATTCTGCTCTGCCAGGGTCTCAGACACAGCACTCTGGGGCTTGTCGCTCAGAGCCACGTTTGTATTTATACTTCCCATGAAATTAAGTGTGCTTGAGTGATTGGGTATGGATTGCTAAGAAGCAAGGAGGATTAGGCACAGGGGCCACAAGCATAAATGCCTCTCCAGGGCTCTTGGAGTCGCACCTGTCCCTAACTCTGACAGATTTGGTGATTTACAGTTGATTCTACGTTAACAAAGGATTGATTAGGGGTCATTTGGTTTGGGGTGGGACTGTCCTCTGAGATTTTCTTGCCCCAGGGAGCAGAATATAAACTTGACCTGTTATCTACAGCCCTGGGTAAGGAGCAGGCCCTGGTCCTGATGTTAGGGAGCCAGGTATTTGTGTCTTGGTGCCTATGGTATGTCCTTAATCTTACTCCATCCCTGTGGGTGTGAACCTATTGTAAATGGGACCTTATGACGAGGTTACTTCAGTTAAGGTGTGGGTCCGAATTAGAATGGGCCTTAATCTTATTACTGAAGGCATTATAGAGAAGGCCACAGAGAGAAAGTCACAGGAAGCAGACAAAAGCTGGAAGTCAATGGAACCCAGAAGAGAAAGGAGAAGATGCTGCCATGTGCATTAACATGTGATGGCAAAGTCAAGGAACCCCCAAAATTTCTGGACAGTCAGAAGGTACTGGCCCTGATAGGAAGCCAGCCTGCTAGCCTCTGAAACTGTGAGCCAATAAATTCTTGTTGTTAAGCCAACCCATTGTATGACACTTGTTTTTGCAGCCTGGATTCTAAAACAGTGCCCAAAGGAAAGCACCAGAGGAGCTGCAGAAGAAGGCTGCAGCTCCCACCATATTTGTCTGTACTACAATCTTCTTCATGACCACGTATGTCTTTTGTTCATTCCGTGATCTGGTTCCATTGGAGCCTTCCAAGGGTAGGAATTAGGCCTTCTGTTGTATGTGCAGCAACACACAGGGACTAGCTTCTCTGACCAGAAGACATGTAACACGTTGAATCATCTCTGACAATATGTGAAGTAGAAAGGAAGTGGGACTTTGGGGTGTTTGATTTTATCTTTTGAGCTTAGTGTCTATTCGGTTAGTGCTTAATACCCAAGGGGTGAGACTCCTCCAAGGGTCGAGTCCCACAGGCCCTCCATCAGTCAGGCAGCATTTGAAGGACCTTGTGCTTTGTTCTTAAAAAGCCTGGCATCACTGGCCCTTGGGAGCTGTCCAAACGGGCATGGCTCTCCACCAAAGGGACGGGGTGGGGAGGGGCTTTCTGCTAGAGAGCTCTTCAGTTTGCAGGTTTTAACAAAGAAAGGGGATGGCTTCTGCAATGTTTTTTTGAAAGCTCAGAACCTCGATTTTGATGCTGTGCAAGGGAGGAAGTGTGTTGGCAAGGGCGGCATTCAGGTGCACTTCTTAGTATTCACAGGAGTAAAGAGCTCTATTTAGTAGGTTGGACACATTCCTGTGGGCAGAGCTTCTGGAGGTGGAATGATGATCTCTGCACTTGCTGGTGGTGGTGTGGGGTGGGGGTTTGGGGGATTGGAGGGGAAGGAAGGCAGCTAGAGGCAGGGCAGCGATGGAGGGCAGGCACAAAGGGCCTGCTATGAGCTAGACACTTGAGATGCAGAAGGGAACAAAAGAGAAGAGGTGCCTTCCCTCCAGAAGTTATCATCTACATGGGGAGACAGACAAATATAGGCAATTACAATGCAATAGATATACATCATGACCGGAGGAGTATATGGAGAGTTCTGGAAACATTGAGCCAGGTCCCCGAAGGTTGAGTGTGAGGGTCAGAGAAGGCTTCCTGGAGGAGGTGGCACTTTAAGCTGAGGCATGAAGGATGGGTAGAAGTTATCCAGGTCAACAGGGTGAGGATGAAGTGGGGAGAAGAATGCTCCCTTCCAAGCAGAGGGGACAACCTCTATGAAGGGCCAGTGCATAAGCATATCAGAAGGACCAAGTAAAGTTCACAGACTTGGAGGGACAGGCAAGCCCAGGGTACGTTATGGGCTGGGGATTCCAATTTTGACAGCAATGAAGGAACTATTAGACAGTGGTGAGCAGGGGAGAGATAGAATCCGATTTATGTTTTGAAAAGACCATTGTTCTGGCTGCTATGGGGAGAGTGGTTTATAGGGGTGCAAGAGGGGAGACAGGAAGATCAGTTAGGAGATGAGAACATTCATCTGGGTGAGAGAGGATGTTGGCTTGAACCAGGGTAGTGGGTGGACATGAAGATAAGTAGATGAACTCATGAGATATTTAGACGGTAAAACCGACAGGACTCAGTGAGGGATGCATATATGGGAGTGAGTGAAGGAGAGGCAGGAGTCAACAGTGCCTTCTAGGTTTGGGGCCTGAGCAACTGGGTATACGCTGGTGCCATTTAAGGAGATGAGGGAGACACGAGGGGCAAGAGATTTGGTGAGGGAGGGGCGGCAAGATGAAGAGCTCCATCCTGGATATTTTGAGTCTGAGGAGATGTCTGAAGCCTGGAGAGAGTTCTGGCTTAGAAAGAGCTGTCAGTAGACAGGTGGGAGTGGTAAGAGGTGAGGCCATGGGAATGGAGAGGTAATGCCAAGGGAAACAGGCAGAAACAGAGTCAAGGGGAGAAAAGGAGTGGACCAAGGCCTGAGTCCTGAGGCCCTTATCACCACAGTTAGAGGTTGAGCACAGGAGGAGTAGCCAGTGAGATAGGAGAAAACCCGAGGGAGGGTGTATCTTGGCAGCAGCCTAGAGAAGAAAGTATTTCAGGGCAGTGGGAGAGGGCAATGTGTCTAATGCTGCTGCCGAGTGCTGTGACAGAGACAATGGAATGCCTATTGGACTTGCTACGGGGAGATCGCCTGTGTACTTGACAAGAGCTGTTGCAGCAGAGGTGGCATGGAAGCCTGACTAGAGCCAAGGGAGTAAAGAATGGGAGTGACAAAACGGAGATAGAGCCCTGAGGAATGCCAACATTTTGCAGCCCAAGATTGCACTGCTCTTCCATTGCTACAGTGTGTTTTTCTTTTTTTTTTTGCTGGGAACTGAGATGAAAAAATCCTCAGGGGGCTGTGCAGGGGAAGCCACTCAGGGGTTGCCTTAGTTTGCCTGGTTGCTATGACAAATACTACACACTGGTTGGCTTAGCAATAGGAATTTATTGTCTGAGCATTTTGGAGAGGCTAGATGTCCAAATCAGGCATTGGCAAGATGCTGTTTTTCTCTCTGAAGTCTGTAAGATTCTGGGACCGGCTTGCTGCACTCCTTGGGGCTCCTTGACTTGCATCTCTGCCTCTTGTCACAGGGCGATCTCCTCCATATGCCTGCCCTTCCAGTTTCTGCTGACTTCCAGCTTCTGGTGCCTCTCCCTAGGGCTCTCTCTCTCTAAGGTCTCCACTCCAGTAAGACGGACAAAGGCTTACCCTGATCCAGGTGGGCTATACCTAAATAGGATCTTAGAAGACCCTGTTCACCAGTGAGTCCACCCCTTAACAGATAATACATCTTCAAAGGGGCCTATATACAAATGAGTCCACACCTTACCAGGGATGTGGATTAATATTAAGCACATGTTTTGGTGGGGGTACATGATTCAGTCTACCACAGGTGAGGTCTCACTTCATTCAACATGCAACCCCTAACACTTTCCTGAAAGAAAAATAAATGGCAACACTTTACTGAAACTGAACTGGGTCCTCTGCACCCCACAAGCACCCACACCCTCACAGAGTCTCTCATCCACAGGCTCACCCTTTCCTGAGTGCATTTCATTCACCTGACATTTCAAAGCTCTCCAAAAGGGTCCTCCTGTGGGCTAAGGATATAGCACACATGTGATAAAGCTCAGTCATTCTTTTTTCATCTTTTTTTCACTGCCCACTATTACGTGCACTTTTATGGGCCCAAAAAATGGAGTATTGGAAAAGACAAACCCATGGAGTTTACATTCTAGTTCTAGCAGAAGAGAAGGACAATAAGGAAGAAAACACCTGAAAGGAAGAAAACAAGGCTGATGTATTCAGATAGTGATGAGCGCATTACAGAAAATAAAAGAGGGCAATAGGATGAACAATAAGGGGAGGGGCGGGGCTTTAACTAGGATTGTTAAAGAAGATCTCTGGGGGAGGGGCATTTGGGCTCTCTACAGAGCTGCAGTTGTCTCCTTTCTCCCAATAACAACACTAGTGACCACATCTGACGATGCTGCTGCCACAACCACAACCTCTTCTGCTAATGCCACCCCATCACTTCACTACAAACGGGCAGGGTCCTTCCACCCTGGCTTCTCAGTTCTTTGACCTTCCCTTTAGTGATCTTGTCCTCCCTCACCTCAGGCACTCACTTCCATGATCATACCCTACCCTGGGTTATGATCCATATTCCTACCAAAGATTTCCATCGTTCATTCATCTTGATTTTAAGCATTCTGATCTTTGACTAGCACCTCCCATCTATCCAGCTCACTCCCACTAGTGGCTCCAACTATCTTTTGACTCTATGAGACTCGGAATCCATTGATTCTACTACTTTGTCACTGTCCCCTACCCCTTTGATGTCCTCTCTCCGCTCCTGACTGAGCTGACATTCGATACTCAGTCCTTGCAATTACCTTGCATACCCTCCAACTCCTTGCCCTTGTAACCTCTTCACACTCCCTTGGCAAAACCCCAAATCTAGTTAGTTCAACTCTCTCTCTGTTCTGCACCTGCAGCTAAACTGTGGCTGGAGGAAAATACAAAACCGTGATGACTCTTCGCACTTTAAATTCATGACCACTGACCACAAGTGGCTCCTTGGAGTTGCCTGGCAATCAAACTATTCCGTTAGGCTTTCACTTTGCGCTGTTCTTGAAGACTATGTCACATCTCCCCTCCCCTAAACTTCCAACACTTCCTCCCCCATCTTCCCTCTCAGCGGGGGATCTTTTTTTTCCTATTTCCTTGAGAAAATTGAAGCAATCAGAAGATAAAGAGAACATTCCAAAGCTCCTACAACCAAATCTATTACAATGGAAGAAGCATCTGGCTTCTATCCAAGGGCAGCTCTTCCACTTGTTCACTAGATTCCCACCCCCTCTTCCTTACCCAAGGACATGGCTATAACAATCCCTCCCCTTCTGAATCACTCATTTTTCCTGCTCTACTAGAACACGCCTATCAGTGAACAAACATGTTTTTTGACCCCACTTCCCTGTCTAGAAACTGCTTGTGGCAGTTTGATATTATTGATGAATTCCAAAAAGAGATATTGATAATGTTTGTAAACTGGTCTGTTCCTTTGGGGATGATACCCCTTTGATTGTATTAAATCCAGAGGTTTCACTTTTGTTTTATTGAATCTAAATTAGGGCTTTGATTGGACCACGTCATTAGGACGTGCAGGGTTGAGTCCTTGCCCCCTTGGTGGGCTATATAAATGGACACTCAATCAAGAACACAGTAGTAGATATACGGAGAAGATACACAGAGGAAGAGAGACAGCTCCATAGAGTCGGCAGAGGCCCTGGGAGGAGAGATGAGCCATTTGCCTGATAGTTTACAGCTGACCTTGTGAAGAGACCAGAGCAGCGGAGCCCAGAAAGGAATGAGCCCTGAGAAGAGAGAGACGAGCCCTATGCTAGCCTACAGCTGAGATTGGAAGAAGCTGGACCCACGGAGCCTTAAGAGGGAAGAGAAAGGCTGAACCCCCACAGACGTTGCCCACCATCTTGCTTTAACACGTGGCAACTGTCTTTGGGTGAGGAAGTACCTCTTATGGTGCCTTGAGTTGGACTCTTTAGGGCCTTGTAATTTTAGCTTTTACCCCAAATAAACACCCTTTATAAAAGCCAACAGATTTTTGGTACTTTGCATCAGCACCCCTTTGGCTGACTAATACACTGCTCTAATTTGCTCTTTCCTTTTATGGTAAAACTCCTTAAAACAGTTGTTAATACTCATTGCCTCCCTCTCTCTCATATTAATGTATCATATATGGGAAAGATGCAGAAAAACTGTCAGCAAGAAAAGCCGAGTTCTGGAGGGCAGTGGAAATGGAAACATTGTGAAGTTAAGACCAAAAGAGTTCTCCCTTGAACAGTGACTCATTTCCAGTGTCCAAGAGGAGTAGAAAAATATCAGAATAAAAATCTGATCTTGAGAAGTCCTTAGAAATACAATTCCACAAAATCTTTAGAAGACTTCCTAAGATGTATACGAATTTTAGCTGTATCAGAAAAAATTTCTAGACATCATAGATACAGAAAAGTGTATGCTAATAAATTAAGATTCTTCTATTAAATGGATAAATATAGACAGATAGATGATGGATGGATAGATGAATAGACAAATTGATAGATTGATAAAAGGATACAGGAAATGTGGCAAAATGTTAAAATTTGGTGGATCTGGGTATCTGGGTGGGGTGTATATTGGAGTTCTCCGTATGGGTTTGTCTTATTTTTGCAACTGTCCTATAAATTTGAAATTATTTCAAAGTAAAAAAATGTTAAAAAAGAGTCTACCATTACATTTTTTTGTTTGTGCTTCTTGGGGTTTTGTAAGAAGTTTAAAAAATATAAAAAAACTACAGAGAATAATATCACAAATACCAACGTTCCCATTATCCAGACTTAACAAATGTTAATATTTTGGCATACTTGCATCACGTATTTTAAAATTTATTTTTATTATGGAGAATTTCCAATATATATATAAAAGTAGAAATAATAGTGTAATTGACCCCCATGTACCTATCACCCAACTTCAGCAATTTTCGAGTCGTGACCAATGATTTTTCATCTGTACCCTCACCCATTCCTCTCCCAAATTATTTTGAAGCAAAATACATAATCATACAATTTTAATCATACCATAATTCAGTATCTCTAAAATATAAGGACTCTTTTTAAAAAACATAGTCATAATTCATTATCACACCTAAAAATTAATGAGTCCTTAATGTCCAATCAGTGTTCAAATTCCCAGCTGTCTCATAATGTCATAACTCTTTTCAATGTTTGGCTGAATTAAGATCCAAATGAGGTCCACACATTGTATTTGATATGTCTCTCTCAATCTGTAGGTTTTTCCCTCCTTATCTTTTTTTCCCCTAAAAGGTATCTGTTGGAAAAACCAGGTTGTTTCCCTATAGAATTTCCCCCACCATCTGGGGTTTGTTGAGTGCATCCCTATAATGTCATTTAACATGTTCCTCTGTGCCCTGTATTACCTGTCCCTTGAATTGGTAGATGGATCTAAAAGCTTGATCAGATTTGGGTTTGATTTTTTTTTGGCAAGACCACTTCATAGAGAGTGTTGTATACTTCCATTAGGTGGCACATAATTGTGATTGTTTCTTTCTGTGATATAGCAATTGTTGATGCTCAATGCAGCCCCATTAGGGGTTGCAATGTGGTAATACTAGAATTCTATCGTTCCATCTTCCTTAGCTCAAATGCTTCTATAAAAAGAAAAGGTCGTGTCTTAGTTTCCCGGCTGCGAAAAACAACACCATATAAGGTGTTGGCTTAAACAATGGGAATTTATTGGCTCATGGTTTTGAGGCTAGGAGAAGTGCAAAAGCGAGGCATCAGTAAGACAATGCCTTCTCCCCAAAGACTGGCATTCTGGGGCTGGCTGCCTACGATTCTTGGGTCCTTGGCTTTTCTGTCTCATGACAATACACATGGCAGTATCTTCTTCTTTCTATTCTGGGTTCCATTGACTTCCAGCTACTGCTTTTTCACATGGCTTTCTCTTCCTAAAGCCTGCACTAACAGTCCTAAAGCCTACCTCATTCTTAAAAGAACAGCTTCGAATGGTCCTATTTACATTGGGTTCACACCTACAGGAATGGATTAAGATTACGTACATGTTTTTTTCTGGGGTACATAATTCAACCTAGCATACACCCCCTCATCTACTATATGGTTTTCTAGTTGTACAGTTCCTATAGAAAGGCAGGAGAGAGGCTCGATTCTTTCCCTTTATTTACTAGTTTTTAAAATGAGTTGGTACCCTAGCATCCTCCAACAATGGCCAATAAGTTGTTTCCCATTTTTGCTCCAATCAGGCTTGCACCCCCACCATTCTACCTAAGTGACCTTTGTTAAGGTCATCAATGATCTTCATGATGCTAAAAACAATGATATATCCTCCATCCTCAACTTACTTGAAGTCTCTGCTGCACTTGACACAGTTGATCACTCCTGTTGAAACATTTTTTTTCACTTTCCATCCAGAACAATCTACTCTTAGTAGTTTTCCCTTCTCCTTGACTATTCCTTCTCAACTTCCTTTGTTGATTTCTTTGCTTTTCCATGGTGTTTTTTAATATATATAATTCATATACTATAAAATTTTAAAGTGTAAACTTCAAGGAAGTTTAGTATATTCATAGAGTTGCACAACCATCACCAGAACCTAATTTCAGAATATTTTCATCACCACCTCCCCAAAGTAACTCCATAATCATTAGCAGTCACTCCCCACCAACCCCTTCTTCCAACCCTGGAAACCACAAATCCACTTTCTGTCTCTATGGATTTACCTATTCTTCTCCCTGACTTTTTGTTTTTTATGAGGTACTGGGACATAAACCCAGGACCTCATACATGGGAAGCCGGCACTCAACCACTGAGCTACATCTGCTCCCCACTGAGAGTTGTTTTTTTCATTTGTTTATTTTTGGGAGGTACCAGGGATTGAACCTAGGACCTTGTACATGGGAAGCAGGCGCTCAACCACTTGAGCTACATCCACTCCCCTCCCTGATTTCTTAACATTGGAGTGCTCCAGGTCTCAGTTCCTTTTCCTCTTTATCTACACTCACTCCATGTTGATCTCATCCAGTTCTGCAGTTTTATATACAATCCATATACTGATAACACCAGCCTGAACCTCTCCCCTGAACTCTAGACTTGGATATCCACCTGCCTACTCAACCTGTCCATGTGGATGTCTAATAGACATCTCAAAATTAGTGTGTTCAAAACTGAGCTGCTGCTCTCCTAAAACCTGCTCCACCTGTACAGCCTTCATCTCAGTTGATGACAACCCCATCCTTCCAAATGCTCTAGCACCAAACCTTACAGTCTCTTTCTCCCATACAACCTCCACTGCCACTATTCTTTCTTTCCCCTACCTGAGATGGCTCCCTCATCTGTTTGCTCGTTGTTTTTGCTCATTGTTTCCACTCGTTGTCTGCTCGTTGTTTGCTCCTTGTCTGTTTTTTCTTTAGGAGGCAATGGAACCGAACCCGGGACCTCCCATGTGGGAGGCGGGTGCTCAACTTCTTGAGCCACACCTGTTCCCCACTGCACTTGTCTAAGCCACTGTCATCTCATCTGGTTATTTCAATGATTTCCCTGCTACCACTCTTGTCCCTTCTTTAGCTTATTTTCAACCTAGAAGACAGTGATTTTTTTAAAAAGGTAAGCGAGGGAATGATGATGCTAGCTAAAACAATAGCTCTTACATACATAGCACTTGCTAAATTCCAGGCACCTACAAGGCTTTATGTGATCGGGCCCGCATTACTTCTCTGGTAGCACTCTACACTGGCCTCCCTTCTGTTCCTGGAATACCTCAAGCATGCTTCGACTTCAAGGCTTTTGAGTTGCTATTTCCTTTGCTTGAAACACTCTCCCCCCAGATATCCTCCTGGCTCATGTCTCACTCATTCACTTCCTTCCGGTCTTTGCGCACATGTCACCATCTCAGGTGACCATCCCATCTAAAATTGTAACCCCACCCTCAATCCCAGAACTCCCAATTCTTCTTCCCTGATTTATTCTTTTCCACAGCAATTGTCACTTTCTGACAAACTACATATTTTACTTCTTTATTTTGTTTATTGTTTGTTTCCACTCAGTAGAATATAAGATTAGTGAAGGCATTTTGGTTACTTTATTCATTGCTCTATTCCCAGCACCTAGAACAGTGCTTGGCTAATAGGTACGCAATAAATATTTGTTAAATGATTGAATAATGTTACCAGGTACCAATTTACAGACGCAAACTGTGTGGCTAGACACTTCACATTCATGGTATTAGCTTTCATAACAATCTTAGGAAGTCTTATTATTATCTCTATTTTCCAGATGAGGAAATGGAAGAATTAAGTGAATTTCCCAAGCTCACATAGCTGGTAAGTGCTTGAGCTCCAAATCAAGCTTCCAAAGGGTCACAGTTTTGCTGCTGCTGCCTTGACTGGAGGTTCCTCGGCTCAAAAGAGTATTATTTTATGGGTACATCCAGACTCTCAATGCAAACAGGTAAATGGGACTGAAACAATGACATTTGTATTTTAAAAGTTGTTCACAAGTGGGCTGTGCTTTGTGGGGTTATTTTTCTTTAGTGTTTTTGCATCTTTGGAGTAATAGTCACAAAGGACAAACTTGGTCCTGCTCAATCTCCAGAAATAATGGACTTGACATGTGCATCAGTGAGATGAATTATTTTCTGGAGTGAAAACTGTGCAGAGCAGAAGCAATTTATAGTGTCATATAATCACTGAAATTATCTCCCTGTTGCCTGCCCGCCTATCAAAATCTGTGCTTCAGTGGCTTCCTTAGTGTTTAAGCAAATGAAATATGCTTGCTTTTAGCTTTATTTGTTTATGTAATTTTTTGTGCCACTTTAGTAAGACAATGTGTTTTAATAACTATTTATTTATTTATTTATTTATTTTTTTACCGGGAGGTCCTGGGGATCGAACCCGGGTCCCTCCATATGGGAGACGGACGCCCAACCAGTTGAGCCACATCCGACCCCATAATAACTTTATGTACTTTATAGATAGTCATAGATGTTTGTGACAATATTTTTGCAGCCATATAATAAGGTAAGCATTGCATTCTGGGCAGGGTCAGATTGACCAATATGTGATGGCATAATCACTAATATTTTATGTCTTTTCTACAAAATTAAATATGGTTAAAGCAAAAAACTTTTATTGGGGGAGCAGATGTGGCTCAAGCAGTTGAGAGCCCACCTCCCACATTGGAAGTCCTGAGTTCGGTTCCTGGTGCTTCCTAAAGAAAAAAATAAAAACAAACAACAAGCAAAAAAACACAAAACACTTTTATTGGGAGCATAAACATCTGGTGGGCTTTGGTTTTGGTGGGGCAGAGGTTGTGTGGCTGAGGAGGATGTTTTAAAATGGGTCACAATAAGGTGTTTTTTACAGTGCTTGACAGAGGCAAGATTTTGAAATGGATGACCCAACAAATAGACTAGAAAGTCTCTCTTGAAAACAAAACTGTTGGAGTTCTCCATTTTACAGGCCCCTTCAGGGAAGTCGCAGCAACCTTACCTTCTATTTTAGTCCATTTCTAGTTTAAAACCCTTGATGCTTTATTTTCACAGGCATCCCCACGGACTACATATATATACATATACTTTTTATTAGAGAAGTTGTGAGCTTACAAAACAATCCTGCATAATGTGCAGAATTCCCATACATCACCCCTCCACCAACACCTCACATTGTTGTGGAACATTTGTTACAGATTATGAGAGAACATTATCAGACTATGGCTACTTTTAACAGATTGCAAATAGATAATAATGATTGAATATTAGCATGTTTCCTTTCTCATTGCCTTTAAGAGTCCACCTTCTTTCCTTGGTGCTGTTCTTTGCTTCTTCACATCTGGAGGAGAATCCAGTATGAGTCCTCTTAGCACTATCTAGCCTATGGTCATCCAGCAACTGCTTAAACTCTTCCTTTTGCATGGTCTGCGGCATTAGAAGTTTCCTTCTTAATATGGAATACAAATCTGCTTTATCTTCACATCTACCTGTAGGTGTTAGCTCTGCCCCCTGGAGTGAACAGGTAACTCTACTCCCACTTCCCTGTGCCAGCCCTTCCAATATTGAAAAACAACTTCCATGTCCTTCCTTAGTTTTTTCTCTCAAGCTCCTGCATGTATAGCAAGGTTACTTTTCTCATTACCAACCTACCCCTCAGCCTGTGGATGCTCATAAATTTGTCAACAACTTTTGAAGAGTGTTGCATATGGTGTCTAAGTCCAGTCAAAAAGAAAACAAACTCATTGGATTTTTTTCCCTCAACATTAAATATTTTTTTCTTAGTTAGAAAGGTATTTCCAAAGCTCTAATCTTCTTTTCCTATTTGAGTGCTTTCTGCAACCCCATTCTGTCCTACATGACAGAATTAAGATTCAAAGAGATTTGAAAATGATGGGCTGGAAATATCAAGGTGAAACATAACAGAGATTCTGCATCTGCTAAAACAGCTTGAATTGCATGCACTGTTAAAATTGCCATGTCACATGGCTACTCATACAGAGCTTGTAGTCAACTAAAGACCCCAAGTCTTTCTCCATGCTGTCAAATCAGGTTTTCCTTATGCTCTACTTTAAAATGGTTAGACATTAAAGATCAGTTTGTTGGCTTCAAGTCATCCTTCCAGCCTGTTCTGGATCTTTTCATTATATTTTTAAAAATTTTAATTAAGATATAACACATAAGGGTCAGATGTGGCTCAACAGATGTGGGTGTCCGTCTCCCATATGGAGGGACCTGGGTTTGATCCCCGGGACCTCCTGGTTAAAAAAAAAAAAAAAATAGATATAACACATAAAGGCACAGGTCTTAAATGTACAGCTAGATGTGTGTGTGTGCACTTTTCCCCTGTAACCACCATCCAGATCAAGAAACAGAATAATACCAGCAGCTTTGAAGACTCCATTTCCAGTCAGTAACTCCAAGGTAACCATTAGCCTTATTTCTAACACTTCAGATTAGTTTTGCTTATTTTTGAACTTCATATAAATGGAATCATATAGGATGTACTTGTTCATGACTGGCTTTTTTTGCTCATCATTATGTCTGTGAGATTCATGCATACTGTTGCATTTAGCAGTGGTTGGTTCTTTTTCATTGCTTAGTAGTATTCCACTGAATGGAAGTACCACAATGTATTGGTCCATTTTCCTATTGATGGCTATTTGGGTTGTTTCCAATTTCAGGATAATGCAACTAATTCTGTTATGAACACTCTTATACGTGTCTTTTTATGGATACATGCACTTATATTGCTTATATACCTGGAAGGACACTTGCTGAGTCATAGAGTATGTTTAGCTTCAGTACATACTGCCAAAGAGTTTTAAAACGTGATTGTGGCAATTTACATTCTGTGATGGTCAGTTTTATGTGTCTACTTATCTAGGTCACAGTCCCTAATTATTCAATCAAACACTAATCTAGGTGTTGCTGTGAAAGTATTTGGATACCTTGGAATCCAAATTCAGTTGACTTTTTAAGAGAGATTATGCTAAATAATCTGGGAGGGCCTGGTTCAATTAGTTGAAAGGCCTTAAATGCAGAGCCAAGGCTTCCTTGAAGAAGAAAAATATCTATCTGTGGACAACAGTTTCAGCTCACGCCCAAGAGTTCTAGCCTGCCCTTCCTGATGGCCTACCCTACAGATTTTGGACTCATGTAGCCAGCCCCACAATCACCTAAACCAATTCCTTGCAATAAATCTCTTACATATCTCCTACTGGTTCTGTTTCTCTGGTGGAACACTGACTACAAATTTTGGTACCAGGAGTAGGGTGCTGCTATAACAAATATCTAGTATGTAAAAGTGATTTGGGATTGGATAATGGGAAGAAGGCAGGAAGACTTTTTAAAAAAAGATTTATTTATTTATTTATTTAACCCCCCCCCCATTGCTTTTATGCTCACTGTCTGCTCTCTGTGTCCATTCGCTGTGTGTTCTTCTGTGTCTGCTTGTCTTCTCTTTAGGCAGCACTGGGAACCAATCCTGAGACCTTCTAGAGTGGGAGAGAGGCGCTCAATCTCTTGTGCCACCTCAGCTCCCTGATCTGCTGTGTCTCTTATTGTCTCTCCTCTGTGTCTTTTTCTGTTGCGTCATCTTGCTGCACCAGCTCTCTGCGTGGGTCAGCACTCCTGCATGGGCCAGCACTCATGCACTGGCCAGCATGCCACGCAGGCCAGCACTCTGCTTGGGCCAGCTCGCCACGTGGGCCAGCTCGCTGTGCGGGCCAGCTTTCCTTCACCAGGAGGTCCCAGGAATTGAGCCCTGGACCTCCTAGTTGGTAAATGGGAGCCCAGTTGCTTGAGCCACATCCACTTCCCACAGGAAGACTTTTGAGAAGAATGATAGAAAAATCCTAAATTGCCTTGAACGGAATTGTTGGTGGAAATATGGATGTATGTTGTGTAATATATTGTTTGATTTAAAAAATTTTTTATATGTATCCAGTACATTTAATTGAGAAATGTACATATTTATTCATCTGTGTTTACTTTTTAGTTTCTAATTGTTTATATTTTCAATTATTAAATGTACAAAAAGTCAAAAAGTCAAAAAAAAAAAAAAAAAAAAAAAAGATACAGCCAGGGAAGCGGATGTGGCTCAAACATTTGAGCTCCTGCCTACCACATGGGAGGTCTCTGGTTCGGCTCCTGGTGCCTCCTGGAGAAGACAAGCAAATCAGCAAGCTGGCATAACAGGCTGGAGTGGCAAGCTGATGCAACAAGATGATGCAACAAGGAGTAAACACAATGAGAGAGACAACAAAGCAGGGAGTGGAGGTGGCTCAAGCAATTGAGCACTTCCCTCCCACATGGGAGGTCCCAGATTTGGTTCCTCGTGCCTCCTAAAGAGAAGATGAGCAGACACAGAGAGCACACAGCGAATGGACACAGAGAACAGACAGTGAGCAGAAACAATGGGGAGGGGGGATAAATAAATAAAATAAATCTTAAAAAAAAAAAAGATACAGCCAGCAAGAGCCTAGGAGGAAGTGAGAAGTATGGCAGAGAAAACCTGTATCATCTTAGAGAATATATATATATTTCATCCTAAACGAAGTGTTGGTAGGTCATTTTACCCTCCCCATTGTTCAAAGACAGCTAAATCAAAATGGAATTCTAAAACACATTCCAGTTACCCATAAGAAGGCAGAAAAGGAGAAACATAGGGAAGAAAGAAAAAACAACTAATAAGATGGCAGACTTAATTCCTAACATATCAACAATAATGTTAAATGCAAATGCTCTAATACCAATTAAAAGAAGGAGGATGGCGGAGTGAATTAAAAAGCATGACCCAGGAAGCTGATGTGGCTCAGTGGTTGAGTGCTGGCTTTCCACATACGAGGTCCCAGGTTCAATCCCCAGCCCCGGTACCTCAAAAAAATAAAAAAATAAATAAAATAAAATAAAAAGCACGACCTAACTATATGCACTCTACAAGAAACTTACTTCAAACATAATGGCATAGCTAAGTTGAAAATAAAAGGAAAGGAAAAGATGCCTCATGCAATCATTAATAAGAAAAACGCTAGAGTGGCCGTATTAATATCAAATAAAGTAGACTTCAGACCAAAACCAAAAAAAAAAAAAATATCAGGGAAAAGAGAGAAATTACATAAAGATAAAAGGATCAATTCTCCAAGATGACATAGTTATCCTACATACATATTTATCAAACAACGGAGCTTTAAAATACATGAAACAAAATTGATATAACTGAAAAGTAGAAAATCCACAATTATAGCTGGGGATGCCAACACCCCACTCTCACCAATTGATAGAACAATTAGACAGAAAATCAACAAGATATAGAACTCAGCAACACCATCAACCAACAGGCTCTAATCAACAGTTACAGAACACTCTGCCCAATAACAGCAGAATACATAATTTTTTCAAGTATTCATGGAACATTCACCATGATAGACTATATCCTTAGGTAAAAAACGAACCTCAACAGATTTAAAAGAATTCAAATTATTCAGTGTGTTCTTTGACCACAATGGAATCAAACTAGAAACCAACAACAGAAAGATAACAGGAAATTCCAACCACTTGGAAACTAAACAACACACTTGTAAATAATTCATGGGTCAAACAGTGAGTCTCAAAGGAAGTGAAATAATACGTTAAACTGAATGAAAATGAAAATACAACATTCCAAAATTTGTGGGACAGAGCTGAAGCAGTGCTGAGAGAAAAATTTATAACACTAAATCCATACACTAGAAAACAGAAAATGACTCAAATCAATAATATAAGTTCCTACCCCAAGAAACTAGAAAAAGAAGCAAAATAAGCCCAGAGTAAGTATAGGGAAGGAAACAATAAAGAGTAGAAATCACTGAGATTGAAAATAGGAAAACAATAGAGCAAATCAATTAAACAAAGAGCTGGTTCTTTGAAAAGATAGATAAAATGGACAAAATTCTAGCAAGACTGACAAAGAAAAAATGAGAGAGGACACAAATCATCAAAATCAGGAATGAAACAGACCCTGTAGATAGCAAAAGGATAATAAGGGAATATTGCAAACAATTCTACACACAAATTTTACTTAGATGAAATAGACTAATTCCTCAAAAAATCACAACTACCACAGCCTCAGCCAGTATGAAGTAGATAAATTTGAGTAACCTACAACTATTAAGAAAATTGAATTCACAATTTTAAAACACCTAAGAAAGAAATGCCCAAGTCCAGATGATTTCACTGGCAAATTCTACCAAACGTTTAAAGAAGAATTAACACCAATTCTACACCATCTCTTCCAGAAAAATAGAAGAACTCCCAATTCATTTTATGAAGCTAATACCTGATAGCTAATACCTGATAACAAAACTAGAAGGCAGTGTACGTGCATGGGCACACACACACACACACACATTATGAAACAATAGTACTCATGATAGACACAAAAATCATTCACAAAATATTAGTAAGTTTAATCCAACAATGTATGAAAAGAATTATACAACATAACCAACTGTGATTGAATCCCAGTTTGTAAGGCTGATTCAACGAATTTGAAAATCAATCAATGTAATTCACCATATCAACATTATAAAGAAGAAAAGCCACATGATTAGATCAATTGACACAGTAAAAGTATTTGACAAAATTCAACACTCATTCATGATAATAACTCTCAGAAAAATAGGAATAGAGGGTAACTTTCTCTACTTGATAACAAGCACCTACAAAAACCCTACAGCTGACATCGTACTTAATGGTTACAGACTGAATGCTCTCGCTTAAGGCTGGGAACAAGGCAAGGAGGTCCACTGTCACCACTCTTATTCGGTAGAGTACTGGAAGGTCTAGCCAATACAACAAAGCAGGAAAAAAAGAAATAAAATACACACAGATCAGAAAGGAAAACTAAAACTGACTTGTGTGCAGATGACATGATTGTTCATGTAGAAAATCTCAGAATCTACAAAATCTTCTAGAATTAATGAGTTCAGCAAGGCTGCAGGATACAAGAGCAACACATAAAACCCAATTGCATTTCTCTATACAAGCAATGAACATATGGAAAATGAAATTAAAAATCACAATGGTATTTACAATTACTCCAAAGAAAATAAAATATGTAGGTATAAATCTAACAAAACATGTATAAGATCTTGGTGCTGAAGATTCCAAAATGTTGATGAAAGAAATCACAGAAGACTTAAATAAATGGAGAGACACATCATGCTCTTGGATTGGTAAACTAGTAAATTAGTAAAGATGTCAAATGATCTACGGATTTAACACAATTCTTATTAACATCCCAATGAGGTTCTTGTAGGCATTGGTAACCTTACTCTAAAATTTAAATGGAAAGGAAAGAAAGTAGAAGAGCAAAATTAATTTTGAAAAAGAAGAATAAAGTGGGAAGAATCACTCTACCTGATTTTTTTTAAACAAATCAATTTTATTGATACATATTACTAAAGTATACTAAAGTATAAAGTATCCAAAGTGTACAATCAATGGTATTTGTATAATCACATAGTTGTGCATTCATCACTTCCATCATTATTGATCATTTTCATTATTCCAATAATAATAATAAACAAAAAACAGACAAACAAAAAAATACTCATGAACTCTCTATGCTTCCCCTGCCATACATAGCTCCTATTCTGTTTCCATCTCTCTGATTTATTTGTATTTATATTTTGTAAAAAAACAATCATATATACAGTATTACCCATATTCATATTTCACATGAGGTTTTGCTATGCTAAACAGTCCCATGTTATATTTTTCAGTTTTCCTTCTAGTAATATATATGTCTTTAGACTTTCTTTCAACCACTGTCATACCCATACAGTAGCAATGCTGGATAAAATCACTATGATGTGCTTTCACCTTTTCTATTCATTCCCAAAGATTAACAAACAACTTTTTTTTTTTTACAAATTCTGCACAGATTAACCCTAAGCTTTACATTCTCTGACCTCTTTTTTTTTTTCAAGACAGTTTGGTATTGGTGGAAGGGTGGACAGGTATATTGGTGTCTCACTGGAGTAGGGCAGGCATTGTCAAAGGGGTTCTCTCTTCCATTAGGCTACCCGATTTCTGGTCCTTTGGCTAAAGAAAGCAGGCCCTTCTTGGAGGTTTTCCTTTGGTCTGTGCCTGATGGCAGTTCCAGATTGCAGGTTTCTCCAGCACCCAGTCTGGAAAACATGGGAGGCAAAAAGGCAACTCAGGAAAGCCACCACCACGTGGTTCCTGGAGCCCCGAGGTCCGTAGCCTCTTCTTCCGCCCTTTCAGAGTCTTCATGTGTTTGTTTATTACATCCAGGGTTTTATAGTTCTAAGAAGGTTCCCTCCACCTTGATTGGGCCAGGAAGTCACATTTCCGTCTGGGTCTTTTTGAAAACTGATTCTGTCACGCAAGGTATGTAACCATCCCTTCCAAGCTTTAAGTCACTTCCAGATCCAATTAATCTGACCTGTAATCTTTATTCCAGTTCCTGATAAGAAACGTTGAGCCGAATGAGGGGGCAAAGATTCTGCCCGTTTACTCAAAGCTCTTTCACTTTTTGAACTTTATTCCCAGTCATCTCTGGCCTCTCCCGATTTCTTGGCTGATAGCCCCAACTCTATTTATTGGCTCCACTTTGCCCACACCATGATCATTTTGCTTCATATAAGTTTATTTCTAGTCTTCCACAAAATAGCACCCCCAAATAACCCCATTTACAGGTAAAATACACGAAAGAGCTCTTGGCTATATAAAAATAATGTGGTGATGGTGGCTATATACATCAACATATGGGAACACCATTTGACCTAGAGTATCTTTTCTCTCTCCTCACCCTTCTCTTCAATAAGCCCCAGAGCTGGAGCACAGAAAGGATTCAAACTGTCAAGGAATGCTCACAATGGGATGTATCTTTGTTATCATCCAATATTTTTTTTCAAAAACATCTATCACTTGTGATTAAGTCCCATATGCTGTACACTAAGGCTAAGAAGTTTTCAGACACTCTCTTACCCTCACAACAGTGCTATGAGAGAGGAGCTAGCATTATACCCATTTTTCAGAGAATGAAACTGAGGCACAGAGAGGTTATGTAACTTCCCCAAGGTCACACAACCAGGATTTTAAGCCAGATCTCTATAACTAGAGATCTCAAACTCTTAACCATGCTGCTACCTCACCTTTCGTAAAGACTTTGCAATAAAGGGAGTTAATCCTCGACTTGGGATAACCTACTGACCTAACTGGCTATACTGATTCACATTAAGCCATTGCCTCTCATTCCTACCTTAGCGTGAATTCCTTTTTCAGGTTAGGCCAAACATGGAGCAGGATCTATAGGGAACAGGGAGAAGGACTGGGAATTATGATTAGGAGGAGCAAGGGAGTATAGGGCCACAGAGATAGGAAAAGTCTGGATTATGAGCCCAGGTCTTGAGTGGTTGGCCTAGCAGCCCACGGATAGGGTGGGAAGAGTCACGGGCAGGGGTCAGGGGAGCTCAGTTTTGTTTTGTTTTTTTAAGATTTATTTTATTTATTTATTTATCTCCCCCTTGCTGCTTGTGCTCGCTGTGTCTGTTTGCTGTGCGTTTTTCTGTGTCTGCTTTTCTCCCTTTGTTGGTCATCTTGCTGTACCTGTGTGTGCCGTCAGCTCACCTCACGGGCCAGCTTGCCTTCACCAGGAGGCCCCGGGAATCGAACCCAGGGTCTCCCATATGGTAAAAGGGAGCCCAACCAATTGAGCCACAGCCGCTTCCCGGGGAGCTCAGTTTTAATCTCAGCTCTGTCAGTTACCAGCTATTTGTCTTTCCGTGAATTGAATTAGTTGACCTCTCTGAGTCTTGATTTTACCATCTGTCATTTAGACGGCCCATGTCCCCTCCTACACTAGGCTGTGTCACTCATTTAGTTTAACTGCCAGCTCCTGAAGGCATTTTGGTTTTTGACCACTGCCCTGGCTCCTCCAATCTGCTGTCTGAAGAGATGTTCAGCTCTGATAGTCTGCAGATACTCTGCCCTTTTGCAGAGTAAATTAAGTCTACCCTAGCAGCCTGATGAAATGCAATGCACCCTGGGCTGGGAATGGGAAGGCCTGGCTTCTAGGCCTGCCTCTGCCATGCACAGCGCTGTGAGCTCAGGCAAGTCATCTAAATTCTCTGATTTGGTTTGCTCATCTGTGAGATAACATTCAAGTCCCAAATTTTGTGTGGAAATCAAATGGTATAAGTAATATAAAAATACTCTGAAAAACCAAAGCAAGTACCCAAGTGCAAGGGATTAGCAGTAAATTCCTACTGATACTCTGCCGGCAGACTCCAGTCCAGCCACACCTGTAGCTTACACAGGGCACCGTTCTATGGATTGCAGTGTCCATGCTGACGGGTGAGTAGCTGCACCAGGTAAGTTAAATAACCACTGTTAAATCTTTTAGCTAGCACCCCAGTGGTTGTCTGCAGTAAGAGACAATCGCACAGTAGTCGAAAACAAACCTGTGGAATATGCTTTTTTTTTTTTAATCTTAAAATATGTTTTATATAATATATTTCATAATAACATTTTAAAATCTAAAGTAAACTGTTTACATACGAGAATAGTATATCTTGACAATGGAATTTTTTGACATATTTACAGACTTTCAGAACGGCTGGAAGATTAGTACAAATTCCCAGGAACTTTCAACCAGATACCACAAATTTAACATTTTACTACATTTGTTTTATCCTTTTCTCTCTCACACTCTCTCTACAAAATGGAATATGCTTTTTAATACCTCAGTGCAAGGACTTACACATACCTAATTTAGATATATATACATATATATTTATTTATTTATTAGAGAAGTTGTGAGCTATGGCCCCTCAGCCAACACCTTACATTGTTGTGGAACATTTGATATAGATTATGAAAGAACATCATCAGACTATTACCCACTAACTATGGTCCATAGGGTACACTTGGTATATTTTTTCCACACCCCCCTATTATTAACACCATACAGATACCTAATTTGACTTTGTTTTCTGAGTCTACTATGTTGGGTCCGAGGCATTTGGGGAGGACTAGGATTTGAGAGAAAAGTTGGGACCCGAAGGTGGCTGGAATGGTCCTGGTAGGACTGTGACTCTCTCAATTTCACGTCCTGAAATATCATTTCTCGTTCAGAATGTGTGTTCACTAGATTCTGGGTCCCGCTTTGGACACCATGGCATTGAGTTTGTGCTATTTCTTCGACTTCTATGTTTTAAACTACATACCTGGAACTTCTACCATTCACACTCCGAGAATGTCTCATTTCACCCCAAACTTTGATGTCATTCGATACTGTTGGGCGTTTTTTATTTATATTTTATTTTAATTTACTTTTACTTTATTTTATTTTAGGAGGTATCGGGGATTGAACCCAGGACCTCATACATGGGAAGCAGGTGCTCAACCACTGAGCTACACCTGCTCCCCTACTTTTTTTTTTAAACTGTGGGGCTGCATCATGACATGCAGCAGCAATGGCACAGGCTTTGCAGTCTGGCAGGCTGGGCCACAGTCCTTCTTGATTACCTGTTAGCAAACTGTTTATCTGTAGTTGCTTCTTCCACACAATTGAGTTAACACCACCTCCCTTGCTGGGTTATTGTAGGCACTAGAGCTAACGAGAGACTTCGGTACCTGACACCTCTGAAAGGGGTGCAAAAAAACAGCAGCTCTTGAAGCTCACTAAGTGTGGGGCATCAAATATAAGGGAAGCTCCTTGTCTGCCTGAGTTTTTTTCGTTGTTGTTTTTTAAGGAGTCACCGGGCATTGAACCCAGGACCTCGTACATGGGAAGCAGGCACTCAACCACTGAGCTACATCTACTCCCCAATGAAAGTTGGTTTTCTCGTTTGTATGCTTGTTTTGTTTTTAGGAGGTACCAGGGATTAAACCCAGGACCTCGTATATGGGAAGCAGGTGTTCAACCACTGAGCTATACCTACTCGGCAACCTCCTTTATTTTTATTTTAAGCCCTTATCGGGGAGAAGATGTGGCTCAAGTGGTTGAATGCCTGCTTCCAGCATGGGAGGTCCTGGGTTGGGTTCCCGGTGCCTCCTAAAAAAAACAAAACAAAAACAAGCAAACAAACAAAAAAACCAACTCAGGGATGCTAATGTGGCTCAGTGGTTGAGCGCTGGCTTCCCACATACAATGTCTTGGGTTTAAGCCCCAGCCCCGGCACCTCAAAAAAAAAAAAAAAATAAATAAATAAAATAAAGCCTTTATCACCACCTGGTAAATATGTGTACATTATATGTCTCCCTCCAATAGAAAGTAAGCTCCAAGCTAGCAGGGATTTTGTGTCTTTTGTTCACTGCTGTGTCCCTGCTGCCTAGAACAGTAGGGTCTAGATATGGGAGCGTGGTTAAGGAACAACCGACAGGATTTAGCATCAGATTTATTAATCCTTTAACAACATCTCAATTTCTCCATGGTCTACATCTCCATTTTGTTGGAATCTAGAGCGCCAACTGACCACTCTCTCTCCTGGGCTGGCTTCAACCCGCAGTTGAAGAGCTGGCCTTCTCTTTGAGGATGGAGCTGTCTTGTAGACAGAAAGTTGATTTCTTTTCAGGAGCCCCAGCAGATGGCCCCTCACGCGGCTCAAAATCAATAAAATGTAAAATAAAACAGCGCAGGACACTTGCACATAGTTGGTTTTTTTGTTTTGTTTTGTTTTGTTTTTGCCAAAGCAGATTTAGACTCCAGCTGTTTCAATTATTTCTTTGAGTCTCTTCAAAGACAACAGTTGACTTTCATTTAAAAGCACTGGAGGGGAAGGAGGAATTGGATTACCTTGAGAAGTTTTGAAAAGTGAAACTTGACCTCTTCGTTCTCGCTGCAAAAGACAAATGGTATCCTTGCTCTCCTTGTGGAGCTACGTCTTAAAACCAGGAGCTCATACGTACCTGGCAGGGAGATACCATGATCACGAAGGTGGTTTTCCCAGGGCAAGTCTGATCCAATTGCACTCTGCATGTGCTGACCCCTGCGATTTCCCCAAATGTGGGAAACTCGACTGCATAATTTGTGGTAGTGGGGGACTGCGTTCGCGCTCTCCCCCGAAAACTAACAAACAAACAAACCAGGAGTTTACGGGTTTCTATAACTTCTGTTTAAAATATGGGGAATGGTGAGTGGGTTGATCTGTGGCATCGTTAAATACCAGAGGACCCAGACAGAACTCCTTCCCCATGAATAATAATTTCCATATGCCATTTTTAGAAGCAAACTGACTTCATCCATGAGTCAATATGTTTATTCCTATTAGATTGGAATGACAGTTCTCATCATACTCAAAATAAAATCCAAACTCCTCATCATGACCTCTAATGGCCCTATATGATCTGGTGCTGGCCTGTCTCGTTGATATCATCTCCTACCACTTTTCCCTTCCTCCCTCAAACTCCAGGCACACTCCCAGCTCATTCTTATCTTAGAGTCCTTGCATTTGCTATTTCCTCTGTCTGGAACATTCTTTCCTGAGCTCAATGCATGGCTTGCTGATTACTCTCTCTAAAATAGTCCCGCATCCAGTCACTGTCACATAACCTTATTTTCTTCATGGTGTCAAAGGATGTTGGGACCACCATTCAATATCTGAGTTCCACTTGAGATGCCTATTTAATCAGCCAAGATGATGTCAATGAAGTATTGGATATATGAGGCTTTTTTTTTTCATTAAACAAAATTTCTTGAAGTGTATCATTCATACGTGAACATCCATAAACAGTAAGTGTATAGTAAAAGTTGTGAACTTATAAAACAAACATGCATAACATCCTACAGGGCTCCCCTATATCTCCCCACCACCACCACCTTGCATTATCCTGAAACATTTGTTACAAATTATGAAAGTGCATCATCAACGTATTAGCGGCCCAGCTAGCTCAGTCGCTAGAGCATGAGACTCTTACGAGGTCTTTTAGTTGTTATTGTTGCTTCAGGCTTTGGACCTTCATTTTGTATTTTTAAAATGGGCTTTAATTTATATGCAATAAAAATTCAGACAGCTTAAATGCTCAGTTCAATGAGTTTGGATAATTATATACTCCTGTGTTACCAATACCCCAAACATTTCCATCACTCTAGAAAGTTCTTCCATGCCCTTTTGCAGGCAATCACCCCCTCCCCCACCAGCAATCTGATTTCTGTCCTATAGATTAGTTTTTTTCTGTTCCTGAGCTTTATATAAATGGAAGCATATGGATATACTCTTGTGCCTGGCTTCTTTTGCAAAACATAATATTTTTGAGATTCACCCATGTTGTTGCATGTATCAGTCATTTGTTTCTTGTACTAATGAGTAATATTCCATTATATGAATAGACCACAATCAGTTTACCGATTCTCCTGTTTGTATATTTTGGTTTCCTCCCCACCCTAATTTGTGACTATATGAATAAAGCTGCTATGAACATTCTTATATGAGTCTTTTCATGGACATATGCTTACATTTATCTTGCTTAAATACCTAGGTATGGAATTGGTGGGTCATGGGGAGTTAAATGTTTAACTTTATAAGGACCTGCTAAACAGTTTTCCAAGGTGGTTGTACCATTTTCTTTTCTTTTTAAAATTATTATGGACTCTATTTTATTTTCACTTAATTAGTAGTTATTTTAAATTACATGGCTGAAGAGCTGCTTCAATGGACGTTTCTTTTTTTATTTTACTTTTTAAACTTATTTTTAAAAAGATATTTAGATTACATAAATGTTACACAAAAAATATAGGGATTCCCATGTGTCCCACTCCCCACACCTCCCACACCCTCCCACACAAACAACATCTTTCATTAGTATGGCACATTCATTGCAATTGATAAATGCATCCTGGGGCCTTGCCATTAAGCATGGACCATACGGTTGTACCATTTTTTATTCCCATCAGCAATTTGGGAGATTTCCCATCGCTCCACATCCTTTTAAACATTTTATGCTATCAGTCTTTTTTATTTTAGACATTCTAGAGGGTGTGAAATGATATTTCATTGCAGTTTTAGTTTGCATTTCCCTGATGACTAATAATGTTCAGAACCTTTTCGTGTGCTTTATTGGTCATTCATTTATTTTCTTTTTTAAAGTGTCTATTCAGGTCTTTTGTCCATTTTTCTATAGGGATTTTTGTATTTTGTCCTTTACAGTTGTATATATTGTGAATATTTTTCCCAATCTGTGGTTTGACTGTTCATTTTTTCACTGGTGTCTTTTATTAATAAATTTATTTATTTACTTTATCCATTTTAAACCCCCCCTTCCCCATTTGCTGTTTTGTGTCCATTCGCTGGGCAATTCTCTGTGTCTGTTTCCTGCCATCTCCTCTCATCCTCTTCTTCCAGTCTTCACCAGGATTGGATCCTGGAGACCTCTGATGTAGGAGATAGGTGTTCTGCCACCTGCGCCACCTCGGCTCCTGGCTTCTGGAGCTTTCGGAGCATCTCGTCTTGTCTCTCTCCTGTTACGTCATCATCCTGCTGCATGGCTCCCGGGGCCTGGCGGCTCACCGGCACACAGAGCCTGGCAGCCCATGCACCTTCTATATATTTTTTTTTTTATTTTACCAGGAGGTCCCGGGGATCGAATCCAGGTCCCTCCATATGGCAGACGGACGCCCAACCATTTGAGCCACATATGCCCCCCCACTGGTGTCTTTTGATAAGAAATTTTTAATTTTAATGAAGTCTAACATCAATTTTTCTTTTCTAGTCAGTGCTCTTTGTGTCTTGCCTAAGAAACCAGTTGCTGTCCCCAGATCATAAAGATATTCTCCTATGCATTTGTTGGAAGCTTTGTAGTTTTAACTTTTACTTTTAAGCTTATGGGCCATCTCAAATCAATTTTAAGTAAGCAATGAATTAGGTGGTCAGGGTTCATTTTTGTCCCATAAGTATATCTAGCTGTTCTCAGTACCCTTTGTTGAAAAGACTGTCTCCCCGCCCTGACACTGAATTTTCTTTACAACTTGTTGGAAATCGATAAATCATATATGTGGGTTTATCTCTGGATTCTCTGTCTTATTCCATTGATCTATTTGTCTATCTTTAGGCCAATGTCACAGGTAGCTTTAAAGTAAGTATTGAATCCAGATAACATGAGTTCTCTAAGGTTTTTCTCTTTCAAGACTGTTTTGGCTAGCTCCTTAGAATTTCCATGTAAATATTAGAATCAGCTTGTCAACTACTACAAAAGAAATTTGCTGGAATTATAATGGGACTGCATTGAATCCACAGATCATTTTGGGGAGAAGTGCCATCTTAATGATAATGCTTCTTCTATCAGCATGATATATTTCTCCATTTATTTAGATCTTCTTTAATTTATTACAGCAATACTTTTTTTTTAGTCTAGAGTTTTTTTTTCAGGAGGTTCAAGGCATTGATCCCAGGACCTTGTATATGGGAAGCAGGCACTCAACCACTGAGGTACATCCACTCCCCAATGAGAGTTGGTTTTTATGTTTGTTTGTTTGTTTTTAGAAGGTATCAGAGATTGAACCCAGGACCTCATACATGGGAAACAGGCAGTTAACCACTGAGCTACATCTGCTCCCCGAGAGACATTCAAGAATTTCTTTCATTAGGTTTTGTTCTAGGTATTTGGGCAGTTTTGATGCTGTCATAAATGGTATTGTGATTTAAATTTTTAATTTTTCAAGTTTTCATTGCTATTATATAGAAATACAATTAATTTTTGTATACCTACTTTATACCCCAGGACCTTGATAAAGTCACTTATTAGCTCTAATAGATTTTTGTAGTTTCCTTAGATGTTTTTATCTACATGATTATGCTATCTGACAAAAAAACAGTTTGACTTTTTCCTTTACAATCTGTATGCCTTTTATTTCTTTTTCTTGCCTTATTGCACTGGCTAGGACATCCTGAACAATGATGAATAAAAGTGATATTACTAATCTTAGGGGGAAAGTGCTCAATATTTCATCATTAACTATGATGAATCATGAGTCTTAAAAAGAATACTCTGGCTGCTGTGTCAAAAAAGGGCTCAGTAGGGAAGCGGCTGTGGCTCAGTCAGTGGGGCTTCCGTTTACCATGTGGGAGGCCCTGGGTTCGGTTCCCGGGGCCTCCTGGTGGGGGCAGGCCCGCCCGCACGGCGTGGTTGGCTGGCCCAGCGAGCACAAGCAGCAAGGGGGGGATGGATGAATAAATAAATAAAAAATCTTAAAAAAAAAAAAAAAAAAAAAGGGCTCAGTGGATAAGTAAAGGCTAGAGATAGAAATTTGGCAATCATCATTTTATGGATAAGTATTTAAATGAGAACTGAGGAATAACAACATTTAGAGATTGGGTAATAATGTAAACATAAGAATAAATTGATAGCAAGAATGGAAAAATAAGAAAGATGCCACCTGGAGACCAAAAATAAAAATAGCTAATATTTATTGATAATTCATAATAGATAATAATAGACAAAATGCCAAGCACTATTCATGTATTATTGATTATTTGCATGAATAGAGGAAGAGGGGGCTCCAGCAAAAGATAATGAAGGAGAAGCTTGAGGAAAGCCAAGGTGTGGTATGTCACAGAAACCAAGAAAAGAGATTGTCCTAAGAAAGAGAGAATGACTGAATTTTGGATATAGCTGAGAGGCTAAATAAGATGAGGACTGAAGAACATTTTTTCAGTTTACTGACATGGAAGTTGGCTTCCTTCTCAAGAGCAGTTTCAGTAGAGGGTCTGGATGATAGATAGGAATGGGTTGAGGAGTGGATGGGAGATGAAGAGGAAGAGACAGTGTAAGTAGATGATTCTTTGGAGAAGTTGGTCTGTGAAGGGGGAAGAGATAAAGGGTACCAGATGGAGGAGGCTGTGGGGTGAAGGGAGGGATGGTCATGCCCTCGCTTATTCCAGCCACACTGTCCTTCTCACAGTTCTCCCAAACTTGTCTTTGTTCATACTGGTCTTTCTACATGCAAAGTTCTACTTCCATCCTTCTCCACCTGATAAGTTCTTGTTCATCCTTTAAGACCCATCCCAAATGTCCCCTCCTCTGTGAGGTCTTCACTAACAATCAAGGTAAAGTGAGGGAAGCGGATGTGGCTCAAGCAATAGGGCTCCTGTCTACCACATGGGAGGTCTCTGGTTCGGCTCCCGGTGCCTCCTATAGAAGACAGTGAGCTGGCACAATGGGCAGGCACGGCAAGCTGACACAACAAGATGACGCAACAAGAGACACAAGAAGAAAAATATAATGAGAGACACAACAAAGCAGGGAACAGAGGTGGCTTAAGTGATTAGGTGTCTCCCTCCCACATCGGAGGTCCCGGGTTTAGTTCCCGGTGCCTCCTAAAGAAACAAAAAGAAGACGAACAGACACAGCAAATGCAAACAATGAGGGGGTGGGGAGAGACAAATAAATAAAATAAATCTTAAAAAAAAAAAAGGTAATGTGAGACACTTCCTCCAATGTGTCCCTAGGTAATATCTACTTCTATTAGAGCACTCAGTACACTGATTATAGTGTAATTGTTTTGTTTGTTGTCTGTTTCCCCTACTGGACTATACCTTCCTCCAGAGCAGATGCCAGGTCTTACTCCTCTTTGCTCATTCCCTTGTTAAAAATCCCCCATTGGAAATGGGTGCTGGTTACACAGGTGTGGCCAGGTTATGAAAATTCACTGAGCCGCACACTTTTAATCATCAAAAGGTTTTCTAGTATACAAATAATAATAATAAAACACTTCCCCACCCCTATGTCTTCAGGTTAAAATCTGTTTACCAAATACCTACTATATTAGTCAGCCAAAGGGGTGCTAATGTGAAATACCAAAAATGGGTTGGTCTTTATAAAGGGTATTTATTTGGGGTAGAAGTCCACAGATACCAGGCCATAAAGCGTTAAGTTTCTTCTCTCACCAAAGTCCATTGCCACATGTTGGAGCAAGACAGCTGCCGATGCTTGCCAGGGTTCAGGCTTCTTGGGTTCCTTTCTTCCTGGGGCTGCGTTTGTCTCTGGACTTTGCAACTCTGTTTCCTCCACAAGGTCAGCTGTAGACTATCAGGTGAATGGCTCACTTCTCTTCTCCTGAGGCCTTCTCTCCAACATCAAAACTCCAACATCGAAACTGCTTCTCAAAAATTGCTCCCTCTGTCCTTTGCCTTGCCTTTTATATTTGATTCGCCCACCCACCAAGGGGTGGGGCTCAACGCCCTACTGATGTGGCCCAGTCAACACCCTAATCATAACTTAATCATGCCCAGATCAACAGATCAGTTTACAAGCATGATCCAATTATATTTTTGGAATTCATAATTACATTAAATTGGCCAGCGGCTACACCTACTATGTTCCCAGCACTGTGCTAGGTTCTTAGGTGATCCAAGCAGTCACCTCTGGCCTCCCTGACCTTCTCTAACTCTTAGTCTATGCTGGCTGGAATCTGTAGAGATAATAAATGCATCCCACTCCAGGACAATGGACTCCAAAACAGTCAAATCCTTGCCTGGCTCTGTTCACAAGAGGTTCAAAAATGCTGGATATACAAAAAGGATGAATTTACAAATCTTTTGGACTGTACGATATAGTTCTGTTAATCTACTTCTGGAAAATAGCAAGGTCTTTGGCAATGATATCTTCCTATTTCACATACTCCTTATAAACTATTATCTATACATTCCTGTTTGGCCAGATGGCATTAACCGACAATCAGAAAACTGAGAAACTGATCTCTGGACCAATGTAATGGAATGTTCTACCTACTTTTCTGAGGTTCAAAATAAAATTTCATGCTTCTCCAACAATAAAAAAAGCAAATGTCTTATTTCTTCATTTATAGTGTTGGAGTGTATTGCTCATACTTAATCTGTGTTTCACAATCTGAAATGGGGCCTTAAGAAAGCTTTGAATTCCTGAACTCCCTTCACATTTCCGGACTTCAATTGAGTGAGATGAACACACTACAACAGTAGCATTCAGTACACAGAGAAGATCAACCCATATTAAGCAATTAGAATCAGATTATGGCTTGTGTAACATTCCGGTTTTGAATTCTAGCCTTAGCTAAATGTCTGACAAGCTCAGTTGCTCAACTTCTCTGATCCTGAGGCTCTCTATCTTATAAAATGAAATTAATACTATAGCCTTAAGATTAGTAATTAGAAGGAATATGCAAATTGTAGCAGTTTGGCAGTTTGATGTAATTATGAATTCCAAAAATAGATATTGGATTATGCTTGTAAACTGGTCTGTTAATCTGGGCATGATTAAGTTATGATTAGGGCGTTAACTGGGCCACGTCAATAGGGCGTTGAGCCCCACCCCTTGGTGGGTGGGGAATCAAATATAAAAGGCAAGGCAAAGGACAGAGGGAGAAGTTTTGATGTTGGACTCTTGAGCTGGATCCCTGGGAAGTAAGAGAGCTTGGAGAGAAGGCCCCTGGATAGAGACAAGCCATTCGCCTGATAGTCTACAGCTGACCTTGTGGAGGAAACAGAGGAGCTAAGCCCGGAGGGAAATACAGCGCCGGGAAGAGAGGAACACAAGAAGCCTGAACCCTGGCAAACGTTGGCAGCTGTCTTGTTCCAGCAATGGACTTTGGTGAGAGAAGAAACTTATGCTTTATAGCCTGGTAACTGTGGACTTCTACCCCAAATAAATACCCTTTATAAAGACCAACCGATTTCTAGTATTTTCTGGTATTTTGCATCAGCCCCTCTTTGGCTGACTAATACAGTAATAATTATAGAATTTTTTGCTAGGAGAAGGTATGATTCCCCAATGAATTGCTTCATCTGAAGTAAAGAAAAATTCTGTCCTCTAATTTTAAAACTGCCTTAGATATTTTTATGTAGAAGCCTTTATAAAGACATACGGAATTGTACATATAAAATGGGTAAATTTTATGATATATAAGTGATACCTCAATAAAGCTGCTTAAAAAAAACACATAAGTCCACTGAACACAATGTCCCCAATCTAAAAGGACCCCTGAGTTCTTTGCCAGGGATGCTGCACTTATTTTGATCAAAACCATGGTTTAGTGTACAGAAAATATGGACTTGGCTTTGTTTCTTTCTTCCCTTTGGCCACTAGGAAGCTCAGAGCCAGATTTGTGATTTACCAGCATACTGTTTTAACTTTACTTCCAGTTTCATCTTATTTTCCTACCCATTTTTTCCTTTGGTCATGATTTTTATCTATTGAGTATTTTTTATCCTGTTACATCACATAGATTAATGTGACCCACTTCCCAACCTCTTTGGAAGTAGGCAGGATGTAACTGATTAAACCACTACCTTAGTCACTTACTTAAATAACAGAGGAAGGCAACGTGAACATAACAAATACTACTTCATGTTGAAACCCTGTAACATCATCCCTGTTGATCATTTTAGTGAAAGTGAAGGGGGAATGGCCTCAGGCCCCATTTGTCTTACCAGGTTATGTGGCCATAACAACCTGCAAGAATGGGCTTGCATATAACTATTGTATTCAAATATTCAGTTGAATATATTTGAAATGTTTCAAGCTCAGAGTTAATTTATTATGCTTTCAGATATTTCTCCCTGACACCCTGTATCCATCTGCCCAATGAGAGTTTACAGAGAATGAGCCAGTCTGGAACAGTTGGAACAGTAGGTTGTAAGAAACAGTAGGTTGTAAGAAAACTTGTAATTTTCTCAGTACACTTAGAATAAGAATCCCTCTGCTGGGGCTCAACAGGAGTACGCCTTTGTCTGTCTCTCCAACCTCATTTCCTTCTATTCTCCTTCTTGTTCACTAGGGCACATTGGCATTCTTTTTGGAAATGCCCAGCATTTTCCCGTCTCAGAGACTTTATATTTTCTGTTCCCACTGCTTGGAATGATCTTTGCCCAGCCCTGGGCTTCTCACTCATGAGGCCTCCCTGAAATAGCACCTCCTGGGGGAGGCCTTCTCTGATTGCTTTTCATTTGTTTCTTTAACCATAACATGCCATTATGTTATTTATTTGTCTACTTGGCTTTTTTGTTGTTGTTGTTTTAACTTTTTATTTTAAAATACTTTCAAACTTACAGGACAGTAACAAAAATAAGACAAACCCCACTCCGAAAAACTCCAACATTCTCCTACCCCTAGATACCCTGATCCACCAATTTTAACCTTTTGCCACATTTGCCCTATCATTCTATCCATCCATCCAGCCAGCCAGCCAGCCATCAATCCATTTTCTAAACACTTGATTGTAGGTTGTATACATCATGCTCCTTCAACACTTAATACTTTCATGTATATTTCCTAACAACAAGGATATTTACTTATTTAATCACCCTAAGTGCGGTTATCAAGTTCAAGAAATTTAACATTTATATAAAGCACACAATCCAGATTCCGATTTTTTTCATATGTCCGAATAATGTCCCTTAGAGCCTTTTCTCTCCTCTTCTTAAAACTCATCCAGGATCATGTATTGCATTTAATTGTCATTGTCTCTTTAGTTTCTCTTTCTTTTTTTTTTAAATTGTAGGAACATACATACAACATAAACTTTCCCGTTTCAACCACTCCCGATCATACCATTCAATGGGATTAACCACATTCACAATATTGCAGTACCCTCACCACCTCTGAGTCCTGAAACTTCCCATCTCTCCAAACAGAAACCCTACACCTATTATGCATTAACTCCCCAGTCCCCCTGCCCCTGGCAACCTCTATTCTAATTTCTGTCTCTATGTGCTTGCATATTCTCTGATATTTTCTTTTTGTTACCATAGGGCTTAATTTTTTTTTTTTAATATTGAATGTTTTTTTCCTTTTATTTTTAAAGAAGCTTTAGATTACATAAATGTTACATGGAAAATATAGGGGATTCCCATATATTCCACCCCCTTCCCCTCCCCCTCCCACATTTTCCCCCATTAACAGCTTTCTTTAGTGTGTACGTTTGTTACAATTGATGAACACATATTGAAGCATTGCTACTAACCGTGGTCTGTAGTTTACATTATGGTTTACACTTTGCACCGCACAGTTTTATAGGTTTTGACAAAATGTGTAATGGCTTGTATCCGTCATTGTGATATCATGCAGAACAATCCAATGTCCCAAAAATGCCTATGGGGCTTAAATTTAACATTGTAACTTTATAACAATCTCATTTACTTTGATACCAACTTAACTTCAGTAATATACACAAGCTATGTTCCTATACCCCTCCATCCTCCTACTTTTATGTAGTTCTTGTCACAAATTACATTTTTACACATGTGCCCAAAATGTATAAATGATTTATCATTACATATTGTGTGTATGCATTTTAGATCCTGTAGGAAGTAAAGAGTGGAGCTATAAACCCAAAATATAATACAATAGTGCTGGCATTTATATTTTCCCATGTCATTACCCTTACCAGAGATATTTATTTCTGTATGCAGCTTCGATCTGTTGTCTATTGTCCTTTCCATTCAACCCGCAGAACTCTCTTTAGCATCTCTTGTGGGGCCAGTCTAGCAGTGATGAACTCCCTCAGCTTTTATTAATTTGGGGATGTCTTAATCTCTCCCTCATTTTTGGAAGACATAGAATTCTTGGTTGGCAATATTTCCCTTTCAACACTTTAAATGTGTCATCCCATTGCCTTCTTGCCTTCATGGTTTCTGATGAGAAATTGGCATTAAATCTTATTGAGGCCTCCTTGTACATGACACGTTGCTTCACTCTTATGACTTTCAGAATTTTCTCGTTATCTTTGGCATTCAATAATTTGATAATAATACGTTGTTGGAGGCTTCTACTTGGGTTTATTCAGTTTGGAGTTCATTAACCATCTTGGATGTGTATATTCATGTCTTTTGTTAAATTTGGGAAGTTTTCAGCCATTATTTCTTGTATTCTCTCTGCCCCTTTCCCTCCTTGTCAAAGTACTCCTACAATGTTTATATGGGCACACTTGATGGTGTCTCACAGCATCCTCAGACTCTGATCATTTTTCTTCATTCTCTCTTCCTTATGTTCCTCAGAATGGATGCTTTCAAAAGTTTTCTCTTCAAGTTCACAGATTCTTTCTTCTATCAGCCCCATTCTGCTCTTGAACCCCTCTAGGGAATTTTATTTTATTTTATTTTTTTTTCAGCTTTTATTTATTTATTTATTTATTTTATTATGGGTAAAAATCAAAATTCTCACAATACATACAAACATTTGTAAAATGATATATAAATATATATGCATATATGCGTATTTGCTTACAAAAATGTTATTTATATATATATATACATATATTTTAAGAGGTGCTTAGATTACCTAAAATATTACACGGAACCCACTGGGTTTCCCATGTTGCCCACCTCCCACACCTCCCACCACATCCCACACAAACATCTCCCACAGTGTGGCCCACCAACCTCAATGAACTTACACATCCTGGAGCCTTGCCACCAACCATAGACCACAGTTCACACTGTAGACCACACTCTCTCCCACTCAGTTCTGAGTGGTGTGTGCTGATTGAAAATGGCCTAAATCCATTGCCACAACAGTACTCAGGACAACCTCCAACTCCCAAAGAAGCCCCTGTATTTCAACTGCTCATCCCCTCCCTACCCAAAAAGTGTCAAGTGGCCACTGGCTCCACCTCATTGTTATAATTTCTTGCATTGCAAGAATCACCATATGTGAGCAAGAGGTCCACTCTAGTCCATAGTTCTTCCCCCAATCCAGAGGCGACTGGGATGGTGATGTCCACTCCAACTCCAAGTGAGAGAGGGCTTATATCCCATGTATATGGTGGGTGGGATGATCCTGCCTGCAGATGCAGGCCCTCTCCATTTAGGGAATTTTAAATTTCTGTTACTGTGGTCTCCAGCTCTGATTGGTTCCTTTTCATAATTTCCATCTCTCTATTGATGTGTTCATCTATCATTTTCCTGATTTTCTTTAGCTCTTTGTCCATGTTTTCCTTTAGCTTATTGAGCATATTTAGAACCATTTTTTAAAAATTTACTTTATTTTTTTATTCCCCCCTCCCCCAGATGGTTATCTCATCTGTCTGCTCATTGATTGCTCACCTTCTCCAAGAGGCACCAGGAACTGAACCCGGGACCTCCCACATCGAGGTCTGAGCCACATCTGCTCCCTGCGGGCTGTGGCACCTGCTGGCTTGTGGCATCTGCTCATTTAGGCATCTGCTTGTTGTGGTAGATGAGGCATCTAGCTCATTGTGGTGGGTGCAGCGTCTGCTTGTCTTCTTTAGGAGGCACCGGAACCCGAACCCAGGACCTCCCATGTGGTAGGCGGGCACCCAACTGGTTGAGCCACCTCAGCTTCCAGGACCATTTTTTAAAAAGTTTTTGTCTGGTATGTCCCAGGCCTGATCCTTGTCATTGATGGCTTCTAATGCTTTAATCTCCTTAGCCTGGGTCATCACTTCCTGTTTCTTTGTAGGTTTTGTAACCTTTTGTTGAAACCTCGACATTTTGATAGTTTACTGTGTTATTGCTGGAATGTAGACTCTGAGACACTTGTTCCTTAAGCATGTATGCAGCCAGTTTTATGACAGAGCTTTCCTTGAATGCCAAGAGCTAACAAAAAAAAAAAAAAAAAAAAGGAAAAAAGAAAACACCTTTCCCAGGCATTGCAGATTGACTTATGGCAAGTGCTCTCCTTCAGAGTTTAGCCATACAATGAGTTTAGAGAATAATAGCTCCAAAGCTCGGGGGTGGGGTGAGGGTGTCCCTGATGCAATTCCCCCATTTACATAGGTTCCAAATATCCCCTCTTTCCTAGAAAATAGTTTCCTCATGGTCCCAGGCACTGCACTGTATGTCCTACAGCCAGCAATCCCTTGCCCCAGGAAGCACAGCTTGACTGCTCACACACAGTGTTTTGTGGGAGAGCTCTGTGAACTGCCTTTTACATGCAGGGTAAGTTTTGGGATAGTGAATCACTGAAGCACCACGAAACAGATTGGTCTAGACCTATATGCTCCCACCATGTGCACGAGAGTTACTCTGCTCCTTCTGGAACCAGGACCAGAGACCTGCACTGGGAACACAGGCCATTTCTGTGCTGAGCCATGGAGGGAATGCAGAAGGGGCCAGCCAGGGTGCCAGGAGCTCCTCCCGCTTTTCTTGATTTGGCACTGGCCCTGTTACTGCAGTCCTTTAACTGTTTTCTGGAGCTTTGAGAAAGATGTTTCTGCCAGTTTTTGCTAGTTGTTGAGAACTTCTGTGGCAGGGAAGGAGCCCTGAAGCATCTCACTCCACCATCTTGATTGGGGCAGGGCATCTCCAGCTCCTTTTTAGTCTGTCTCTCTCTCTCTCTAGACGGAAGACTCCTCAGTGCAAGGCTATCTTATTCATATGAAAAATGTTTGATCTCTTTAATATCATTCCCCAGTGACTCTACCCCACCACCCAGTTTCTTTCCATCACAGCACTAATCACAACCTGAAGTGCTCTTTACTTATTTTCTTTTTTATAGTCTGACTCTCCCTACTAGACTGTGAGCTCCATGGGGCTAGAGAACAGGTCTCTCTTGCTCACTTCCATGTCTCCAATACCAAACACAGGCCCTGAAACTGGATGAATGACATAGCCTTACCTTTTGTGTTTGGGACAAGGTGTCTTGGCCCCCTCTTCCTGCATATACACTGCCTGTTTTTTAACTGTTTAATCTAGAATTGCTCTGGTATTGGCTGCTGATTCTAAAGGAATAAGGATAAACCAGAAATGATCTTTCCTATTCCTTTTGTATGCCTAAATCATAGAGGACTTAAGCACAACTTTCGAATGGCATTCTTGGAATGCAGAAGTGCATAAGAAAATGTTGAGGAGCTTGGCAAACTATTTGTGTTACTTAGCAGCTACAATGTTGAGAAACATATTTTATTCCTTGTGTGCCCTGTGAAAATACAGCCTCTCATTTTTCAGCATTTTCCCAACTATTAATTTTAAAAGGCTTTCCCACATTACAAAAGGAACAACTAAACCAAACCATATAATACAGGCTACATTGACTAAGCTTAAAACCCCACTGGTTAATAGGAATTAACTGGGTTAACTGCTGCAAGTTGGAGTGAATGGGGAGAGTCCCATATTTTGGAGATCCTTTGAGGTGGAACAGCTGCTGAAGGTATAGCAGAGGGCACCTGGCTGGGGATCCAGGGAGGGAGGTGTGGGAACCACGTCGAATCTCCACTTTGCTCCGCACTTCTACTAACATGTCTTCTTCCTCTGCATCTGGCTTCTTGCCTTGGTAACTTATCTTCATGCAGTTAACTAGTATTTCTTATTTTATGGCTACAATATTGTGTAATATTAAATATTCAGACCCTACACTTAAATGTCTAGGGAGTGCAACCACTATGCGTGGATGAATTATTTTGTCTATGAACTACCTAATAATCGCTGAGCTAGCAGGGTTTATATCGAATCTAGCCTTGCTTGGGTCCTTTACTACTGGAACATTGCCTTAAACTTAAATCTTCAGAGGTCCAAGAGGATTCAGGAAGTGGGCTTGCAAACTAAATATGTGTTCAGTTGTTTTCATCTAGTGGGTAACCAATATCTAGTTCTTATTTTCTATTACCTTGATGCAGAGCTCCTTTGGCACTGCTTACAGACAGTTGTGTAACTTGATATAATACTCCTTGGGCACATAGCCACTTGAACTATTGCTTTCTCAAATTCCAACTAGGCCTGTAGCAGTTCTGTTCAAAATCATGATGTTAAAACACCTTGTTTGAACTGTGGTCTATTCACATGATGGAATATTATGCAGCTGTAAGAAGAAATGAAGTCATAAAGCATATGGCAACATGGATGAACCTGGACGACATTATGTTGAGTGAAGCAAGCCAGACACAAAAGGACAAATACTGTATGAATGCATTACTATGAACCAAATATATTGTGTAATATATTGTTTGATTCACAAAAAAAAAAAAAACACAAAAAAACAAACAAAAAACAAAACAACAAAAAATTTACATGTATCCATTACATTTAATTGAGAAATGTATATATTTATTCATCTGTGTTTACTTTTTAGTTTTTAATTGTTTATGTTTTCAATTATTAAATGTACAAAATAAAGTTAAAAAAACAAAACAAAAAAAGACAACAAAAAAAACACACCTTGTCTGAAAATATTCAAACCATGGCTCTCAACTATACATTTCATCAGGATCTATTTCCTAAAGATAAAGAGAATGGAATCTTAGAAACCCCAAGGTTCTTAGCTTCAAATAAAACAAGCCCTGCCCACCATCTCCTCTAACCTTTTTCCTGGGAATATGGGCATCAGCGTTACAGATGTTGCCTGTGCTCCTGAAATGAGGTATCACCCTATTTTCCACAAGATTAAGTGGGTCTCCCCCTATTCTGTCTTTTTTGGTAAAGAAGAGACAAGAATGATGTGGCTGTTGCTTGTTTCCATCTAAGGAAGCATTCGTTTTGTAAATAAGCAGAACCTTAGAAATCAGAAAGAAAGCAATTTGGCCTCACAGAAATGTGCTAAGGGTTACTCATTCATTCACTCAACCAATATTTATCAAGTTCCTCCAAGGTGCCAGGCACTGTGCTAAGTGCTGGGGAATCAACAGTGAACAAAAGAGACAAGGTCCCTGCTCTAAAGGATATTAGATTCTAATGAGACTCTCGACAGAAACATGCCTTCATAAATGTGAATTGAACAAATCTGGTTGACTGTGTTTGATGATTTCTGGAGCACCTCTTAAGCAATGAAACAGTTTATGCTATTCTGGTTCCCAGTATTTTTTTAAGAAACCTGATGAGCCTAGTTCAGACCCTCATTAGCTCTTATCAGAACTCTTGCACTATCCTAATTAAGTTTCTGCCTCCTCCAGGTCAACCTTCCCAGCACATCCAGAGCTGGAGTTCTTCTTTTTTATAATTGTGCAATAAAATATGTATCAATATAATATATTAATAATATTAAAAATCATTCAGTGGCAAAAGTCATATACTATAATGAAAAACCACAATCCCCCTAACCACTTTTACTACCCTCTAATTCTGCTCTGCTTTAGCTGTTTCTTCTAATAGTTATGGCCACAATTCTTTACATTATGATTTTTTTTCTCACACATTTTATGCTAGTAAATATTTGCAACCATATTCACCCAAAACAAAACTAAATTAGGGAATTATAAAAAGAAAAACATGAAATCCTCTCGAATGTAACTTTCAATTCTGAGTGAGAAGGAACTAAAATTATGTACATTTTGGAAGGCACTTAAATTATAATTTATTTTCCCCCAGGAAAAGAAAAATTAGTTTAAAAATTGGCTTTCCATTTTTCATCAGAGAGTTAGGATCCTTAACCTTTCCTGGAGAGTACTAAGTGGCCTCTGATGTACTACTTCCTTTGTCAATTCTCCATCTTAGTAATGTGTTCTATTTTGTCACATCATTTATATCCATATGAAAATTTCATATTTGGCCATTTACCTTCACTATTTTTCATATATTTACTTTTTATTCAATTTTTTAGTGTTACAGAGTTCCTGTACTGCCAGAACCATGCCTGAGAATTCAAAGAAAGAAATGGTACAATGGTCAGCCTCATCTACCCATCATACAGTGTATTAAAACTTGACTCATGTGCACCTTTTTTTCTAAAACAATTTGAAGTATATCATTCATACATGAACATACATAAACAATAAGTGTTCGGTAAACATTGTGAACTTACAAAACAAACATGCATAACATCACACAGGGCTCCCACATATCACCCCACCACAAACACCCTGCATTGTTGTGAAACATTTGTTAACAAATTATGAAAGAGCATCATCTAAGTATTACTACTAACTATAGTCCGTATCTTACTCCCCTACACTTTTTTAAAAGGATTTGTTTATTTATTTATTTACTTTTATCCATTTTTACCACCCCCACCCCCCATTTTTGCTGTTTCTGTGTCCATTTCCTGCCCTCTCTTCTCATCCTTCTCCTCCTGTCTTCACTGGAATTTGATCCTCGGAAACTCCGATGCAGGAGAGAGGCATCCTACCATCTGCGCCACCTTAGTTCCTGGTTTTTCGGCGCGTCTTGTCTTGGCTCTCACTTGTGTCACTCTCTTGTTATGTCATCATCTTGCTGTGTGGCTTGCGGCACAGGCCTCGGGGGCCTGGGGGGCTCACCAGCTCACAGGGCCTGGCGGCACACCCACGTACAAGGCCTAGTGGCCCACACGCCTTCTATATTTTTCTTTTTTTAATTTTTACCGGAAGGTCCTGGGGATTGAACCCAGGTCCCTCCATATGGGAGACGGACGCCCAGCCACCTGAGCCACATCCGTCCCCCTGCTATATCTCTTAAGGTTGACCAAAGATACCCAAAGTTACAGTCTTTTCCCATACAGGATGGTCATATAATAAATCAGGCTTAGTTTATCACCAGCATTCTAAAAACCAAACCTAGGGAGAAAAACTAGGTCTGGGCACACATGCATGGTTTCTAATATAGTGAATGTTTAGCCTACCCTGATTATCACAAAATCAGGACAGCAAGTATATTCGCAACCATGTGCATCTTGATAATTTCACAATCTTTTAAAAAGTTGTAACAAGAGTTGGAATTTTAAATCTGCTGCAAGGCTTCACATTTCTAGTACACTTTGCCATTAAATAACATTTCCACATATTCATCTAAGTTCATTCCTCAAAAACATAATGCCCAACAAGATTTTGCTGGAAAAGATGCACATTTTTCAAGGAGAATATGTGGCTCAATGTCTAAGTGATTATTTGTTAAGATTTTGGTTCCCAAATGAAGTCTTCAGTTTAACCAAGAATCCCTTGTGTCTCTTTTAATCATCCAACCTCTCCTTGGCTCAGCTTTTTGTCCAAATGAATCAGAAGGCAGGAATCCTTCCTGCCACCTCAAGTAATACCAATATTATTGCCCAGAAGTGGTTGGCAGGTCATGTCAGGAGACACTGTAACCCTCCTAGAGCTTAATTCCTGCACTGACACTTTCATCAAGCCTGAACTCCCACAGGAAAATGCTCCCATATCAGGATGGTTTTATTCACCCATTTGCTTCACTCTTACCAATAGCAAGTGTGCAAGTCCTGCATTTGGCAATGGGTTTTTTTAAAATAGAAAAACCCAGACTCTGCATCAAGTGGTCACATGCCACTTTGAAATATTTTTATTGAACCAAAGAGACAAAACCAGGAAATTATCAGAATATCTCATTGGCCGGAAAGAAACTTTTTAAAATAACTCTGGGTAGCTTCTTCAAGTCCCCTTTTAAGACTAAAAATTACTGGATATTTTAAGCTGTAATTATTAAAAACACCAGTGCTTCATCACCTTCATCATCTTTTGCCCCAGATTCTCCAAATGAACACCATAAAGGTACACCAAAAAGTTGATAATAGAGCTAGCTGGGACAATCACTGCAGCTAGAGAACATCCAATACCTTTAAAATGTAGGCACAAGTATGATATCGTGAATTCTTGTCAAAGATCACACAAGCTCCATGGAACTTATAAAGGTTTTAGGCAAGGTTCTGTTTATGTTGCTTTGAATTTATATAAGAACAGGTCAATGAATCCTTTAGCCTGAGCAGAAACCTGCTAGATATTGTTTCCACTGCCATTTACCATACAGTTTAGACCTGGTTTGAGACTTTAGCAGCATCTAAAGTAGAGCCCTCTTGCAGCCACTGTCCTTTCCACCAAAGCCTATTTGGTTCCACTCTAGGGGTTGGCAAACTCAAGAGATATTTCACAATCCTAATGCATAATTCAGGATACTAAACCATGCAATATGCTCTGTCAAGAAACTAATTCCAAGTCAAAGGAAAAAAAAAAGGCTTTACAAACTCTGGTATATACATACAATGGAATATTACTCAGCTGTAAAAAGGTTCCGTATAATATTTTAGGTAATCTAAGCACCTCTTAAAATATATGTATATATATATATAAAAAATAACATTTTTGTAAGCAAATACACATATATGCATATATATTTATATATCATTTTACAAATGTTTGTATGTATTGTGAGAATTTTGATTTTTACCCATAATAAAAAAAATAAAAATAAAAATAAAAAAAAAATAAAAAAAAAAAAAAAAAAAAAAAGGAATGCAGTATTAACACACAGGATAACATGGATGAACCCTGAGGACCTTATGTTGAGTGAAGCAAGTCAGGCACTGAAGGACAAATATTATATGACCTATCTAATACGAATTAAGCAAACTGAGCAGACTCAGAGAGCTAGTGTCTGGAAGATAGGTTTACAGGAGACAAAAAGAAAGTAGAGGGTTGTGAGCCAATGCCCATGTGGGCAAACTCTACGATAAGCTGGAAGGGTGTAGTTGTGCAGTGGAGGGGCATGACAGGGGTGCAGTGATGCTATTGGGTTGGGCAGTGCTGGCCTGTGAGGGGAATAGGGTGGGGGCTTGCACTGTCCATGGACTGGGGGGAGGGTTGGGGGAGGGAGCAGATGAACTCTGGGGATTTGCAGGTATGTGGTTGAAACTACAATGTTTGGAATGTGGTTTTTTCTGGAAATACGACAGGGAAGGGTCACTGACTTAAGGTATTGGATGTGGGGGGCATGTGGGACAGGGTGTACCTGGAGCAGGCTTCGAGGGAGTATGTGAGTGTTCATCCTGTCCTAGTGCATTGTATCAGTGGGTGGAGACCCAGACAATGAACGGAAAGGTGTTGGATTCCCATCCTGGTGAGTCCAGCTGTGTTCTCAGATAGAGGGGTGGGAGTCTCTCGAGAACATAGGCAGTGCCTAATAGAGGAGGACAGGCCAGTATGTCAAGTCCTCAATGTTGTTGCAAGTAACTATGAATCTTGTTCTTCAAGGAGTGAAGCTTGGTGGTTGCCATGGGTCCTGACAGGAGGGGGAGGAAGGAATAGACTATATGGAACATGGGGCATTTTGGGGGCATTGGAAATGTTCTACATGATCTTGCAATGATGGGCACAGGCCATGTTAAATTTCATCAAAACTTATAAAAGTGTATGGTCCAAAATGTAAACCGTAATGTAAACCATTGACCATGGTTACTAGCAATGCTTCAATATTTGTACATCTATTGTAAAAAATGTACCATCCTCATGTAAAATGTTTTTAATAGGGGAAAGGGGGTGAATGTTGGGTATATGGGAATCCCCTATATTTTGTACATGACTTTTCTGTAACCTAAAGCTTCTTAGAAGATAAAATGAAAAAATTAAGACACTGGGGCAATAAATGGAAGAAAATGCCACTGTATATACAAGACAACAGATCTTACAGCGATGAAAGACATAATACCAAAAGTTATTTTTTAAATTATTTTTTTATTATTTCAAATTAAAATATTTGAAATATATTTTTTGTATTTTATTTGTCATTTTAAAGATGACAATTATTATTCATTTTCTTATTAATTTTATTTGTTTATTTTGTTGGCTTCATTTTTTAAGACGTTTTGGATCACAGAAGGGTTACAACTATGGCAGGGGAAGATCATTGGTGTGGGGTGTCAGTGATGGGGGATGCATGGGAGGAGGTTCACCTGGGCATACATATAAGGCATATTAAAGAGTTCAAGTGTTCATGAGGCATTGTCACAGTGGGTGGAGGTTCACCCAATAACTGAAAGAATATTGAATTCCCATCCTGGGGAGCTCTGCCACATTCTCTAATGGGACAGCAAGAATCCCCTGAGTACAGAAGCAGTGACTAGTGAAGGAGGATGGTCCATTGATGGGCCCTTGGTATTGATGACTGTACTTCTGAACCTTTTCTTTCTTTTTTTTTTTTTTAACTTTATTTTGTACATTTAATAATTGAAAACATAAGCAATAGAAAACTAAAAAGTAAACACAGATGAATAAATATATACATTTCTCAATTAAATGTAATGGATACATGTAAATTTTTTTGTTGTTTTGTTTTTTGTTTGTTTTTTTTGTTTTTTTGTGTGTGTGAATCAAACAATATATTACACAATATATTTGGTTCATAGTAACGCATTCATACAGTATTTGTCCTTTTGTGTCTGGCTTGCTTCACTCAACATAATGTCCTCCAGGTTCATCCATGTTGCCATATGCTTTATGACTTCATTTCTTCTTACAGCTGCATAATATTCCATCGTGTGAATAGACCACAGTTTATTTATCCATTCATCTGTTGATGGACACCTGGGTTGTTTCCAACTTTTGGCAATGATGAATAATGTGGCTATGAACATTGGTATGCAGATGTCTGTTCGTGTCACTGCTCTCAGTTCTTCTGGGTATAACCGAGTAGTGGTATTGCAGGGTCATGTGGCAAGTCTATATTCAACTTCTTTAGGAACTGCCAAACAGTCCTCCATAGTGGTTGTACCATCCTGCATTCCCACCAACAGTGAAGAAGGGTTCCTATCGCTCCACATCCTCTCCAACACTTGTAGTTCTCTGTCTTTTTCATAGTGGCCATTCTGATAGGTGTGAAATGATATCTCATTGTAGTTTTGATTTGCATTTCCCTAATCATGAGTGATGTTGAGCATTTTTTCGTGTGTTTTTTTGCCATTTGTATTTCTTCTTCGGAGAAATGTCTATTCAAGTCTTTGGCCCATTTTTTAATTGGGTCATTTGTCTTTTTACTGTTGAGCTGTAACATCTCTTTATATATCCTGGATATTAAACCCTTATCAGATATGTGATTTCCAAATATTTTTTCCCATTGAGTCGGCTGCCTTTTCACCCTTCTGACAAAGTCCTGTGAGGTGCAAAAGTGTTTAATTTTGAGGAGGTCCCATTTATCTACTTTTTCTTTTGTTGTACGTGCTTTGGGTGTGAAGTCCAAGAAACCACCACCTACTACAAGGTCTTGAAGATGTTTCCCTACATTTTCTTCTGGTAGTTTTATGGTCCTGGCTTTTATATTTAGATCTTTGATTCATTTTGAGTTGATTCTTGTATAGGGGGTGAGATAGGGGTCCTCTTTCATTCTTTTGGTTATAGATATCCAGTTCTCCCAACACCATTTGTTGAAGAGACTGTTTTTTCCCATCAGCATGAGCTTGGTAGGTTTGTCAAAAACCAGTTGACTGTATAGGTGAGGGTTTATTTCTGGATTCTCAATTCTATTCCACTGATCGATATGTCTATCTTTATGCCAGTACCATGCTGTTTTGACCACTGTAGCTTTGTAATATGTTTCAAGGTCAGGCAGTGAAATTCCTCCCACATTGCTCTTCTTTTTTAGAATACTTTTGGCTATTCAGGTGCACTTACCCTTCCAGATGAATTTGGTAATTGTCTTCTCTAATTCTGTAAAGTAAGCTGTTGGGATTTTGATTGGTATTGCATTGAACCTATAAATCAGTTTGGGCAAGATTGACATCTTCACGATATTTATTCTTCCAATCCATGAACACGGAATGTCTTTCCATTTGTTTAGGTCTTTTTAAATTTCTTTTAGCATTGTTTTGTAGTTTTCTGCATATAGGTCCTATACTTCCTTGGTTAAATTAACTCCTAGATATTTGAGTCTTTTTGTTGCTATTGAAAATGGAATTTTCTTCCTGATTTCCTCCTCAGATTGTTCAGTACTAGTGTACAAAAACATTACTGATTTTTGCGTGTTGATCTTATATCCTGCCACTTTACTGAACTCATTTATTAGTTCAAGTAGCTTTGTTGTGGATACTTCAGGATTTTCTAAATACAGGATCATGTCATCCGCAAACAGTGAGAGTTTTACTTCCTCTTTTCCTATTTGGACACCTTTAATTTTTTTGTCTTGTCTAATTGCCCTAGCTAGAACTTCTAGTACAATGTTGAATAACAATGGTGACAGTGGGCATCCTTGTCTTGTTCCTGATCTTAGGGAGAAAGATTTCAACCTTTCCCCATTGAGTATGATGTTGGCTGTGGGTTTTTCATATATGCCTTTTATCATATTGAGGAATTTTCCTTTTATTCCTATCTTTTGAAGTATTTTTATCAAAAAAAGGATGTTGGATTTTGTCGAATGCCTTTTCTGCATCTATTGAGATGATCATGTGGTTTTTTTCCTTCAACTTGTTAATGTGGTGTATTACATTGATTGATTTTCTTATGTTGAACCAGCCTTGCATACCAGGAATAAATCCCACTTGGTCATGATGTATAAGTCTTTTGATATGCTGTTGGATTCGATTTGTAAGTATTTTGTTGAGAATTATTGCATCTATGTTCATGAGAGAGATTGGTCTGTAATTTTCTTTTCTTGTGGAATCTTTATCTGGCTTTGGTATGAGGGTGATGTTGGCTTCATAAAATGTGTTGGGTAATTTTCCGTCCTCTTCAATTTTTTGGAAGAGTTTAAACAGGATTGGTGTTAATTCTTTTAGAAATGCTTGGTAGAACTCACCTGTGAAGCCATCTGGTCCTGGACTTTTCTTTGCTAGGAGATTTTTGATGACGGATTCAATCGCCTTAATTGTTATTGGTTTGTTAAGTTCTTGTATTTCTTGTTGTGTCAGTGTAGGTTGGTTATGAGTTTCTAGAAATTTGTCCATTTCATCCAGGTTGTCTAGTTTGTTGGCATATAGTTTCTCATAATATCCTCTTATGATTCTTTTTATTTCTGTGAGGTCATTTGTAATTTCCCCCCTTTCATTTCTGATTGTATTTATTTGCATCTTCTCTCTTTTTTTCTTTGTTAGTCTAGTGAGGGGTTTGTCAATTTTATTGATCTTCTCAAAGAACCAGTTTTTGGTTTTGTTGATTTTCTCTATTGCTTTTCTGTTCTCATTTTCATTTATTTCCGCTCTAATCTTTATTATTTCTTTCCTTCTTTTTGCTTTGGGATTGGTTTGCTGTTCTTTCTCTAGTTTCTCAAGTTGTTCAGTTAAATCTTTGAGTTTAGCTCTTTCTTGTTTCTTAATATAGGCATTTAGGGCTATAAATTTCCCTCTCAAGACTGCCTTCGCTGTATCCCATAAGTTTTGATACATTGTGTTCTCATTTTCATTTGTCTCAATATATTTACTGATTTCACTTGCAATTTCTTCTTTGACCCACTGAATATTTAGGAGTGTGTTGTTCAGTCTCCACACATTTGCAAATTTCCTTTTTTCCTGTCTGTTATTGATTTCTAGTTTCATTCCATTATGATCTGAGAAAGTGCTTTGTATAATTTCAATCTTTTTATATTTATTGAGAGCTGTATTGTGACCTAACATGTGGTCTATCCTGGAGAAAGATCCATGGGCACTTGAGAAGAATGTATAATCCACTGAGTTTGGATGCATTGTTCTGTATATGTCTGTTAGGTCTAACTTGTTTATCATATTGTTCAAGTTCTCTGTTTCCTTGTTGATCTTCTGTCTAGTTGTTCTGTCTAATGATGTGAGAGGGGTGTTGAAGTCCCCGACGATTATTGTAGAAATGTCTATTTCTCCCTTCAGTTTTGCCAGAGTTTGTCTCATATTTTGGGGCACCCTGGTTAGGTGCATAGATATTTATGACTGTTTTATCTTCCTGGTGGATCGTCCCTTTTATTAATATATAATGGCCTTCTGTATCTCTCATAACTTTTTTTTGCATTTGAAGTCTGTTTTGTCTGATATTAGTATAGCTACCCCTGCTCTTTTCTGTTTACTCTTCGCATGGAGTATCTTTTTCCAACCTTTTACATTCAGCCGGCTTGTATCCTTGTGTCTGAGATGAGTTTCTTGTAAGCAGCATATGGATGGCTCATGTTTTTTTATCCATTCTGTCAGCCTGTATCTTTTGATTGGGGAATTTAATCCATTCACATTCAATGATATTACTGAAAATGCAGTATTTATTTCCTCCATTTTATTCTTTAGTTTTCATATGTCATCTTATTTTTGTCTTTCTTTTTACTCTTTTGGTTATCCTTTCTGCTTTTCTTTCTTCTATACTCTCCTCCAAGCCTCTCTCTCCTGTCTTTTTCTTTCAGGTTCTAAGGCTTCCTTTAATATTTCTTGCAAAGGTGGATTCTTTTTTGCAAACTCTCTTAGTTTCTGTTTGCTTGTGAATACTTTATATTCACCTTCATATTTGAAGGACAGTTTTGTTGGATAAAGAATTCTCGACCGGCAGTTTTTCTCTTTCAGTTTCCTGATTGTATCATACCACTGTCTTCTCGCCTCCATGGTTTCTGAAGAGAAATCTGCACAAAGTCTTACTGGACGTCCTTTGTATGTGATCGTTTGCTTCTCTCTTGCTGCTCTGAGCATTTTCTCTTTATCTTTTACATTTGACATTCTGAATAATATGTGTCTTGGCGTAGGTCTATTTGGATTTATTCTTATTTGGGTACGGTGTGCTTCTTGGACATGAAAGTTCATTTCTTTTGTGAGAGTTGGGAAATTTTCAGCTATTATTTCCTCAAATACTCTTTCTGCCCCTTTACCTTTCTCTTCTCCTTTTAGAACTCCAATGACACATATGTTCTTGCGTTTTGTGTTGTCATTCAACTCTCTGAGCCCCTGCTCAATTTTTTCCATTCTTTTCTCTCTCTGTTCTTTTCTCTCTTCAATTTTAGCTGCTCTGTCTTCAGTATCACTTATTCTTTCTTCTATCATTTCGAGTCTGCTGTTGTATGCTTCAAATGTATTTTTTACTTCACCTATTGTGTCTTTCATTCCCATGAACTCTGTTACTTTTCTATTCATGATTTCAAATTCTTCTTTACGTTCGCACAATGACTTCTTGATGTCATTGATCTCTTTAACTATATTCTCTTTCATCTCATTAATTTGATTTTGGAAATGTGTGCTCATCTCACTGATTAGTTCTCTCAAATTCTGCATCTCTTCTGGGACTTTGCTGTATTCCTTTTCTTGGGCCATGTCTTCTATTTTCTTAGTATGGCCCGTAATTTTTTGTTGGTGCCTAGGCATCTGGTTAGTTTGTATTTTACTTAGATGCTCTATCTCTTTCTCTTTTATGGGGTTTTAGTGGCAAGAGGCTGTGAGTTACCACAGCTCTTTGATTTTGGGCTCAACCTTGATTGTTAGGATTGTTCTGCTGGTTGCTCAAAACTGGGCACTGGACCCAGTAATTGGTTGTAGAGTCGTTTCCTAGGGCCTTGGGCAGAGAGGCTATAGAGGCCAGGAAAAGCTTCTTTTACTTATTAATTTTCTTACAGGCACTTCCTTGGTCTGCCAGGAGATGGCGCTTGTTGGCAGTTCTCAATTCAATGCCTGGTCGGAGCGTATTTGTTGCAACACAGACCAGATCAATGTGATAGAGCTTCCTGTCTGGGGGCTAGGAGCCCTGTTATTCAAACTTTCTGAGACAGTTCTCCAGACTTCTCTCGTAGCCCCTCCCCCCCTTTTCCCAGCTAGGAAATATTTCCACTCCCTTCTGAATCCTCAACAATCAGTCCCTGTTAGTAGAGGAGGAGATTGGGAGGTTTGTATATCTTCAGCCCCTTGCAGGCTCCAAGGCAAACAATGGCGCAGCCCCACCCAGCCTGGAAGGGCTCTCGGGACAGGGCAGACCAAACCCGGGAGTCCAAAGCAGGGTCAGCCCCAGGCTCTCTCTCCCCTCTCCCGTGGTGTCCTCAACAATTAGTCCAGGCTAGAACAGAGGGAGGTTGCAAGGATCAGATTTCTCCAGTCCTTTCCGTGTTCCCAGGGCAAACCGCCGTGTGGTCCGAACCTGAGTCAGCCTAAGGCTGTGTCCCTCTCTCTCCCCTTTCCGGGAGTGGCAGATCCCTGAAGCCCCCTTTGTCTGTGGTCGCAGGCCCAGGGGCCCGAGAATTCTGAAGAGTGTGGGGGAGGGTGCCGGCAGCAGCAGAAGCTGCTACTTGCAACTCACAGTTCTGTTGTCGCCATTTCCCTCTTCTGTCCCTCTCTCCTCTGGGTGGTGTGCAGCCTTCACCTGCTGACCTAAACCCTAGAAGATCTTTTTCGGGGCTGTTTCAGCTTGTCCTCTAGCTATTTTTCTGGAGAAGAGATTCCCATGTCTTACTAGTCCGCCATCTTCCCGGAAGTCTGAACCTTTTCTTTTGAAATTGAAACTTAGCCTAGTATTATAGGCTGCCTAGGAGTTACCTCCTGAGAACCTCCTTGTTGCTCAAATGTGGCCTCTCTCTAAGCCAAACTCAGCATATAAATACATTACCTTCCCCTTGGCATGGAACATGACTCCCAGGGATGGGCCTCCCTGGCACTGAGGGATTACTATCAAGCACCAACTAGCAATGCAACTGGAAAAAGACCTTGACTGAAAGGGGGAAAGGGTAAAGACAAAAAAGTATATATGGCTAAGAGACTTCAATGTGAGTCAGGAGGTCATTACAGAGGTTACACTTATGCATGTCTCAGCAGGATCTCATTGACTGCCACAGTAAATATTGCCTCTAATAGCAGGGCTCCTGAGGGCTCTGGAGACATTCAGACACCATAGGCAGGGCAGACAGCTCAGGAGTTTGGCACCCTGCCAGTGGGTCCTACTTTCAAATTTATGCTCCCCAGTGTGACAGAGTTGGACTCAGTTGTGGTTTCCCTATACATGGCTCTTCTGCCTCTTCTATTTGAACCTATAGTTAGTATTAGAGTTGATAAGTTTATGCCCAAGAGACTTAAATCTTTGGGCATTTCCTGTGTCACTTGGGCCCTGAATCTCAACAGAGTTGCAACACTTACTCTCCAGTTCATTGGTCTCACCCAGGACAAATAACAAGGAAATGATGGTGGACAACGACCATTCCAAGGAACAGAGAGAGACTACAACTGCAAGCAAGATAGTCCCATCCATCTGCCCCATGGGATCTAAGCCCCCTCTCTATTAGAGGTGGAGAGGGCATCACCATCCCAGAATCCTCAGGATTGGGGAATGAAAGGTGGACTAGAGTAGACTTACTGTTGTTCTACTATAGACTTACCGTTATTCTAGCAATGGAAGAACTTTTATTATTGATATGGAGGCAGTGGCCACCAGAGTTTCTGAAGGGAGGGAGAGGGGAAAAATAGGTGTAATATGGGGGCATTTTTGAGACATTAGAATTGTCCTGAATGTCATTGCAATGAGAGATACAGGCCATTATATATCTTGTCATAACTTAAAAATTATGTGGGAGAGAGTTTAAACTATAATGTAAACTACAATCCACACTCAGTGGCAATGTTCCAATATGTGTTCATCAATTGTAACAAATGTACACACTAATGAAGGATGTTGTTAATGTGGGAAAGTGTGGGAGGGGTAGGGAGTGGGGCATATGGGAATTCCCTACATTATTAATGTAACAGTTATGTAATCTAAGTATCTTTAAAAAAAGATTTTTTTTAATTTTTAAAGGCTAAATTGTGAAATATAGAAAAAGCACTACCCAAATAAAAAATTACTAAAGGAAATAAGATTATTCCTTCCCCCCAGCCCCCTTTTCCCACTTGGTGGACCCAAGCTGGGTTTAATTTAATTTGTGGTTATCTCAGAATACAACTAAAGGCTTAAATTACAAATCACAGCCCTACACAGATTATCTGAACACATCAGTTCTTTAGAGAGGCATGTTCCAGGAAGTCTAATGTAACCACAGCCTACTACAGAAAGTGAAGGGTGGGGCACAGGACAGGTTAATTAAGTCACTTAAATCTTCAGATCAGAACCAGATGGCTGACTTTCTGCAGGATTTCTGATAGGAATCCAGTAGAGCTGGTTTCAAGTTTCACATTGACACTTAATAGCTGTAAACTTCTGTAGCAGCTTGATATTATTTATGAATTCCAAAAAGAGATATTGATTATGTCTGTAAACTGGTCTGTTCCTCTGAGCAGTGACTGATTTAAATTCAAAGGCTTTACATTTACTTGATTAAATCAAGATTAGGGCTTTGATTGGACCACATCATTAGGGTGTGCAGGGTTGAGTCCCTGCCCCCTTGGTGGGCCAATAAGACAGACTCTTACACAGAAGCAGATTCACAGAGAAGATACACAGAAGAAGAGAGACAGCTCCATAGACACAGCAGAGGCCCCAGGAAAAGAGATGAGCCGTTCAAATTTACAGCTGGCTTTGTGGAGAGATCAGAGCAGCTGAGCCTGGAGAGAAATGAGCCCTGGAAGAGAGATGAGACTTATCCCAGCCTAAGGCTGGTATTTGAAGAAGCTGGTACCATGGAGCTTTAAGAGAAAGAGGAAGACTGAACCCTCACAGACTAATACACCTTCTTATTCAGAAGATGCAATCCACTTGAAGTCCACAATGAGTGCAGCAAATCTGAGGTAGTCCACTCCTAGGAAGGCTCAGTATTTCCAGCTTTCTCCATGCTTGGCAGTGGCCTGCAGGGATGGGAACTGTGTATCGCGTCTATTTCTGGTGGTCCTTGTGGTGTTTTCCTTGTTGTGGTTAACCTGGCCCCAGGAGGCTTATTCACACCACTAGTCATTGTAGGTTCTGGGGTTTCTGTAACAATTACTGGAGCAGGAGTTGCTTGTACCAGAGCAGTTTTATTCCAGGGACCTGAGATTTTTCTACACCATCACCACCACCTCCACCTTCTTCCCAGTTATCACCTGGATCTTCTCTCTTTTCATTATTATCTTCTTCCTTTTCAATATTTGCATTGCTTGAACTTAGAGATGGCTGTAATCAACCTCTTTAAGCTCAAATTTTTTCCACTCACCTTAATCCTCCATCATGACCTTGAATGGTGTTTCTGGGTCTCGCCACACACCCCCATGCCCATGGTCCTACCTTTGTCCGCTGGGTCCGCAGCTTCACTGCTCCTAATAGGGTAACACTCCCACCAGTACTGCCTGCCAAGTCCATAGCACTTGCTGCCAGGTTGCTCCTTTCCTCCTCCTTCTTCTTGTCCCTCTTCATGAAGAACTTGTCCAGGCCCTGCTCCTCTATCTTGACCATGGCCATGGCCTCCTTGGCCCGGATGAGTGGGGCCGGCAGTGAGCATGGCCCACAGGGCTCCGAGCTCGGGGTTGAGGATGGCAACGTGCTCAGGCTCCGGGGCACGATGATGCCTCAATCCCGTGGGGTCAACAAGGCATGTGCTTTTATACTATGATTTTATTGATACTTCTAGATTCATCAATTTTAGACATCATCTACTGACTTCTTGTTATGCTAGAAAACCACTAAATAGATGAAGATAAACTATCTTCCACTCTTATCCTCCCAATATAGTTGTATTATATTTTAATTTTATTTGAAAATAAGACAATAGGGGTTTACACTATTACAACTGTTACTATCATTTATTGTGGAATCAAGTAATATACTATGACTGTTTTTCCTTTCTTGTAATATATTTTTTTCTTGGGATTTCTTTTTTTTTTTAATTTATTTTTATTGTGGGTAAAAATCAAAATTCTCACAATACATACAAACATTTGCAAAATGATATATAAATATATATGCATATATGTGTATTTGCTTACAAAAATGTTATTCTCTTTTATTTTGTTTTGCTTTCTCTTGCTTTATCTTTCATCCATCAATGTGAAATTCTTTATAACTTCTCCATAATATTAGATATTCTACTATACCCCTTTGTTCTCAGAGACCTCCTTCCTAGGGTTTACCATCTTCCTGCTCCAATCTAGACTGGTTGCTTTTAAGACCTGCCACACAGTTGCAATCTAAGACTTCCCCTTGTGGCTCACCTAGGTTGGATCCAGTTTCCTGAATCCCATGTTTTCTCCAGTCTTGTTTTGCTCCCTCATTTTGCTAGTACATATCTTCCAATAGTTTTCTAAGAAAGGATGCATGAGAAAAAACATTTCTGACCTCTTCCATGTCCAAATTCACTTTGTCCTCACACTTGATTAGTATTTTAGCTGGGTTGAAAATTATTTTCCCTCAGATTTCTTATGGCATTGCCCAGTTTCTTCTAGCATCTAGTGTTGCTCTTGAGAAGCCTGATGTTTTTCTGATTCTCCTTTTCCTTATAGGTGACTACTTTTCTGAAAGGTTTTAGGACCTTCTCTTAATCCCTGTTGTTCTAACATTTCAGCCTCTTCTGTGTCTGATACCTTTAAATCAATAGCTTATCTGGTCTACTTTTTTCAGATCAGTTGTTTGAGGATGAGATATGTGGTCATTGTGTGACTAAAGCACAGTTCTGATCATGTAGCTCCCCTCTCCAAAAACCTTCATGCTCCTCTCTTGCCTAGAGACAGAAGTCCAAACTCTTCAGCAACGCATTCAATGCCCTCCAGGATCTGACCTAACCTGCCTTAGGAGGTAACTTTACCACAGTTCTTCCCTCCAGGCCAACTGGGTACTTGACATTTCCTAAACACAATAGGTGATTTTCATTTCCCAGACATTGTTCCTGCCTGTGCATTGCTAACCCCAGTGCTGCCCTTACCCCCACACATAGCTACAATGCCTTTCTCCCTGAACCATACCTGTCAAAAATCCCACTGGCCTTCAAAGTCCCAAAGGATACCTCAGCCAGTTAAGAAAAGCTCTTTCCCTCTTATCACACCTGGTACCTCTTTGGGAGCAGTTTCCTTTTTTTCCCCATATATTGTTGTCATTAGTGCATTTGTACTGAACTGTAAGCACTTTGAGAGGGTAGTGACAGAAAATTTAGTCTGGGGACTCTAACAGCACCTAGCATTGTGCATGGCATATGGTAGGTACTCAGTGTTTGTGAAATAAATAGAAATATGCCATAATTATAAATTTAGAAGAATGCCATAACATTTTTAACAGCTTTATTGAGATATAATTCAAATATGAGACAAGTCAACCATTTAAAGTATACATACAGTTCAATTGTTTTTTGCCTATACACCAGCTAGTGCCACCATCACTACAATCAATTTTAGGACATTTCCATTACCCGCAAAAGAAGCTGTGGCAGTTTGGTATTGTTTATGAATTCCAAAATTAGATATTGGATTGTGTTTGTAAACTGACCTATTCCTCTGGGTGTATTATATTGTATTAGATTCAGTGGTTTCACTTTTACTTTATTAAATCAAGACTAGGGCTTTTATTTGACCACATCAGTAGGGTGACTTGGTTTGATCCCCGCCCCACTTTGTGGGCTTTATAAACGGATGCTCAATCAAAGACAGGGAAGTAAATACACGGAGAAGGAGAACACAGAGGGTTTAAGTTTTGGACGCTGGAGGCCCAGAGAGAGAGCTGAGCTGCTCACCTGATAGTTTGCAGCTGAAGAGACCAGAGCCCTGAACAGCTGAGAAAGCCCAGAAATAAACAAGCCCCCGGGAGAGAGACGAGCCTTATGCTAGTCTACAGCTGAGATTGGAAGGAGCTGGGACCATGGAGACTTAGGAGGATGAGGAAGGCTGAACCCTCACAGAGACTGGCAGCCATCTTGCTCCAACACGTGGTAACAGACTTTGGTGAAGGAAGTAACTAACTCTTTGTGGCCTTGTGACTGTAAGCTTCTACCCCAAATAAATACCCTTATAAAAGCCAATAGATTTCTGGTATTTTGCATCAGCAACCCTTTGGCTGACTAATACAGAAGCCCATACTCATTAGCAGACACTTCCTATTTTCCCCCAACCCTTTTTAGGTCTATAGATTTGCCTAGTCTGGACACTTCATTTAAAAGCATCCATGCAATATGGGATCTTTTGTGATGGCTCTGTTCACTTAGCATAATGTTTTCTAGGTTCATCCATACTGTAGCAACTATTAGTACTTCATTACTCTTTATGGAATTATATTCCATTGTATGAATATATCAAAATTTATTTATCCATTTATCAACTAATGGAGCTTTGGATTGTGTCCTCTTTTGCCTATCATGATTAATGCTGCTATGAACATTTGTGTGAAAGTTCTTGTGTGGGCATGTCTCCAGTTATTTGGGGTATATACCTAGGAGTGGAATCACTGGGGCCTACGGTGACTCTGTGTTTAACATTTAACTCTGTGTTAACATTTTGAGGAACTGCCAACATTTCCCAATGTGACTGCACAATTTAAAAATTCTACCAGCAATGTATAAAGGTTCCAATTTCACTACATCCTTTTCAACACTTGTTATTATCTGTCATTTTGATTATAGCCATTCTAGTAGGTGTGAAGTGGTATCTCATTGTGGTTTTAATTTGCATTTCCCAATGACTAATGATGTTGCACATCTTCTAGATACAAGTACCGTCTCAGAAATATGATTTGCAGATGTTTCTCCCATTCTGTGAATTGTCTTTTCACTTTCTTGATGGTGTCCTAAGAATAAGTTTTTGGTTTTGGTAAAGTTCAATTTCTCTGTGTTTCTTTGGTTGCTTGTCCTTTTGGTGTCGTATCTAAGTGGGCTTTGGTCACCAAGATTTACTCCTATATTTTCTTCTAAGAGTTTTATAGTTTCAGTCCTTGAATACAAGTCTTTGATGCATGTTGAGTTAATTTTTGTATATCATGCAGGATAGGATCCCAATTTCATTTTTTTTTTTTTTTTTGTATGTGGATACCCCATTGTTGCAGCACCATATATTGAAAAGGCTATTCTTACCCCAATGAATTGTCTTGGAACTCTTGTTGAAAATCAGTTGTCCATAAATGTTAGGGTTTATTTCTGGACTATCAAATCTATTCATTTGACCTATATGTCTATCCTTATGCCAGTACTACACTGTTTTTATTACTGTAGCTTTGTAGAAAAGTTTTCAAATCTGGAAACTTTGTTCTTTTTCAAGATTGCTTTGGTTATTCTAGGTCCTTTGAATTTGAAGATCAGTTTGTCAATTTCTGCAAAATGCCAGCTGTGATTGTGAGAGGGATTGTGTGGAATCTATAGATAAATTTGGGGAGTATTGCCATCTTCACAATATTAAGTTCTTTAATATATGAACATGGGATGTTGTTCCATCTATTTATAATCTTTTACATTTCTTTCAACAATGTTTTTTATTATTCAGAGTACAAGTTCTGCACCTCTTTTTAAAAAACTTATCCTATGTGGCCTCTCTCTAAGCCAAACTCAGCATATAAATGCACTACCTTCCCCTCGGCATGGGTCATGACTCCCAGGGATGAGCTTCCCTGGCTCTGAGGGATTATTACCAAGTGCCAACTAGCAATGCATCTGGAAAAAGACCTTGACCAAAAGGGGGAAATGGTAAGTACAAATGAGTTTTTATGGCTAAGAGATTTCAAAATGAGTTGGGAGGTCATTCCAGAGGTTACACTTATGCAAGTCTCAGCAGGATCACATTGACTGCCACGGTAAACAGTGACTCAAATAGCTGGGCTCCTAAGGGCTCTAGAGACATTCAAAAACTATAACTAGTGCAGAAAGCTCAGGAATTTTGTCCCCTGTCAGTGGGCCTTACTTTGGAATGTATGCTCCCCAGTGTAACAGAATTAGACTCATTTAAAGATTCTCTACACATGGCTCTTCTGCCCCTCTTATTTGAACATATAATTAGCATTATATTTGATAAGTATATGTCCCAGAGACTTAAATCTTTGATCTGTCCATGTGCCAGTTGAGCCCTGAATTTCAGTAGAGTTGCAACACCTACTCTCCAGTTCTTTGGACTCATCCAGGACAACTAACAAGGAGATGATGATGGACAACACCCATCCCAAAGAACAGAGAGTGTCTGCAACTGCAAGCAAGATAGTTCCATCCATCTCCCCCATGGAACCTAAGCCCCCTCTCAATTAGAGGCAGAGTAGGCATCACCATCCCCAAATCCTCAAGATTGGGGAATGAACAATGGACTAAAGTAGACTTATTATTATTCTACTATGGATTTATTAATATTCTAGCAATGGAATAACTCTTATTGATATAAAGGCAGTGGCCACCAGAGTTTCTAAGGGATGGGAGAGGGAAGAATAGGTGTAATATGAGGGCATTTTGGGGACACTGGAGTTGTTGTCCTGTATGACACTGCAGTGACAGATACAGACCATTGTATATTTTGTCATAACCTACAAAATTAAGCAGGACAGAGTGTAAACTATGATGTAAACTGTAATCCACGTTAGTAGCAATGCTTCAATATGTTTTCATCAATTGTAACAAATGTACCACACTAATGAGGGATGTTGTTGATGTGGGAAAGTATGGGAAGGAGAGGGAGTGGGGCATATAGAAATCTCTTATATTTTTTATGTAACATTTATGTAATCTAAAGCTTCTTTAAAAATAAAAAAATTTAAAAAATTTAAAATATATCCTATTTTGTTCCTTTTTAATCTTTTATTTTTTGTTCTTTTTTATTTTTATGCTATTATAAATAGAATTGTTTTCTTAATTTCATTTTCAGATTGTTACCTTACCTTAACTTTTTGAATAAAAGGAAAAAGATCACCGTTCTCTAAGTTTAAAATCAGACTGTTCTTAGGTTGTTGTTTTTTTCCCCCAGGAGTCCCAATGTTTTACAATGGCCTGCACAGTAATAAAGCTTAGAAGTTATCCCACTAATACGTTTTGTTAGTGCGGGAACAATTGACTTTACTAATGGATTTAACATCATCATAAAAAATTCCAAGCCAACCCCACCCTATCTAAGAAATGTTCCTGTGAAACTGCTTACTTTGGTTGTTCCAGATACCTATGGTTAACGTATTTAATATGCTTTTGGGGTGAGTGGGTATTTCTAATGTTATAGTTCTTTCTCCAAAGGACACAGAGTTTTTGCGTGCTGGTGTTAATCTCCCCCTTTCTTTAATGAACCAAGAACCTCACTCATTGAGATTGGAATGTTTCTGAAGGACCAAGATCAGGACTCTATTGTTAATGTTCTGGATGAATTTTGGCTTTTGTACTAGATATAAATTCCCACCAAACCCTCACCTAAACAGCTGAGTCTCTCCCTTTCTTCTCCATCCGGGCCTTAAGCCACTACAGCTAGCATTCCCTTCTCCCATTAGATTGGTGGCTACCCTTGCCTTACACTTAATAAAATAGTGAGCAATTTTCTCACAACATGTCAGAACTCAAGTACACAGGGAATATGAATTTATTTTACTTGAAACAATACTTACCTTTGATCTGGAAAAAAGCTTTCTATGTTAATCAGGGTTTTTACATGTTTACCCAGGTTTTGTGTCAACTTTTAAAGAAGAAATTTCATAGACTCAAGGCATCTGAGAAGTTGGACAGAACCTTAAAAGTCAGGGCAGGTTCATGAGCCAAGTTCAGCCCACAGACATGTTTTATTTGGCCCCTACAGTATTTTACAACTATTTAAATTAGTTGCCAACATTTAAAAACCAGGCAGTTTCACATCAAAATCTGGATTTCTGGGTTTTCTTGGAAAATTGGGTAAACCTGGCCATCTTGGGCCCACAGTGCAGCACAGCTCACCCTGGGGGCATGAGCACTCTGGTTTGCCAAGGTTCTCCTCTGGTCCACTTCCTTCAGCTGCATGGTCTGCTTGGCTCCAGGAGGCCCTAGAGTCTGTGACTCCCGAGCTAGCGCAATCCCCTCCCAGGGTTTTGAGACTGCACTTGGGAGAAACCGTTACCACCCAAAATAAGTCACAGCTGATTAGTGATCACTTTCCAAATGTGTTTTGATACAAATGCCAAGAGTGTTCTTTATAAAGCAGAGGAAGTTAGGGAAGGGCTGATTATTCTAAATTTGAGAAGGATTTCTTTTTGCTAGAATGGCATCCCCCTTGATATAGTTAGGCTTTTAAAATGCAATTATCTGACAGAGGAGCTAAAGGAGCCACAGCTAAATAAAGACCATTTTTATCTAAATCAATAAAATGTGTTCTGAAACAACAGGTTTTACCTATCTTCCAGTTCAGGTCTGACCTCCTTTATAAAATTTTCATTTCTCTTCCCTTTTTTATTTGCTTATATGCCCAGGGAACAAGCAGGTTAGTAGTCATTCATTCAATAAATAAATATTTATTGGAGCACCTACTAGGTGCTGGGTGTGATTCTAGGCACTTGGAGTAGCAGAGGGAACAAAAGCGGCAAAAATCCCTTGTGAAGCTTACATTCTAGAGGGAAAAAGAGATGATTAGTAAACAATAAACAAGATCAGGGTTTTTTTAGCTGTTTATTTTTTATTTTTTTAAATATATTTTTTACTAGAGAAGTTGTGAGCTTACAAAACAATCAGGCATAATGTGCAGAATTCCCATACATCACCCCTCCACCAACACCTTACATCAGGGGTTCTTAACCTTTTTTGTTCCATAGACCCCTTTGCCAGCCATGTGAAAACCACAGACCCCTTACTAAGTCCACACTATACTGTGAATTCTTTAATAAATATATCATACCTGCACCAACATGAGAATAATGTTTTTTTGAATTTCAATTCAAGCTCATGGACCCCTTAAGAACCCCTGCCTAACGTTGTGAAACATTTGTTACAGATTAGGAGAGAACATCATCAGACTATTGCCACAAACTATGGTCCATAACATATATTTGGTACATTTTTCCCATACCCCCTATTATTAACACAGTACCTTCTTTAACATTGATGCAAGAATATTACAGTATCTTTCATTAACTGTATTTATATATAACTGATTTAACTATAGTCCATAAGTTACACTAATTGTATTTTCCCCATGCAACTCCACATTACAAGATCAGTACTTATAGGTACTATGAAGTATAAAAACAGGATCATATGATAATGACCTAGAGATGGATGCTACTTTAGGTAGGGTGGTTAGAGAAGACATGATGACAAGGAGCCAGTCATATGAGGATGTGGGGGAAGATTGCTCTAGATAGAGGGAAAAGCAAATAGAAAGGCCCTGAAATTGAAGGCAGGTCTCAATTTTATTCTGCTTTAAGAGCCATTGGAGGTTTTGCCAATATATTTCTTCTGTCTTCCACAGCAGATAGTGCTGGGCATATTGTGGTAACTGAATAAACACGTATTAATTTGTTTAGCAATTGATTATTGGATCAGAGACACTGTACAATCCTCTGGAAGCAGGTAGTCACTAAGAGGGCTTGATACGGCAGGGCTTAGGAGCACCCTATTTGCAAGAGATAATTTCCCTAGGTTAAAACAAGGGGAAGGGAAGCAAGCTCACAGTGTTCCCCAGTCTTTATATCCTGTGTGGTATCATGAGAATGCTGCAATACCTCTATAAAGAAGAGAGCAAGCCTGTAACTCAGTACCTCCAATGAAAAAGCAAAAGTTGTAATTGGATGTCATCAGTGTCCAGCCTCTTGGGTATAAAAGATAGAAACAGGTTTCCTCGAGGAAAAACCTCAAGGTTTCCTCCGAGCAGTGACCACGTGGGGCTCCTGTATTTGGCCGTGGACAAACCTCTTATAGTCTGGCCACTGGGGAATGGGGTGGGGGAGTGGGGGTAAGGCGGGGGTGTGACAGGGTTGGCTTCTGGAATCTTCTCAGACTTTTGAAATAGTTCAGCAATTAAGGCAGAAACCTACTAATAGCAGGTCCTGTCTGATGATTACTAAATATTATCTTGAGTAGAAAATAAAGGTGTTCCTTCTATGAGAACCCCAGCTGTAGTCTCTTCTAGAGTTCTGAATCTTTCATTCATTGACTTATAAAAAGAGGCAGAGACAATGTTCATAGCAGCATTATTCACTATTGCCAAAAATGGGAACAACCCAAGTGTCCATCAACAGATGACTGGATAATCAAATTGTGGTCTATCCATATGATGGAATATTATTCAACCATAAAAAGGAGTGAAGTTCTGATACACGCTACAACATGGATGAACCTTGAAGGCATCATGTTGAGTGAAATAAATCAGACACAAAAGGACATGTACCGTATGATTCCACTTATATGAAATACCCATATTAGGCAAATTTACAGTGACAGAAAATAGATTCCAGGGGGTGGGCGAGGGAGATTTCGGAAGTTATTGCTTAACGAATACAGAGTTTCTGTCTGCAGTGATGAAAATTTTTGGTACTAGATGGTGATGATGGCAGCACAATATTATGAATGTGATTAATGCCACTGAATTGTATATTTAAAAGTGGTTAAAATGGCAATTTTTTTTTGTTATATGTGTTTTACTACAAAAAAAAAAAAGTGTCAAGGAAAAAGGAATATATGGTCAAAAATTTCCCCCATGCAATTATGTAAGTCAATGACAAATCATGATCCAATCTCTCTAAAAAAAATGTATATGCAGTGGTCAGGAACACATATATGAAAAGAAGCCTGTCTGTTCAAACTTAGTGGAGTCAGAGTGCCTGGGCTGAGATACCATCTGCCCCTCTGCTTTAGTTTGCAAAGCTCAAAGCAGATACCATGATATGGGTTGGCTTTAACAATGGGAATTTATTAGTTTACAAGCTTACAGTTTTGAGGCCATGAGAATGTCCAAATCAAGGCATGATCAAGGCAGTGTTTTCTTCCCAAAGCAATCCTGGGGTCCTCTGCCACATGGCAAGGCACATGGCAGCGTCTACTGGTCTCTCCCTTCTCTTCTGGGTTTCATTGCTTTCAGCTTCTTCTGTGGTGTTCTCTCTCTTTTTCTCTATGTTCATCTCCAGTAAAAGGGTTAAGATCCACCCCAGGCCATACCTTAACTGAAGAAACCTAATCAAAAGGCCTTACTTACAATAGGTTCACACCCACAGGAAGGATTAGTTTTAATAACATAATATCCTGGGGCTACATACAGTTTCAAAACACCACTCTGCCTTAATAACTGTGTGACCTCTGGCAAGTTGCTTAATCCCTCTGAGCCTTTAGTTTCCTCCTCTATCAAACGGGGGTAATTTACCTCCTTCATAGAATTGCTATAATGATGAAATGGGGTCATACATGTAAAGCATTTAAATAAACGCCAAGCACATAGCGGTCAACAAATGTTAGCTACTGGTATTTATTTCTTTATTCCTGCCTTGTTTAAAAAAAAAAAAAAAAAAAGAAGAGAATTAAGGCTTTTTACATTTGCATTGAATTTGCAGCAATTAATTGTGTGCTATCTAGACTAAGAGATTTGGGGGGTGGGGCAGAGAAGAAAAAGTGATTCCTGAAACTGATGGTAATTTCATTCATTGTGTTCTGCTTCCTAGCTATCTTCATAAAGAGCTTAACAGAGAAGCACCTCATACCCCATTTCCAAATAAAGGCCTAACCTCGACTGTTCTTCACCAAAAATGGCTCTCACTACTAAATCATTCCAGTCTGGAAAACATGTCAAAGATTCATTTGCCCCCATTTTTGTTCAATTTTGCCAAAACCATTCATCAGTAAACAATATGAATTATCTAGCTCTTCAGAATTCAACTGCTGTTAATATTCAGCCGACTCCAAGCACAACTTAAACCCAGGCTGAGAGGAGCTTTGCATACTTTCACCATGAGCATGTATGGTTGAAGTCTGCATGTGGCAAGCTGGACTAAGAAAATAATTACATTGACATAATTTAACTCAAAACAGAATAAACCTCCAAAGCCTAAGCTGGCTCTTCCTCAGTAGTTCTCTCTGGCCTACCTTAGCTCCCACAATTCTAAAATGGAACGTTAGCCTATGATGTGTGTGACCTCATTTTAAAAAATATCTTACAGCTATCAGTGGCCTTCAGTTCTGAAGAAACAGAAAAATGGTTGAATATTACATTTAAATGTTCTGACTATGTAATGTGATTTTGTTTTGGACTGCTTTTCCTATAAGTATTGTTTGTGTTTAAACAGTGACTAACTGAAACATTAATGGATGAAAAGTAATGTTTAATTAACTTACTTTTATCAGAAGCCATGGCCACTGCTATATTTAGCAACTGAACTAATAGAGAAAGCTACCGCAGAATTAGTCAGCACATCAGCCTGTTAAATATCAAAGAGCAGAGGAGGATTTTTGCTTCAGCATTGAACTAGAGACTGAAAATGCATCTTATTTTAGCATTTCCAGAGGAGGATAAAAAGATATGAAACACAATCATCAGGACAAATGTCACGCACAGCCCAAGTACACATTTGTCACAGGAGAAATGCTAGGAGGGTGGCAGTGTAAGTGAGAGGTCTCCATGGAAGCCAGAATTCATCATCACAAGTGAATTCTTTAAAATAATTTCGCTTTAAAAAACCCAAGGCTTCCATCTACACAAGAAGAGGTCCTAGGGAGTAATACAGAGTATTGAGTATGTGGCAGGATTTTTTCTTCAAGAAGCAGTTACAAATTTTCTACTTTAGCACTTAAGGACTCGAGGGTATCATCAGAGCAATTGAAGAGAAAGATTAAAGGAATAAAATCTTTTGAGAGCGAGCTTTTATTTTCCATAGAAAAGATTCTTTTATTTTGAGAGTGTATATCCAGCTATAGGTGGGGGGAGGGGGAAGCGGGCAAGGTGGACACCCCTTCAAGGTAGCCTAACAATTCTAATATGTTTTAAAGGTTTGATTGTACTATGAAGGTACATCGTACATTTTTTAAAAGATTTATTTTATTTATTTATTTATTTCTCCCCCTCCTCATTGTTGTTTGCACTCACTATCCGCTCGTCTTCTTTTTAGGAGCCACATCTGCTCCCTGTACATTTCTAATAAACAAAGCAAAAAGAGAGAGAAGCTTTTGCTTTGACTATGATAATTTCTTTAATTTATTTTAGTATTCCAAGAACCTGGACCAGTGCTTGGCACATAGTAGGTGTATTAGTCAGCTAAAGGGGTGCTAATGTGAAACACCAAAAATGGGTTGGTCTTTATAAAGGGTATTTATTTGGGGTAGACGTCCACAGATACCAGGCCATAAAGCATTAAGTTTCTTCTCTCACCACAGTCCATTGCCACGTGTTGGAGCAAGACAGCTGCCGACGTTTGCCAGGGTTCAGGCTTCTTGGGTTCCTCTCTTCCCAGGGCTGCATTTCTCTCCAGGCTTAGCTCTTCTGGTTCCTCCACAAGGTCAGCTGTAGACTATCAGGCAAACAGCTCACTTCTCTTCTCCTGGGGCCTTCTCTCCAACATCAAACTGCCTCTCAAAAACTGCTCCCTCTGTCCTTTGCCATGCCTTTTATATTCGATTCCCTACCCACCAAGGGGTGGGGCTCAATGCCCTATTGACATGGCCCAGTCAACGCCCTAATCATAACTTAATCATGCCCAGATTAACAGATCAGTTTACAAGCATGATCCAATTATATTTTCAGAATTCATAATTATATTAAATTGCCAAATGGCTATAGTAGGTCTCAAAAAGTATGTGTTGAATAAATGAATGAAAGTTTCCATGTCCAGATAGTGAAGTGAGCATATACATAATTCTCCCTGCTCTGTTTCAAACACATAGGAAAGATCTATAAAGGCTTAAATATATATATTTGGAAGTATATAACCATCAAATGTGAAAGGAAAATTGGCATGGACCAAAATAGAGAGAGAAAGTATAGTGGTAAGCTGCGAGCAGCTGGGTCCAGGGCTTCAAGCCCAATGGGGAATGGGGCCAAAAGAGCCTTAGTGTGTGGTAGGGGACTGTAACCAGGTTCCCAGTGTGAAGCCAGGACCTAAGACCATGCTTTCTACCTGCAAGTGGTGGCTGAAAGGGCTCTGTGTGCGCTCACGGTTGGATCCCCCACTTGCCTGGGGCAACAACTGAAGGAGAGAACTCTGACAGGAGACCTATACTTGGATTTGTACTGTGTGGATATGGGTGCTAGAAATGCTAAATCTTTCAGGAAGAAGCTGGGAACTGAGCTGCTGGCAACAGGAAGAGCCAGAACTGAGGCAACTGAGAACCCCCCCCCCCCCCAGGAATGGGCATATAGAAGAAAATCCCCCTGGAAGAGTAGCTCCCAAACAAAGCTATAAAACTCATGGGAATGTTGAGCACTATGAAAAGTGATTGGTAGAAGCAATAACTGAGGAAATGGAGATAACAGAACAATCTAAAAAGGACTTTCTAGAAGCATGTTTAAAGTTGCCAAATACCATAATGTGTTCAATGAAAAAGGCAAGATGCAAAGTATTATATAGAGCATGCTGCCTTTTGGGTAAGAAATAATGGGAAATATGTACCTGCAAATATCTGCAAAGCATATTTTGCAGGAAGGATAACCAGAAATTAAGGAAATTGATTACTTGAGGGGGATGGGTGAGAATGGGATGCAAGGGACAGGGAGGGCAATGGGACTTTGCTGAGTATATTTTTATGTATATTTTGTCTTTAGATCACATTAATAATTTACATATTCAAAAAGAAAATTAAATCAACAAGGATGAATAAAACAAAAATTCAACACAAATGGAAATAAATTAACCTAATTACATATCACATTGACAACATAATAGGCAGCAGGATAAAAGAACTAGTTGAATAGCTTCGGACATAGTACTCTCACTATATACCCTTTGTGAGATATATTTTATAGATAAAAAGAACAAAAAACTCTTGAACATTGCTATAGCAATTCTGAAGCTATTTTGTGTGTATTTTGGAGCTGAGCAAGTGAGTAAATACACTTATGTTGCTGGGAGTCAGGGTTCACACTGTGGGAAAAGGGAGATACAAATTAGGGTAGGGGTAAGGAGAAGAAGAATCAGGTGACGTTTGATTGGAATATAGCTATTAGCATGAATGCATGATTTAAAACTGTATATTTGTCTACTAAAAGGATCTCGAAGCAATGACAACCCATGTGGTAGGTTAGCAGAATAAAATGTGTTCTTCCTCTTAATCTGCATTTTTGTGGGTGTGAGCCCATTGTATATAGGAGCCTTGAAGATGTTATTTTTAGTTAAGGTGCGGCCCAACTGAATGAGGGCGGGTCTTAATCCAGATTACTGGAGGCCTTTATAAAGAAAACTTGGAAGTCACAGAAGGCAGAAAGGAGTGGACAGCGCCATGTGACAGAGGGAAGAGATTCAAGTCAAGGAGGCCAAGGATGTGGCAAGCCAGCACGAGAACAGTATTTTTTTTTAGGAGGTACTGGGGATTGAACCCAGGACCTCGTACATGGGAAACAGGCTCTCCACCACTGAGCTACATCCACTTCCCACGAGAACGGTATTAACCCCAAGAGGAAGCCAGCCTTTTAGTCTCTGAAACCATGAGACAATAAATTCCTATGCTTAAGGCAACCCCCTGGGTGGAATTTATCATAGCAACTTGGAAAAATAAGACACTCCAGCAGCAATGAGCACACAGCACCTAGATCTTGGATTCTAAATACCACATATCTCAGGTTGGGTTCTCTGGAAGCAGATGCTGGGAGGGATTTTGAAGTGAAAGAAATTTACTAGGGATCAACAATGTTTAAGGATGGGAAAGAAATCAGGATTGAGATGAGAAAGAGGTCGAACTGGGTTGCAGGCCTGACAAATCCTCAATCAACCCAGCAGGGAGCTCTGAAACTAGGATTACTCCAACAGAGTCCCACATTGACCAAAAAGGCCAGGCCTTTATAACCCTGCCTTGTTTAGTCACTAGATGTGGGCTGCCCCAGGAAAGGCATGCCCTTAGGTGAAACAGTTCTACAGCTGAAGCAGACCCTGAAGGCATTGATGGCTGAAGGCTGCCACTAACTACACTCCCCACAGCTGGGAAGGCAGTCCTTCCTTGAAGGGAAACCTGGGCAGTGCATCTCCATAACTATCACATCATTGCCCTCTAAAAGCAACTAGATCTCCTTAGAGAAGTGGCTGATTCCAGGTCTAGGGCAAGGAAAGAACAAAGTGAGCCTGGAATATTTTGTTAAACCAGACAGCATGGAAATGCCCACAAATCTTATATCAGACCCGGCAAGAGTGGGGAGACTCAACCTGAGTTATGCCTCACTGACGTAGTCCAATCAAAAGCAATCTAATCAAGTTATCTAAAGTGAATCTAATGCAACCAAAGGGTACCATACCCACAGGAATAGATTAGTTTAAGAGCATATCTTTTTCTGGGATTCACAAAACTCAAACTGTCACACTTATTTTTAGAAGATACATGCTGATGTATTTAGGGGTGAAGTGTCATGATGAGTCTACAGCTATCAAAAGGATGATAGATAGATAGAGACACAGAGATAAAGCAATCGTGGAAGAATATTAACAATTGGTGAATCTAGGGAAGAGTATATGGGTTTTCATTTACAGCTCTTGCAACTTTTTTGAAGGTTGAAATATTTCAAAATAAAAAGTTGGGAAAAAAAATCCAAAGATAAAAAAACAAAATTAGCATATATTAAATGACAATAATAGATTATGAAACAAGAACATGCAAAAATATATCAACTGAAAACAAACAAGAAACCAACTGGATAAAAAAAGAGAAAGGAATACAGAAAATTCAATGAAACAGAAAGTTGATTCTTTCAAAATATCAACAAAATTGATAAAAATTTAGCCAGACTGACCAAGAAAAAAAAGAAAGAAGATTCAAATTACTAAAATCACGAATGAGGGACATTACTACTGACTTTACAGAAATTCTAAAAAATTATAAAGGAATGCCATGAACAAATGTATGCCAACAAATTAGATAACCCAGATGTAATGGATAAATTCCTAGCAAGACACAAACTACCAAAACTTACTAAAGAAGAAATAAAAATTCTGAATAGAGCTATAACAAGTAAAAAGATTGAATTAGTAATTTTAAAAATATCCCATAAATAAAAGCCCAGGGCCAGATGGCTTCACTGGTGAATTTTGTGAATCATTTAAAGAATTAGTATGAACATCTCACAAACTCTTGCAAAAAGTAAAAGAGGAAGGAACCCTTTTTCAACTTGTTCTATGAGGCCAGTAATAGCCTGATACCAAAGCCAAGCAAAGGGATTATAAGAAAAGAAAACTATAAATCAATATCTCTTAGAAAATAGATGCAAAAATCCTCAATAAAATACTGGCAAATTGAATCCAGCAACATTTAACATATAACAAGTATTATACATCATGAACAAGTGGGATTTATCCTGGAAATGAAAGGTTGATTGAACATCCAAAAAATCAATTAATGTAATATACCGCATCAATGAAATCAATAGATTTCATATAAAATATCTATAGCAGTAGAATAAAGGACAAAAATTACATGCTCATCTCAATACACTTAGAGAAAGCATTTGACAAAATCCAACATCCCTTCACAGTAAAAATACTCAACAAATGAGAAATAGAAGGGAAGTTCCTTGACCAGATACAAAGCATTCTACAAAAAATCCACAGCTAACATCACACTAAATGGTGAAAGACTGAAAGCTTACCCCCATGATCAGTAAAAGGATAACAATGTCTGCTTTCACCACTTATATTGTATTGGAGGTTCTGGCCAGTGGAACAAGGCAAGAAAAAGAAATAAAAGACACCCAGATTGGAAAAGAAGCAAATCTATTGCTATTTACAGATAATGTGAACTTGTATATGGAAGATCCTACATAATCCACACACACACAAAAAAAAACCCTGTTAGAACTAATAAACAAGGTTGTTGGGTACAAGATCAATATGGAAATTCAATTGTATTTCTGCACACAAATGGATATTCTGCAAATGAAATTAAGAGAGCAATCGCATTTATAATAGCATTAAAAGAATAAAATACTTAGGAAAATTTAACAAAATAAGTGATAAACTTATATTCCTCAAAGTACAAAAAATTGTTCAAAGAAATTAAAGAACACCGAAACAAATGGAAAGACATCTCATATTCATGGATCAGAAGAGCTACTATTGTGAAGATGGTAATACTCCCCAAATTGATCTACAGATTCAATGTAATCCCTATCAAAATCACAGCTTTCATTTTTTGAAGAAATTGACAAGCTGATCCTCACATTCAAATGCAAATTCAAGAGACCTAGAATAGCCAAAACAATCTTGAAAAAGAAGAATAAAGTTGAAGGACTCACACTGCCCAATTGCAAAACTTACTGCAATGCTGCAGTAACAAAGACATTGTGCTGGAATAAGGATAGACATATAGATCAATGGAATAAAATTGAGAGTTCTAACATTTATGGTAAATAGATTTTCAACAAGGGTGCCAAGAAAATTCAAAGCGGAAAGAATAGTCTTTTCAACAAATGGTGCTAGGACAACTGGATATCTACATTCAAAAGAATAAAGTTGGATCCCCCTTTCCTTGTACCATACAGAAAAATTAACTCAAAATGTATCAAAGGAAGAAGTAAAAGGCATCCAGATTGGAAAGGAAGAAGTAAAACTTAAACTATTTGCAGATGACATGTTTGTCATCCAAAATCCTGACAAAATCCACAACAAAGCTTCTACAGCTAATAAATGAATTCAGTGAAGTGGCAGGATACAAAATCAACAAGCAAAAGTCAGTAGTGTTTCTATGTAATCGTAATGAACAATCTGAAGAGGAAATTAAGAAAAAATTCCATTCACAATAGTGAATAAAAGAATCAAATATCTAGGAATAAATTAAACCAACAATGTAAAGGACTTATATATGGAAAACTATAAAACACTGCTGAAAGAAATCAAAGAAGACCTAAATAAATGGAAGGACATTACATGTTCATGGATTAGAAGACTCAATATGGTTAAGATGTCAATTCTACCCAAAGTGATTTACAGATTCCACACAATCCCAATCAAAATTCCAACAGCCTTCTTTGCAGACTTGGAAAAGGCAATCATCAAATTTATATGGAAGGGTAAGGTGCCCCAAATAGCAAAAACCATCTTGAAAAAGAAAAATGAAGTTGGAGGATTCACACTTCCCGATCTCATAACTTATTACAAAGCTATAGCAATCAGAACAGCATGGTACTGGCACAAGGAAAGACTTATAGACCAATGGAGTCAAACTGAGAGTTCAGAAATAAATGCTCACATCTATGGCCAATTGATTTTTGACAAGGCTGCCAGGTCCACACATTTGAGAAAGAATATTCTCTTCAACAAATGGTGCAGGGAAAACTGGATATACGTATGCAAAAGAATGAAAGAGGACCCCTATCTCACACCATATACAAAAATTCATTCAAAATGGATCAAAGACCTTAATATAAGAGCCAGAACTATAAAACTCCTAGAAGAACATGTAGGGAAGCATCTTCAGGATCTTGTGCTAGGCAATGGTTTCTTAGACTTTACACCCAAAGCACAAGCAATGAAAGAAAAAGAATAGATAAGTGGGACCTCCTCAAAATGAAAAGCTTTTGTGCATCAAAGGATTTTGTCATGGAAGTGAAGAGACAACCTACTCAGTGGAGGAAATATTTGGAAACCACATATCTGATAAGGGTTTAATATCTGGAATATATAAGGAAATCCTACATCTCAACAACAACAACAAAAAACAGAAGCCCAAATAAAAAATGGGCAAAAGTCTTGAATAGACATTTCTCCAAAGAAGATGTACAAATGGCCAATAAGCACAAGAAAAGATGCTCAACATCATTAGTCATTAGGGAAATAAAATATAAACTACAATGAAATACCATTTCACACCCACTAGAATGGCTACTATTAGGAAAACAAAATAAAAAGTGTTCGAGAGGATGTGGAAAAATAGGAACATTCATTCATTGTTGGTGGGATTGTAAAATGGTGCAACCTCTGTGGAAGACAGTTTGGCAGTTCCTCAGAAAGTTAAATATAGAATTACCATATGAACCAGCAATCCCATTTCTAGGTATATGCCCCAAAGAATTGAAAGCAGGGACTTGAACAGATATTTGCATATCTATGTTCACAGTGGCATTATTCACAGTTGCCAAAAGGTGGAAGCAACCCAAGTGTCCATCAACCAATGAATCATTAAACAAAATATGATTTATTGTGTGTGTATATATACACACAATAGAATATTATTATTCAGCCATAAAAAGGAATGAAGTTCTGATATATGTGACATGGATGAAGTTTGAAGAATCACGTTGAATAAAATAAGCCAGATTTTTAAAAGACAAGTATTATATGATCTCACTGATATGAAATAATTAGAATGAGCAAATTCATAAGAGTCAGAAACTAGAGTACATGTTGCCAGGGCCTGGGTTGGGGTAGGGAATGGGAAGTCAATGCTTAACTGGTACAGAATTTGTTTGAGGTAATAGAAAAGTTTTAGTAATGGATAATGGTGATGGCAGCACAACATTGTGAAAGTAATTAACAACACTGAATTATATTTTTTAACGTGGTTAAAGGGGGAAATTTTAGGTTGTATATATGTTACTAGAATTTAAAAAAAACATAGGAGAGTACAACAGCAACAGTGAATCCTAGTGTAAACTATGGACAATAGTTAATTGTACAATTATAATAATAATTTTTCATCAGTTGTAACAAAGGCATCACACACTAATGCAAAATGTTAATAGGGAAAACCGTGCATGTGTTGGGGGATATATGGGAGCTCTATATTTTTTTGTGGGATTTTTCTGTAAACATACAACTTCTCTAATAAAAAAATTATTAAAAATGTATCCAAGACTCAAACTATAAAACTCTTAGAAGGAAATACAGGAGTAAATCCTGGTGACCTTGGGTTAGGCAAAGTCTTGTTAAGATACAGAACCAAAGACATGAATGACAAAAGGAAAAAGTAGTTGTATTTGATGCAGTGCCATTAAAATTTAAAACATCTGTGCTTCAAAGGATACCACCAAGAAAGTGAAGTAACAACTCACAAAATGGGAGAAAACATTTGCAAAACATATAGCTGATAATTTAGAATATATAAAGAATTCTCACAGCTCAATAGTAACAAGATAAAAAATCCAATTTAAAGGTGGACAAAAGATCTGAGAAGACATTTCTCCAAAGAAGATATACAAATGGCCAAAAAGCACATGAAAAGATACTCAGCATCATTAGCCATCAGGGAAATGCAAATAAAACCATCGTGAGATACTACTTCATAAGCAGTGACATGGCTGTAATAATAATTTTAAAAAGGAAAATAAGTGTTGTCAAGGATGTAGAGAGATTGGAATCCTCAACATTGCTGCTGGGAATGTAAAATGGTACAGCAGCTTTAAATAACAATCTGGCAGTTCCTCAAAAAGTTATATACACTACTAGGCATATACTCAGAAGTTCATGAAAGCAGGGACACGAACAGATATTTTCACACCAATGTTCATAGCAGCATTATTCACAATTGACAAAAGATGGAAACAACCCAAGTGTCCATCAACTGATGAATGGATAAACAAAAGGTTGTATATACATACGATGGAATATTATTCAGCTGTACCAAGGAACAAAGTCATGAAGCATGAGATAACATGGATGAACATTGAAGCCATTATATTGAGTGAACTAAGCCAGACACAAAAGGACAAATATTGTGTGATGTCACTAATATGAACTAATTATAACGAGCAAACTCATGGAGTTAATATCTAGAATATAGGGTACCAGGAAATAGAATGAGAGTAGAGAATGGAGAGCTGATGCTTAATTTGTGCAGAATTTTCAATAAGGTTGATTGTAAATATTCGGAAGTGGATAGAGGTGATGGCAGCACATTATTTTTTGTTTGTTTTGTTTTTGTTTTTTTAAATAAAATTTTATTGAAGTGTAGCATTCATACATGAACATACATAAACAATAAGTTTATAGCAAAAGTTGTGAACATACAAAACAAACATGCATATCATCATACAAGGCTCCAATACATCACCCCACCACCAACACCTTGTATTGCTGGTAAACATTTGTTACAAACTATGAAAGAGCATCATCCAAATATTACTAATAACTATACCCCATATCTTACGTTTGGTGTATTTCCCCCGCAACCCACCCGATTATTAACACCTGCCTTAGTACTTTACATTTGTTATAGTTCGTGAGAGAACATTCTTATATTTGTTCAGCACAGTCCTTCTTCCACCACTGGATTCCCTGTGTTAGTCCCATGCTTTGTACATTCCATTCAAAGTGTATACTTAGTAGCTCTCATTTTCATCACAGAACTGTGCTGTCATCACCTCAGTCAATTTTAGAACAGTTTCATTACTCCAAAAGGAAAGATCCATATTCCCTTATACCCCCCCATTGTCCCTTAGAATTGATATATCTTCTCTGACATTGCTGCAAATATATTACAGTATTACTGTTAGCTGTCGTCCATAAGTTACATTAGTTGTAATTTTCCTGTGTATCACATTTTTTTAAAAGATTTATTTATACACCCCCCCCCATTGTTTGTGCTCGTTGTCTGCTCTCTGTGTCCATTTGCTGTGTGTTCTCTGTGTCTGCTCATCTTCTCTTTAGGATGCATCGGGAACTGAACCTGGGACCTCCCTTGTGGGAGAGAGGTGCTCAATCGCTTTAGCCACCTCCACTCCCTGCTTTGTTGTATCTCTCATTGTGTTTCCTCTTTATGTCTCCTCATTGCATCATCTTGTTGCATCAGCTTGCCATGCCAGCCTGTTGTATCAGCCCATCACACCAGCCCATCATGTCAGCTCACTTTCTTGCTCGTCTTCTCTAGGAGGCACTGGGAACCAAATCCAGGACCTCCCATGTGGTAGGTGAGCACCCAAATGCTTGAGCCACATCCACATCCCACCATATTCTTAATACTTTTGTTCCTGGGTTTCCTCTAGGTTCTTGGCTATGTTACATAAAAAAATTTAAGAACATGCCTGTTTAGTTAGGCCAGTAATTTATTAAGGAAATGGGAGAAAATAACAGATTACGGGTTCCCAGGTATACTTGCAGACTGGTCCAGGCAGAGAAGGAAAAAAGGGACAATTTAACTTCTGTGCTTGCTTTTTTTTTTTTCCCCAAAGATTTATTTTATTTATTTATCTCTCCCCACCCCCTTGTTGTTTGCACTTGCTGTGTCTGTTCGTCTTCCTTGTTCCTTTAGGAGGCACCAGGAACCGAACCCAGGACCTCCAATGTGGGAGGGAGGCGCCTAATTGCTTAAGCCACCTCCGTTCCCTGCTTTGTTGTGTCTCTCATTATGTTTTTCCACTTGTGTCTCTTGTTGCGTCATCTTGTTGTGTTAGCTTGCCACACCTGCCCGTTGCGCCAGCTCACTGTCTTCTTTAGGAGGTGCCAGGAACTGATCAGGGATCTCCCATGTGGTAGGCGGGAGCCCAATTGCTTGAGCCACATACGCTTCCCCGTGCTTGCTTTTTTAAACCATTAATTATTCCTCCCACTTGCTAATGTTCAGGGGAGCATTAATCCTAGATGATCAAGGAAAATTCTTACCGGTTCTTCCAGCCGTTTTCTGGTGGGGGTCTTTCTCTCAGAGGATTTCCAGGTGGAATTCCATGGTCACTTGTTTCACGGCCGTGTTTTTCTGTCAGGTCCCAGATTCATCTTCTCATTCCCTAAACTAGCCTGCCTCGCTTTGTAAAACTAGAGCATTCTTATATTTATACTATTAACCACACTCTTCATCTACCATCGAAATCACTGTTATACATTTCCTAGATTATTCTTTAGCTTCCTTTCAATTGACATTCACATCCACAGACTTCAACCCCAATCTCATTTATAAATCAGCAATGTTAGTTATACTCACTATAATGTGGTACCATCAACTCTATTAATTTACACACTTTTACAATAAACCTTATTAAGAATTCTACATACATCAAGCATCAGCTCCCATTCTCAACCCACACTCTATCTCCTAGTAACCTATACTCTAGAGTTCACCTCCGTGAGTTTACTCATTGTATTTAGTTCATATAAGTGAGACCATATAATATTTGTACTTTTGCATTTGGTTTATTTCACTCAACATAATAACCTCAAGGTTCATCCATGTTGTTATATGCATTCTGATTTCATTCCTTCTTACAGTTGAAAAGTATTCCATCATATGTGTATAGCACATTTGTTTATCCATTCATCGGTTGATGGACCCTTGAGCTGGTTTCATATTTTAGCAATTGTGAATACTGTTGCTATGAACATCAGTGTGCAAACGTAAGTTCACATCCTTGCTTTCAGTTCTGAAGATATTTCTAGTAATGGGATTGCTGGATCATACGGCAGTTCTATATTTAGCTTATTGAGGAACTGCCAAACTGTCTTCCACAGAGGCTGCACCATTCTACATTCCCACCAACGTGAAGGACTGTTCCTATTTCTCCATATCCTCTCCAGCACTTATAGTTTTCTGTTTTTTAAATAATGACCATTCTATAAGGTGTGAAATGGTATCTTATTGTAGTTTTGATCTACATTTCCCTAAATAGTGATGTTAAACATTTTTTATGTGCTTTTTGGCCATTTGTAAATCCTCTTTGGAAAAAATGTTTATTCAAGTCTTTTGCCCATTTTTAAAAATGGGTTGCTTGCCTTTTTATCGTTGAGTTTTATGATCTCTTTATATAACATGGAAATCAAATCCTTATCCTAAATGTGGTTTCCAAATATTTTCTCTCATTGAGTAGGCAGCAGAACATTATTGTGAATGTAATTAACAGCACTGAATTGTGTATGCGATTGTGGTTGAAAATGGAAGTTTAGGGTCATGTATGCCACTAGAAGGAAAGCTAGAGGACGAAACATAGGACTGTGTAACAGTGAACCCTGTTGTGGACGAGGAATGTAGTTAAAAATACAAATATAAGAATGTTCTTCCATGAACTAGAACAAATGTACATCATTACTACAAGGTATTAATAACAGGGTGGTATATGAGAAAAACAGAACTAGTGCAAACTATATTTAACAGTAATATCTTAATATTCTTTTATCAATTGTAACAAAGATACCACACCAATGCTAAGTGTCAATAATGGGGGCGGGGTGTAAGGGGTACAGAGGTTTTTTTTTTTTTTTTTTTTGGAGCAATGAAAATGTTCTAAAATCGATTGTGGTGATGAATACACAACTCTATGATTATATTGAGAGTCAATGACTGAACACTTTGGCTGGATTGTATATATGTGAATAAAACTTTTTTAAAAAGGTTATACAGAGTTACCATATGATCCAATAAATGTAGTCCTTGGTATATACCCAAGAGAATTGAAAGCACACGTACACCCAAAAACTTGAATGTCCATAGTAGCGTTATTCATTATGACCAAAAACGTAGAAAAACCCAAATGCCTATCAACCTTCGAATAGATAAACAAAATATGGTATATCCATACAATGGAATATTGTTCAGCATAAAAAGGAATTAAATACTGCTACATGATAATCACGATGAAGTTTGAAAACATTATGCTAAGTATAACAAGCCAGAAGGGAAAAGCCATGTATTGTATGAGCCCATGCATACGAAATGTCCTGTATAGGCAAATCTATGGAGACAGAAAGTAGAGTGATGCTTGCCTAAGGTGCGGGGAGGGTGGGGTAGAATGGAAAGTGTCTACTAATGGATGTGGGATTTCCTTTTGTGTTGATAAAAGTGTAAAGTTGATTGTTGTGCTGGTTGCACTACTACGTGAATATACCAAAAGCCATAAAATTGTACATTTTAAATGGGTGAATTGTATGGGATGTGAACTATATCTCAATAAAGCTGTCATATTAAGGAAAAAAGAGAAACCAATTGGAAATCTTGGAAATGAAATATATAGTCACTGACTCTAAAAATATATGGGCTGAAAATTGGAGGCTCGGCACAGTTGTTGAAAGATTTGCAAGAGAGTATTGAGGAAATCTCCTGGGGCATAGCACAAACTGAGGAGATAAAAATATGAAAGAGAGACATGGAGTATTGAAAGAAACCTAATCGCATATTTTTAATAGGAGTTCTAGAAGGAAAAAAAATACGAGAAAGGCGGTATCTGAGGAGATAATGGCTGAAGAGTTTCTATAACTGAAGGAAGATACGAGTTCTCATTTTGAAAACAGCCAGCATGTGCAAAGCAGGCTACGTAAAAATTAATCCACACCTGGATACATTCTCTAAAAAAAATACAGAACAATAAGGATAAAGAGAAAACTACCAGAGAGAAAGAACTGATTATCTAAAAAAGAACAATTACCTAGAGAAGTCACAAGACAATAATGTCATATCTTTAAATTACTAAGGGAAAATAAATATAAATCTAGAATCTCACAATCCAAGACTGAGGGCAATGTAAAAACATTTTCAGCCTTATAGGGACTGAGCCCTTCATTACTCACAGATCCTCACTGAAAGAAAGGTTGAAATATGCATTTCAGCAAGAAACTGAACCCAGAAGGAAGGCATGGGAGGTAAGGAGCAAAAGGGATCAAAGAGTTGTTACATACATTAGGAAATCTAAATAAATGTTGCCTATAAAAATTACAAGAGTAAGAATAATGCAACCTCACTCTGTATTTTTCATACTTTTTAGTCTGCCTCTTTTCTTCCATATCCGTGACTACTTTCAAACTTATTATATAATTTACTTTTGTATTGTCTGTTCCTCTCTACTAGAATGAAAGTTATATGAAGCCAGAATGTTTCACTTGTTTTGCTTATTGCTGTATCACCAGCACCTAGGACAGTGCTAGGCGCATGAAATGTGTTCACCGTTCACTATATATGTGGAATGAATGGATAAATAAGAAAAGAATTTATGTTGTATCTAAAAACAAACTGAAATTACAAAAAATTAACTCAAAATGGATCAATGACCTTGATGTAAGAGCTAAAACTATAAAACGCTTAGAAGAAAACATAGGAGTCAATCTTCCTGAACTTGGAGCAGGCAATGATTTCTTAGAGATGACTCTATGACCTCAAGCAGCCAAAGAAAAAATAGATATATTGGTTTTCACCAAGATTAAAATCTTTTGTGGTTCAAAAGACACCATCAAGAAAGTGAAAAGACAACCCACAGAATGGAAGAAAATATTTGCAAATCATATATCTGAGAACACACTTGTATCCAGAATATATAAAGAATTCTTACAAGTCAATAAAAAGACAATTAATCCAACTTTAAAAATGGGCAAAAGATCTGAATAGACATTTCTCCAATGAAGATGTATAAATGGCCAATATGTACATTATAGTAGGGTAACTCAGAAGGGTGAACGGGGTAAGAAATAGAGGCAGTAGCCTATATTAAATATTTATCTGTAATATTTTATTCTTTTATTTCCTAAAAAGAGACTTAAAAGAGATCTAAAATGCGAACAGTTGTTAATTCTGGGTAGTGGAATCATGGGTGTTATATTATTCTTTTTACTTTTCCTTTTTTTTTTTAAAGGAGGTACTGGGGATTGAACCCAGGACCTCATACCTGTGAAGCAGGCACACAACCACTGAGCTCCCTGTACTTTTCCTTTTAAAACATGTCTGAAAGTTTTTTTAAAAACACAACAACAACACACACACACACACACAAAGTCCTGAATAGGATTCTCAACTCACTTTTTTTTTTAACTTTATTTTGTACATTTAATAATTGAAAATATAAACAAAAACTAAAAAGTAAACACTGATGAATAAATATATACATTTCTCAATTAAATGTAATGGACACATATAAAAAAATTTTTAATCAGACAATATGTTACACAATATATTTGGTTCATAGTAACGCATTCATACAGTATTTGTCCTTTTGTGTCTGGCTTGCTTCACTCAACATAATGTCCTCCAGGTTCATCCATGTTGCCATATGCTTTATGACTTATTTCTTCTTACAGCTGCATAATATTCCACTGTGTGAATAGACCTCAGTTTGTTTATCCATTCATCTGTTGATGGACACCTGGGTTGTTTCCAGCTTTTGGCAATGGTGAATAATGTGGCTATGAACATCGGTGTGCAGATGTCTGTTCGTGTCACTGCTCTCAGTTCTTCTGGGTATATACCCAGTACTGGTATTGCAGGGTCACATGGCAAGTCTATATTCAACTTCTTTAGGAACTGCCAAATAGTCCTCCATAGTGTCAACCCACTTTTATTGATTTCATGCATAATTTTGTCCATGACACATAACGACTCTTGGTACATGCTTCTTAGGTGGCAAAAAAAAAAAAAAGGATAATCATACTCGTGTGAAAATGGGAATGTTAAGATGGAAAGGTGGGGAAGGAATCTAACATTTGCTGAACACCCACTATATGCCTGCCGTCGTGCTAGGTGCTTTAGTGTGGTATGTAATTTAATTCCATACTCACAGTAATCCTGTGATTCAGAGAAAACTATTCTCAAATTGGGATAAGGTAAACTGTCACACTAGGATACACATATCATGGTGGATATATGAAGAATTTGCAGAAGGCCATGGGCACATTCAGTTGAAAAGAAATCAATTTCTAGACCCTCCATTTCCTAAAACTGATCTGCCCCATAACATTTGGCTTCAGGGAGGTGGGTTTTCCTTTCCTGCCTCCTCTTTCTTAGCAGCCCTGCTCCCAGTTAACAAAAGAAAGAGGATCCTCTTTTCCTAATCTGATTGCGGTGCATTGCCCCGGGGGGTTAGAAACCTACCAGGGCCAAACAAAGGAACGAGCTGAAGATAAGGGTGTTGGTGTGGAAAACAAGAATGACCCCAATCACTGCATAACAAGACCTTTGGCAACACAGGTGGTTTCCAGTTGTTTGCTTTCAACAAAATTGCAAAAGGATCTAATGGAATTGTCAGATTAAATCATCAGAATGAATTTCTGATGATAGATCACCACAATGGGATTTTGGGTATATAACTCAGAAGAAATACAAAGAATTACGTGACAGTGCTATGAAAAATCTCTCCATTTCCTTCTACTTGTTCATGTGACCAGTGCTTAACACATTGTAAAAAGTAAGAAAAAAAGAATCAAAAGAAAATTGATAGTGAACCCTGTCTCATTCCAGCAATAAAGTCGTATTTATCCACAAGTACTAAAAAAAGCCTCCTTCATCTCTAAGAGATACATCTCCATTTTTTTACTTTGTATGTTTAAATTATTTTTCAAATTTTATAAAATACTTGAATTATTTTTCTCAATTCTGTACCAAGGATAGCTCTATCCAGAAGTTTTTGTTTTCACACATAGAGTGTTATGGTGACAAGAAAATTTTTTTCAAATTTTAATTTATGTACATAATTATATTGCAGATAATATGATGAAGTGATCAGAAAGACTTGCAAGCATACAAATATATTAGGACAAAATTCTGTAGGAGAAATGGAATGGAGATCATTTAAGGAAAAAAAGGAACAGTGTAAAAATTCCAACTGTTAAAGATTTTAATCATGCATTTTTAAAATGGCTGATGGTGGGTGTGAACCTGCTATTGTATTTACATTCAATTGGAAAGACAAAACGGTGATGTAACCATTTTATTTTTAAATGTCAATATTTACTAATTACAAAAACAATTTCCTTCATAGCTATTTAAACATGGCTGAAAATTTTTAGCTATCAACTTAAAAAAATATGTGAAGGGGTCAACTTCTGTAATAAAAATATATTCAAAAAAATAATAGGGTGGGTTGCGGGAAAAATACACCAAATGTAAGATATGGACTATGGTTACTAGAAAGTATTTTTTTTAAGATTTACTTTATTTATTTATCCCCCCTCCCTCATTGTTTGTGCTCGCTGTCTGCTCTCTGGGTCCATTTGCTGTGTGCTCTCTGTGTCTTCTCCTCTTCTCTTTAGGAGGCACTGGGAACCAAACCTGGGACCTCCCATGTGGAAGAGAGGCACTCAAGCATCTGAGCTACCTCAGCTCCCTGCTTTGTTGTGTCTCTCATTGTCTTTCCTCTTTGTGTCTCTTTTGTTGCATCATCTTGTTGCATCAGCTGTACCTGCCCTCTGCGCCAGCTTGCCTTCTCCAGGAGGCACCGGAAACCGAACCCGGGACCTCCCATGTGGTAGGCGGAAGCCCAATAGTTTGAGCCACCTCCGCTTCCCTAGTAGTAAGATTTTGACGATAATCTTTCATAATCTGTAACAAATGTTTCACAACAAGGCAAGGTGCTGGTGGTGGGGTGATGTATGGGAACCCTGTATGATGTTATGCATGTTTGTTTTGTAAGTTCACAATTTTTACTATACACTTATTGTTTATGGATGTTCATGTATGAATGATATACTTCAATAAAATTTTTAAAAATATTTAAAAATATGTGAAAGGGTGTATACAGGTTTTCAAAATTATTTTATGGAGCACATGAGCAAAAAAGTTTGAAGACATGAGTTTATAACTTGCTTTGGACTATAAAATGAACAGGCCAAGCTCAGACTTGAACCCATGCCTGCAGATTCTAATGCTCATGGTCCTTTGACTGTATGGCACTGCTTGGGGAGACAGAGGATTCTGTAAATGTCAGTCTTAATTAAACTCTATTCAGTTAAGAAATAATTTATTGGCTGTCTAATATGGACAAGTTCCTGTGCTCAATGCGACTGGGTACACAGTAGTAAGTAAGACAACTTAGTTACCTTCAAGGAGCTGAAAACTTTATAGGAGAAATAAGCTGTCTTCACAAAATCTTTACTCTAGGATTAAATGTAATAAGGGCAAGAGACATTTATGAAAAATGCTATGAGAGGAGGGAGAGATGACTTTTAGCTGGGGTATCAGAGAAGAGCTGGAGCAGGTTATGGCATCAGACAAGTCTTTGTAAAATGGGTAGATTTGGACTATGGGAGGAGAAGTGAGTGAGAGAAGGTACAGAGAATTCATTCATTCATCCGTTCATTCAAGAACCATTGAGAGATGTATCAATAAATGTAACAAATGGGCCTTTAAAAATATCCTGGTTGGAATAAACAAACAAACAAAAAACAAACAAAAAAAAACTTGGGGGACAACCAGGGAATTCTGAGCCCTGACTGAATATTTGCTGATATTAAGGAATTTTAGTTAACTGTTTTTAGGGATGATCATGATATTTCACTAATGTTATATTTAAAAAGTTTTTATCTTGTAGCAATATATTCTGAAGAGTTTCAGGATGGAGTGAAATGATGCCTTAGGTTTGCTTTAAAATAATTCAGTGTGTGCGTGTTGGGGGGAATGGGTGGGGGGAGTACACGTGAAACAAGATTGATCACGTGTTAACTGTTGGGTTTTGGGTACATAGTAGCTCATTACACTATTTTCTTTATTTTATATATGTTTGAAATTTATCATAATGAAATGCTCACAAAGGAAATATTAATTTAATACCTACCAATGTTCCAAGAAACTGGAGGCATAAACAGGAAAGACACATGACCTGTCCTCAAGTAGCCTATGATCTGGTGGGGGAAACAGACACATGGAATCACCAGGTATGCAAACAATTGCCTGCTGTACTCACGGCATGAACCAAGTGCCGTGGGACCAACTTATTCTGTCCTAGTTGGTCAGGGATGACTTCAAAGGGGAGGTGAAGTTTGATTCTTTCAGAAGGAGTACTTATAGGGACCTGTTGGAGGTGAAGAAGAAGGAGTCAAAGATGCTAGAAGTTTTGATCTTGGACACTTGGGTAAAGGGCATGCCATTAACGGAGACAGGGAATACAGGAAGAGAAAGAGGTCAGGGTGGCGATAGGGAAGGGCAAGTTCAGCTTTAAACCTGCTGAGGTTAAGATACCCGTGAAATGTCCAGGAGGTCGTTGAAGCTGTATTGGAGGCAGAAGGAACTGCAATAACAAAGGCTTCAAGAGGGGAATGTGCGGACTCCTTCTAGAGCCCCGGGTGACAGCCCACAGGGTGAGGGTGGGAAGAGGCAGAAGGTAAGGTTGGCTGGGGAGGTAAATGTGCTGGAGAAGGCCTTACTCTGGGAATTGTGTTGGGCTCCACCGCTGCCAGGACGTTCGATGATCATGGAATGGAGCAACCATCTGTAGGTTTCAGACCCCTATGGGTTCCATTCTTAGAAAAAAGCCATTGAGATGAAGGACATCAGTGCCACTTTGAAAGAAAAATCACTTATTTGTAAGAAGCAGTCACTTTGGATAACTGTAGTAAGAGTGATAGAATCTCCACAATCTCTTCTTTCATTGTTTTGGAAGTATAGCATACTAGATTTGTATTGTGGGCTCTGAAGCCACGCTGCTTGCTTGGTTTTATATCCCAGCTCCAAAGTTGCTTAACCTCTTTGAGCCTCAGTTTCCTCATCTGTAAAGTGGAGATCAAAATAGCATCTAACACAAGAGTAAATAAAAGAAGGAGAAAGTAAAAGGATGCATGTAATACACTTTGAGTAATTTAGAATTATTCATCCTAATAATTCTTGTTGAAGAGAAGGCAAAGGTCTTGATTACTTTGTGTGCTGAAAAATACTCCATATTTCCTTCCAAGGTCCTTGAAATTTGGTTGAAATGAAAGACACTTCTTCTCATACCTATTTCCTTGCTCACACAAACAGAAATGCAAAAGATCAGCTCTGAGATCACACTACCGCATTTCAGTCTATTTAATTTCTCTATGCTTCTTAATGTTGAAAGGATTACCAAAATGTAGCACAGAAGTTCACAAGGTGGGCGACCCCTTTCTTTTTGTCCATTTTACTTATTCTGCAACACCAGTCACAGCCACCACCACCCCCACATGCTTTAAGTGGAACAGTGTGTTTCCATGACCCATAAAAGTTGAGTCCAAATCCAAGGAGATGAAGGGTTAGGAGGCATTCATGGCTGGCCTTGGGTGCAGATGAAGCGGGGCTATGTGGGTGATCAGGCAGTGTGCCTTGCACCTAGTAAGAGCATTGTAAATGTTTCCAGAAAGGAGGAAAGGTGGCAAGAAGTGGGGGAGGCAAAAAGGAAGGTGGTGGGCAGGTAGTAGGAGGAAAGAGAAGAAGGAAGGAGGAGGGAAAGATAGGAAGGAAGGGGACTAAGGAACAATGAAACACAACTAACACTGGTTGAGCGCCAAAAGGTGGCCAGAAAGTTCTGTAGGAGAGGGCTCTAGTCTAATGCCCACCATCTTCGGTGCCTCTGGGCTGTTTCTTTTGGACTGGGGACAGGCTGGTATTTGGGGAGGAGTCGTGCTGGAGTGGGGTAGATCTGCTTCCTTGTTTTTTGTATTTTTTTTTTCAATTAATTTATTTTTTATTGTGGGTAAAAATCAAAATTTTCACAATACATACCAATATTTATAAAATGATATATAAATATATATGCATATATGTGTATTTGCTTACAAAAATGTTATTTATATATATATATATATACATATATTTTAAGAGGTGCTTAGATTACCTAAAATATTACACGGAACCCACTGGGATTCCCATGTTGCCCACCTCCCACACCTTGAAAAATGCTGGCAATCGAACCTATTAGGCCTACTAGCAGGAGGGGGGGAGGATTCACTTGCTATCCAGATAAGCCAAAATTCAATGCTTCTGAGGACTCAGAATGAGAAAAGGGAAGGTCTAGGCCCCTGGAGCCAGGGGGAGAGAAGGGGACTTTGCAGGAGGTTATGCTGCATATTCTCTTGTAAAGGAGGGCCCCTCCCAGTTTTGCATGTCTTAGGGGAAAGAGGAGTCATCAGACTCTACCTGTTTCATCTATACTGCTGGACACCCCTCACTCCATCAGCATCTGCGACCACATTATTTACTACAAGATTTAATTAATTCCCTTGATTCAACAGAGTAGAGTTGAATTAAGACCAACACTCATGGAATCCTTTGTCTTCTGAAGCAGTGTCATATAGTCGAAGGACCACGAGCTTTAGAAGCGGTAGACATAGGTTCAAGGTTCAAGTCCGAGCTTGGCCATCTGTTCGTGGGACCATGTACACTTCTCTACAAATGGAGTGTGCCTTCCCACCCATTGAGGGCCAATCCTCCCCCATGCACTCCAGCTCTCATTCCATCTGGCCTTGGCAGGGACTTGACTCCTCTAGAAAGCCCTTCTCTCCCAGGCATCACCATTGCCTTTCTACTGTTTACAAACATGCTCTCATCTCTCCAACTGAAAAGGGAGAATGGAACTTCCCTTTGTCCCTACTTGTCCCTCCAGTTCCACTCCATTTCTGTTCCCCTTTACAGTGAAACTTCTCACAAGAAGTGTCTACCCGAGGCTGCCTTTCCTTCCCCAGCACCAATTCCCTCTTCAACCCTGTTCCATCAAATCCTTCCACTTCCCTCCACCAGCACCATCCTATTCTAAACCACCATCAGCTTTGGTCAGGACTATTTCGAAAGCCTCCTAACTTCTCTCCCTGTTTTGTCTCTTAATCCCTCTCTGAACCATTCTCCAGACAGTAGCCAAGTGGTCTTTAAAAAATATAAATCAGATCTGGAATACTACTCAGTGATAAAAATGAGCAAACTATTGACACGTGCAACAACGTTGGATGAATCTCAAGGGAGTTCAGCTGAATGCAAAAAGCCAATCCCAAAAGGTTATATACTGTATGATTCCATTTCTACAATATTCTTGAAATGACAAAGTTATAGAAATGGAGGACAGATTGATTAGCGCTTGCCAATGGCTGGGGGCTGGGGGCAGGGGAGATGGCTGTGGCTATAAAAGGGGCAACAGTAACCACCACCCTTTAATGATGGAATTGTTTTGTATATCCTGACTGTGGTGGTGGATACCTGAATGTACCAATGTAATATTGTGTAGAGCTAAACACACACACATAGTACTGACTACAAGTAAAACTGGCGAAACCTGAATAAGATTGGTGGATTGTACTAATGTTAATATCCTGGTTGTGAACTTGTACTATAGTTTTGCACTGGGGGAACCTGTATTATTTCTTACAAATGTGTGCAAATCTACAATTATCTCACAAGAAAAATATTAAAAGAAATATAAATCAGATTACGGCACGCCCCTGAGTAAAGCCATTCATCCAACGGCTTCCAAATGATTTTGGAATAAAACAGAAACTCCTGCCCAGAGTCTACTATACTGCTCACGATCTGGTCCCTGCCAACTTGGTATTATGCTACTCCAAGGCATCATGGCTTGCACCGTCCTTCCGGCTTCCGCCTTCCATATTTCTATTTCCTCTTTCTGGAAGGCTTTTCCCTGGCTCTTCTTTCATAACTTTCAGGGCGCAGCAAAATGCCATTTCCTCCTTTCCTCACCACGCCAATTTGAACCCCCTTCTTTTCCTGCACAGGCCTTATCCCAAATTTGATTATTTTCTCACTTCGTTATTGCCTGTCCCACCCCACTCCCCTACCAGATTGCTAGCTCCCAGGGCAGGGTGGGCAGTGGCTGCATGACTCTACTCCGTATCCCCAGTGCCTGGCACTGCGCTTGGCACATGGTGAAGGCTCAGTAAACCGAATGTCGAGTGAACCAGTGAATGAACGAGTCGCCACGTGCCGCTATGCCATCGGCGCTTTCTGAGTGATGTAAAGCCCGCTGGACCCCGGCATTGGGCTTATGGATGGGGGCCCCTACGCTCCCTCCAGCTTATTACTGAGGGAAGGGGTCGCCGGCGGATCGTTCGGCGCCACTCGGAACCACCGGGTTGCGCAGTCCCGAGCTGAGAACGCGGTGCGAGCCGGACGCAGGCGGCTTGGCGGGGAGAGCGCAGGTTAGCGGAGGCCCCTGGTTAGCTGAGACGCCACCCTCACTCTCTTTGTTGCTCCCGCCGCCTCTGCCCTCGCCGCGGCTGCCCGCAGTGACTCGTGACTCCCCGCCAGCCTCGAGGGCCTGTTGCCCTGCGCGGCGCCCCCAGCGCGCCCCTCCCCTCGGCTTTCAGGCCCTAGGCGGCCCTCCCGGGAAGCGTTCGCCACAGCCTCCCCGCAACCACCTTCCCCGCGCGCCCGCGCCTGGCGGACGCCCAGGCCCCTCCCGAGGCGGGGACACGCGGCCGCGCGGAGTGCGTGGCCGCCCTTCCCGCGCGCCCGCTCCAGCGCCGCGGCCGCCCGCGGGCAGAGCCCCGGCAGGCGCGCGCCCCGCCCCGGGCCCCCCACGCCCCCCCCCCCCGTGTCCCGGCCCCGGGGGGGGCCGGGGGGGCCGCCGGGGGGGGGGGGGGGGGGGCGGGGGGGGGGGGGGG